>JAMAGL010000009.1:1003578-1465242 GCA_023626215.1 Talaromyces sp. PL2406 | reverse complement strand
ATATTTATATAATTAATTTATAGGATTAAGTATATATTAGTATATATATAATTAATATTTATATTAATATAGCTAGCAAATATAAGAATAAAAGATTTAGGAGATAGCTAGAATAGTAGAAGTTAGAAAGATTAAGAATATTAATATATAAAAGAGCTAGGTATATATATTTATACTATATAATTATTTTAATATATTTAATTTATTTAATTATTATATATTTATAGTATATCTTTTATTTATATATTAGTTTTATTTTTTATAGTTTATCTTATAGCTATGCCTCCTATGGCTATATTATAATTTATATTAATGCCTGTTGGCTTAGGTATACTCTAGGATAGTGGCTTCTAGACCTTAGCTGCTTTAGCTAGTATTAATGCTATTACTACTACTACTAATATTTTTAAAAGATTTTTGTACTTATAGCTATTTTTATTTATAGGCTAATATTCTTTAAAGAGAACTTTTATATAATAATAAAAAAATAATTAGTTAGAAGTAAATTTAGAGTACTTTTTATTATTTAAACTTTAGTTTATTTAGCTCTCTTAATAATATTCTTTAATTAAGATTTTTTAATCTTAATATAATCTTATTTATAATAAAGCTTAATAATAATTTTATAATCTATATCTAGCTTAGTATAGATAATATTAGAAATAAATAAATCTATACTTTAAAATTAAAAGGAAGATAAGAATATATTTTTATTTTATATAATAGCTTATTATACTTATATTTAATAGATTTTCTAGTTAAGAGCTAAATTATTTAATATTCTTATAATAAAACTTAATACTATTTATTTTATTATTATATAGATTATAATTATATTTTATTAAATCTTTTTAAATAGCTTTTTAAAATTTTTTAATATATCCATATATTTACTATATAAAGATATAAAGAATTTAATTTATTAGATAAAGCTTATAGTTATAAAGCTATTTATTTAATTATTTAAATAATTATATAATTATTATAATAAAAGATCTATAAGCTTTACTAGTTATTCTATCTACATAAATCTAAATTATAGAATATCACAGATCTGATCCCTAGATAGCGTGGTGTTGACGTGGTTAATAAATTGCTCGATTTGTGGTGTTATCATTGTTGTGGTCGCATCACGAACACCTCGCGGGACGGGATTTCCGCCCGTCAAAGGCGTTGCAACCGCGACCAACTACCTAGAATATAAAATAAAAAGTATTTAAATAATATAAGACTTTTTAAAGAATTATAAATATTATATTAAATAAAAAGAATATTTAAAAGATAAATATATATAAAACTATTTAAATTAATAAAAATTATTATAATATTTAATATATTCTTATAAAATCTACTTAAATTATAAGATATAAAATAATAATAAAAAAAATTATTTATTAGTCTAAAAATTAGTTATATAAATAAAAAAACTCTCTAAATTAAGAATAAATTAAGATCTTAATATCTAGTTTATAAACTATAGTAAACTAAAGAAAAAAACTATATATTATAATAAAAACTATATATAATTAGTAATTAAAATAGAAATAGAAAAGGAATAAAATATATCTAATCCACTTACTAATTATACCTAAAATAATATTATAAAGCTTATATAGAAGCTTCTTATTACTATTAACTAAAGTGAGGAGACTAATAGCAGTAGAATACTATAAAGTAAGAATAGAACTACTAGTAAAAATAGAATAAATTAATAAACTAAGCTTTAAATTATTTATAGATAATTCACACTTTATACTCTAATAATCTAACTTTCGTTCAGGTAATTTTAAAATAAGATTACTAGCTATCTTCTAGACCTGTGCGGTACGACCTTCTAAATTATAGGTATTATATAGAGCTTATATATCTAAAATAAGGCTAGGAGTAATCTATAAATTATTAATATAATCTACTAAAATGGACCACGAAACTTACTAGCTTATAAAATTTCAAATACTTTTAGTTACACTTTAAATAGAGCTTATTAATAACCTTAACTCACTTTTTATATATAAGGTCCTAGTAATAATATAGATAAGTAATAAATAATTCCTAACTAATATTATGAATATAATTAGTGTAGGGAGCTAGGTAGAGTATATTAAGATTTTTTAAATTAACTAATATAGTTAAGTATTTTAAGATTAGATTATAATCTATAGATAAATTAAAAGCTTTTTCTTTAATCTATCACTTCTTATATTTTATACTGCAAGACGTAGGACCTTAGGTTAAAAATAGAATAAAAATATTCTTATTAATAAAGAGATTAGAATCTAATTTATTATTAATAAAATAAAAAGATAGTCTTATAGATCTAAAAATAGATTTAGACTTTAATACTAAAATAGACTTTCTTCTAATTATAGATTAATTATATTTTAAAAGTAAACTAGTACTAGGATTAATTATAATAGACTTTAATATAAGTGTTCTAGATAATAAAAATTTGTTACTAATATTATAATAAAGAGTCTAAACGACTTTAGTATATAATTTAAGGGTTTTAGGAGCTAACTCTACTATCTTAGTAGTAGAGTAGAAATAATACTTTTTTTTATATAAAGAGCCTATTTTAATAACTATACTAATTAACTTATGCCGGGATGTCTCTTAAAATATAGGGAAAAAATAGAGTATAAAATACAAAAAAATAAAGTAATAAATCTTATAATATAAGATAAGGTGGATATATTATAATACTAGAAATAGCTTAAATAAAGTGGAAATAAAATAATAAAAATAACCTAATATAAGGAAATAAAGGCTTGATTTATTATAAGACTAAATAACGCTTAGAATATACTAAATGCTACTAGAGCGCATATAAAATATAAAAATAAAAATATATCAAGCAACCAAAACAAAGAATAAGTTATATAATAATCTTAAATCTAGCTAGAACGAAGTGATAATAATAAATAAAGAATAATAAGACTTGTACTATTAAAAATAATAAAGAAAAAGTAGAAAAATAGATATAAAGTTAAAGAAAATTTATACTTACTATATAAATTAGTATTAGAAAAAAGAAGAAGAAGAAAAATTAAAAGATAAAATTATAATAAAAAATATATAATAGAGCACTTAAAAATAGTTACTCTATAGATTATTATATTATTACTTTTCATAAAGAGCTAATAAATTGTGAAGAATATCTTCTATAATAATTAATTTAAATATATTATAATAATAAGCTATAAGGACTCAGCTCTAAAAGGGAGAAATAATTATTAGATAAAGAACTTAAAAATAGAGAATAGCTTTAAGATAGGAACTATATTATATACTTATTTTGCCCTAGGGTTGATTAGTTATTATCTAAATTGTATATGATTCAGTTATGTATATAACTATAATTTAGATAGACTCTTTAAAGGTAGTAAATAGCTATCTTATGTATCATACCCTATCCTTACGGTTCCTCCGCGAATCAGACCACATTCGTATCTCACTATCACGTTTCCTACCCACTCTCTTACACTAATATTGATTCTCTAATCATCTGGAAGCTCATTAAACTAGCCTAATCGTACGTTTTTTTTTACTTTAAAAATTATGTATGAAGGTATAGCCCATCTAGTTGAATTTATTGCCTTAATTATAGTTACTTATTCTTGATTTCTAGGCTGTAAAAGCTTTAGCTAAGTATATTAATTACTTCTAGTAATAATCTTTATAGTTACATAGAGTCCTATAGTAAAGCTAGTTTTATTAAAGTTGAATATATCTTCTAGTAAGATACTGTACTTAGATATTATAGCTTGTACGCGATCAAAATGTTCTTATATTATCTTTGGATCTTTACATTTGGTACATTCATAGTTATATTTCTATAAGAATTTAGAATTAATCTCTAGACGGCGTTTAATTAAGTTGGTTATTTAATTTTTGCTAACTTGTTGATCTCCACGTTGTAAAAGTATATAATTAGCTATTTCTCATATAAGAGAATGCTGGGGGGGTAATCTATATCGATCTAAATCAAGAACTTATTTGATAAGTGAATCCTTTTTAGATTGAGTCAATTTATAGTGGTTAGTGCGTGTTATTTGTTGATATTATATACTGTTTATACAATCTTGAAGAGTGGTACGAGGAATTATATAGATTCGAGCAGCTTTATAAATACTATGAATTTTCTTATTTTTTAAATTGGAAATTATTAATTCGATCCTTCCCTCTATTTGAGCAGATTTGAGAGGATCTTTTTTGCGAATTGGTGGCATTTTGACGCGTTGAAATGTGTGAAATCAATATAGAGTGATATTTTCGGGAGAGGTGGCCGGTTCGCTTGGGTGGCTGGCTCGCTTGTGAATTACGTTATGGATAGACAATTTACTACATACGTAATCAGTCAGCTATGACTCCGTATGGCTTATACACAACACACACATTCCATATTCTATCTATGGCACAAGTATATAAATTGGAAGAACAGCACAGCTACCCAGTGTTGGGTTTCCTCCATCACTAAGAATATCTCACAGTCTTTCGTATCGATAGCTCAGGGAACTCTGTTTACAATCTAAAGCCCTTCAGGGAACAAATTCCTGTTCCTGCCAAGCACGAGATTCTAATCAAGGTTTACTCTGTTCCTCAATTACCGTGATATTGCTGTTGCTACCTCTCGTTACCCCTTTGCCGTTAAGGACAATGTCGTTCCATGCTCCGACGCTGCCAGCGTCGTTGTTGAAATTGGCCATGGCGTCAAAAATATCGCCAAGGTGACCTTGTGATCAGTACCTTCGACCCTACGAACGTCTTCGGTCAACAGTCAGACTGCCTGAACGGGCATGGTGGCCCTGTTGATGGTGTTTTCCAAGAATATATCGCAATTCCAGCCATTTCTGCTGTCAAATTACAGGTCGTTAGATTTGTTGGGCGCAAAGGGTTGCGTTTGCCTGTCAATAAAGAATTCGCTTACTCTACTGGGGAGGTCGTGAAGGCCTTTGAGTACGTTCAGTCAGGGACTCAAATTGGGAAGGTCTGCATTAAAGTCTCGGTGTAGAGATAAATTCTTTGATAACATGAGATAGTGGCTCAACATAAAATGGCATATCTCCTACTTGATGCTAGATCATTGACTATGTACTTGCTGAGTCCTTGACAAGTAAAGGCCCTGATCGTAGACTGCAAGTTGGACTGGTTTCTACTAACATATCTAGACAAGGCCGAATAAGAGTAAATCCGATCATACCTATGTAATATCAGCCAGTTCCTCAAATGATCGATGCAATTCTCAGTATCCATTGAAAGCCTACCCAACAAGGTCAAATCCATCCAATTCTAGCTCCGTAGTAGGTGTATGGCCACCCTAGAAATTTCTAAAGTATAGCAACGTACGAAATCTAATAAAGTACATAGAAAACAGAAAGTATTGTCCCCACAGAGCCGATCAGTCATACTTAAAGTACGCACATACGTATGTTAGTTCAAAACTGAAGGGGACCAGCAATACTGACCTCAGACAGCAGCAGTGCTTATAAACAACATTACAGCGGAGACCTGGTAGTAACCTTCAACCATGAAAGCGGTAGGAGCCAAGGTGAGAATTAGAGTGAATTGTATTAATCTACAATTTCTGACCCCATTTAAGGGAAGCGAAAAGATCGACGAGGGTAGAGAATGTGGTACTGGTGTGCTAAAGGCTTTCACGAATTCAAAGATTGTAATGGCGAACTTGACCCAGCCAAGATTTGTCTTTCCAAAGTTACAAGGTTGAGGTTGGCTCATTCAAATATAGAACATTGGTAATGGTTCAGATTTATTCACGCGGTGCCTTCGAGCAGTCTCATTGCAGACGAATTCTTCAAGATATCCATTTGCTTTTTTTTCCCCAAACGTACCAAGACATCCAAATCCCCGTTTCTATGTCGCGGGAGCACAATCGGCCATCTCTTGTTTTTCAAGCTGGGTAATCGCACGGCGTCACAGTTGCCAATCTTGCAGCCCCAATTCAAATCGTAGATGCCCTCATCTGCTCATGACACAATTGAAGGGCTGTCATTCTCAGGTCCAAGTTCAATATTTCTTAAATATTTTTGTGCTGCCAAATGTTGAACTACACTTCTCATATTTTCTCCATCCACAAGATTGATAGCTCTTCGTACGGCAGCCGACACTCTTGCCAGTGCTGATATAAAGATAATATGATCAGCACCAGTAGCGATGTGTCCAAATCGATTTTTCTTGTTGATATCAGGGAGACACCAAAGGCAGCGCCAATGTAATCTCTAGGTAGCGGAGGTCTATAATGACGACGAAAATTGACCGGAATGCGTATCGAGAGGTCACCATTTTCCTGAAATGCGATATCGCAATCAGATTTTGCATCATCTTGGAGTTCTGCAAAGGCTGTACTACTCCATAACACTGCAGTCAAAACGTCGCCCGTTGAGACCCAGTTTGTTTTATGAGGAAGATAGCCGCTAACCTCTGCTTTCAAACTTTGCAGTCTTTGTCTCTGGAAACGAAATATCAGACTTTCCATATCATTAACCCCTATACTCTCTAACTCCTTTCTTATTCTGAAATCCTCCCGGATATGTAAAAATCTAGGGAGATTGGCTGGGGACTCGGTGGGTGTAATTGAAAGTCTCTCACGGTCCAGCCAATTGTTTGCAAACTGGGCCGACATGGAGCTTCCTGTCCTACAATATGATGCCCAAATCTTCAGTAAAGCGCCAAATCCCGTGATATCCGTTGTCGAGTGATGCACGCTAACTCATAAAAGGTATTCATTCTATACCAGTGATAAGGTTGTTCTGAAAACCGAGAAGGCCTAGCATCTGAGACATTGAGGTTCGTATGGAATATGTCAAGTCCATCCATTGGCAATGGAAAGAAGTGCGCCGACTTCAATGAAAAGTAGTCTGAAGTTGCGGAAAGATCCTTGATCTGGAACAAGTTATCTAAAGATTGAGAAGTCTCATTCCGCGTAACAAAGCCCTTTGGTGAACTCCCATCGACGACTTCATAGGTTAAGAATGGGACACCTGCGAGGGTGCCTGCAAGTCCATCTTTCAGAATTTGATGGACGTGTGGGCTGGTTGAGGAAAAACAAAGGATCTGTGTGATATATGAGCGAGGCATCATCCAGTCAATAGGCGAAAGAGGGTTGACTCGTTTGGTTGTTGACATGTTTGATAACCCCGTGGAGACCAGAATGTGACACAAAATAGATATGTTGGAATGCGGATGAAATATAAAGTGGAGTGAATGAGAGGGGCTTCTTTGGCCTTGACTTCTTTGGCCTTGAATCTGCCCAAGTACTCAATCACCATAAATTGAGTGGGGCCTCGTGAGTGTCCCTCCCTCATGCAGGAAAGTATTGAGAGTGGTTTATGCCCATTTCTCGACGATTTACCAAATAATGCATTTCAATGCTGAAGCCCGTACCCTACTGCCTGATGTAATTCTACGTCCCATGTTACTACGTCGTCATCTCTCTCAATGGTACTAGATTGAAGACGACTCTAAATAACCCTAAGTTACCCTAATTGCTGTACAGTAACCCTATCACCAAAACCATGCATCGATGCGTAAATGGTGAAAGTTATAGTGCAATTTCACGAGACATGTCCATAATCTCGATTGGATGCTGGTGGTCTTGTACATACCCGACGCCTCCGACAGCTTTGTCTGTTTGGAAAAAGAAGTTAGAAGGGGCAAGAACATTTTATGAAGCTCATGGGTAGGAACTTACAATATCCAGCGAGTCTGAGAACGTCATCCGGAAGCGTACGAGCAATCTCAATAGGTGTCGACAAGACTTCGTCCTGGTCTTGTCGGAAATAGTCTCGTTGACTAAACATGGCAGAACATATATTAATAACCGACTGCCCTCAAATGTTGATCCCAAAGAAAAAGTGACTTACGCAAAGACCGCAAAAAGTGTTCGAAGTGCATCTGGATCCGTATTTTCGCACGTATTCTCACCTGCCCCATGGTATGTAGCTGGAAAATATAAGCGGGCATAATGTAAGAAAGTCACACCGTATCACCTACATCCAAGGGTAAATAAAGCTGAACCAGGTTCCATTTCCGCATATGTGCATTCTTCTTTCTTTGGTGCCCGGTCTGCACCCCAAAGGTGACTTCCAGGTATGACGGCAGTGGCCTATTTACCGTTGTTAGAAGCGTCTATACTGGAGGACATCTTTCTTGGGGATATGTACGCCATTCTTATATGTGCACCGAGACCCTGCAATTAAGCACCCTAGCATTGGGGTGAAGAAGGGGTTCTTAGGATCAGGCCTAGTTTGGTATGCGATTTGATCCTGCTCTTATATGTCAGCACTCTATCATGATTAGGCTTCCAAATGGGTTCTGGGTTTATGTACCCTGTGCAATGGCTGTGATTTAGCTCCAGGTACCAAACGGAGCGCTGCAGTTGATGCGAGCATATAACCGCTTTGTTGTGGCACGAGAGTCTCTCCGGTATAGGAAGCAAATTCGTCACTAAGAGGCTATCGTTGGGACTGTAAAGTGATCTATCGTAGGCCTTGTTGACTTACTTCAAAAAGTGCCCCATGATGTTTTTCCAGACTGGAAGACGCACAATCTTGGTTACTTGCTGCGGAATTCTGGATAAAAGTGCCTTCGCAAGAAGTTAATGTCAAGCAGAATTAGATTTGTGAGAGCTTACGCACGTAGACACGCTGAGAACCTTCAGGAAAGAATTCTGCCCCAAGTTCATCATGAGTGGCTTTGGAATCGTAGATCTTGCGGCCCTTGAAATGAGGCTCGACTAGAGATAGCTCAGTGTCTGCCGATCAACGCCATGAATGTATTTGCTGGGATAACACCACCTACTAGCGTCATTGGTTTCCTTCAAAAGACTCGGGGAAAGAAAATTTGAAATAATAACGCCGCCATCCTCCTCAATTATCTTAATGATCCTATCGATAGGTGCAGAAGAATCGATGGTGACAAGCGAGGGAGCCATGGTGAGTGGATATGATAATCTACCGATGGACTATATGTCTTGAGCATCCTACCGAGGAGAAGAACGTATTTAATCATGTAATTGCCCCCTTCCCCCGGGAAATTCAGCATCACCGGGCCGGTTTTTATGTTAAGAAGACTAACAAGGATGCCCTTTGATTGTATTACTTATCTGTCACAGGTGGGTCCAAGAAGTTAGCTATTCTCAGTGTGTTTGAAACGGCCCATATCTCCCACGTATCCTTGAAATGGGAATGTTTTCGTTTTCGTTTCGTTTAGTCCACACATCCAAGAAACAGCGATCATAAGAGCTACGTAGATAAAAGAAAACGCTGACCATCTTTTGGCCGTAAAGAAAAATTTACTTTCATCGAACTCGCCATATTCCATTCTCACCTACGATATTAACCTTCATCATATAGTTCTATCACCGACTCAGTCTACTACTAGATCCAGTTTTCAAGCAAAACCGCGCCACGCGAGTCAGTTCATGGAGGCGGGTTTATCATTTTATCCACTATAAAGCTCGGATTCAAGAATGTACGGGGTAGAGTGTACCGAAGGCAGGTGAATGCGCTGCCTTCTTAACAATGGAGATAAGCAGTATGGAGCTAAAATCTCATTCGCTATAAATAGCTGACACTTATTACTTGTACCGCTAGGCAATGGGAATCTTGATCCACACTTGACAGTCAAACAGCGTTCCATGGATAGTAAGCGATAAGATCAGTTACTGTAATCTCGGAGAGCGACCTGTATAGGGTCGATGCTCATCAGTACCAAAACGAGGTATCTCTTTAATAAGGACGCGCGACATCATTTACCTTGAAACGCCCAATACATTGGGCAGACTTTTCGTCCTTTGGCCGGGCCGGTTGGCACTAGGTATGGTATCTATCCAAGGCATATGATAGGACTCTACTCCGGCTCGAAATATAGTCGCCCACTGTTCATAAATTTCACCTATCAGTAATGCCCATCTACGGTCCAACCTATCTATTCATTTGTCTAGAGCGATTATAAGTTCTACTTTCTCGCTTGCATCAATCTGTCAATTGCGATACACTGCAAGTTAAAATGGGAAGACAACGACTCAAAAGCTTCTATCAAAGTTTGTACCACGGGCAACGACCAAGTAGAATCAGCAGATACATTTGGCGGGGGTGAAGTTGCTGTTATCCGTTGCCGCTTTCTTTGGTGGTGAACTTCACTTCATATACCAATTGATCTAAACTACTCCCAACACGGAGCTTCCTTCAAAGTCGGAGGAAGCGAGATTCGTAGCAGCTTTTAATGATGCTATAAACCATCGACGATTGAAAGCCAATCAAATCCAGTTTGCTAACATTGCCGGTTTGATAGGAGCGTTGCTTTACAGGGCTGTAATTGTGGTTCTGCTCCTGAGTTGCATTGATTATCTTTCTCCAGGCTCAGGGACCGCCAAGATGGTAAATTGCATTTTAAGCTAAGTTATTTATGTTAACATTAATTACTGTTACATGTGTATGATTAATACAATTTCACCCCGTCTGACTAGCTTTTGTACCGCTGCAACTATGTTGTACGTCAACTGGTATACTTTACCTGATCCCATTTTTGTCCACAACCCATCACTAATCTGTCATCGCTAGCAATTGGGCTGTCATGTCTTTTACATGGGTACATTCAACACAGCAATTAAGGCTCAGGGCATTGATAGGAAATCCTTTCTACCCAACGTCTCGAAATACCAGCCTCTTGCGGGCTGCTGGGCTTTGTTCTGGGCCTTTCTTTTCCTTGGCAGGTTAGTCCAGGAAAACATTTACTACTTTTTACATATTGATTGGCAACGATATTCTAAATTTGATTTTACGTAGTTGAATCGAACCAATGTTAATACTAGTCATGGTATGGGAAATTGATGATCGGATTCAGGGATGATCTGATACTCTCAAAAATTGGAGTATTTATCACCAAATAGGAATTTATGTACCAAAAAAAATCTTAAATATTGCCAAATCAAACGCCAGGGACGGTAAAGTCAGGGAAGTTTGGCCAATTACCCAGTTCTCCAGGATCTCCCCCAATCCGTACGAATGAGCTCTTGGATGGGGTTGGCCCGTCAAGGATGAAAAGTTGAAACCAACCAGGAGGAGAGATCCACTGGTCCGGAGGGGCAGTGATTGTACACTGATCACCTTGACAGGTAAATGCCGGGAAGATTGTACGGTGGCCGAAGCTGTTTCCGTGGGTGCTTGAGATGAGGCCAATCAGGGATATCTTCAGATTTGCAACATTGCCGGCGGTAACTGTGATGGTGTAGGTGCCTCCGTATGCCCAGTCAGTTTTACTGATTGTGTACGCTGGTCGTGAGGCGCCAGATAGAAGGTACGGTGGGATGAACACCTCCACTCTATATTCTTCGGGATGTGTAGCATCCTCTGGGTCTGAGCCTGAGACTAATACCCTTCCATCGGGTAGGAGAATTGCCTCGGAGTGGTAGAGACGAGCGATGGTGGTATTCGCCATGACTGTCATACGCCGGTTGACTGGCTTTGCTGGGTCATATAAGACGGCATTTAAATTGGGATCAGTGGCAAGACCAAAGCCGGCGACACCTTGGTGAGCACCGTTCAAAATAAGAAACGTGCCATCTGGAAGTGGTGATATACAAGTCATGACACGCTTTGAAGGCTGTCGAAAGAGGTGTCAGTCACTATATTATGATTTCAAGGAGATATGAAACTGACCATTCGTTCGATTGTCCAGTTCTGTCCTGGAACGTCGGGTTGAATGGAAACACAATTATCAATAGCATCTCCGCCGTAAGGTGTCGAACCACCGCAGATGAGAACCCTCACAGGATCCGTGTATGGAGCATATTGAGGGAAGAAGACCATGGTACCTTCCAGAGGATAAGTACGTCCACCGAGATCGTTATTTACTGCGCCTGGCATGTTTTGTAGCGTGCGGATCGTCTGGAATGTGGACTCGTCCAACAAACGGGCCTCATTGTAATAAGCGGCTAGAATCGTCTTGGAAGGCAACACTCCCATGAATGGGTATAAATTGTTGGGATCCGTACGTTCCAACCAATCCATGTAGAGCGTTGGCCCAACTCTCGGTAGGATTTCGAGAGTAGGTACCGGGGGCCCGTTGGATCCTGTCTCACCACCAACGATAAGAATGGAGCCATTGGCCATGATCATACCGGAAGGATACCAACGGCCATTTTGCAGAGAAAGTTCAGCCTGGTTTTCCTGCCAGTCATTGACGCTGAGTTCGCCTGGAGAGCCGTCCGGCCAGTAAAGTCGGATACCTTCAGTGGACACTCCTGACCATCCACCAACAGTAAGCTGTCTTCCAGCCTTGTCCGGTAGAACAAGACCAGCGGAGCAGAAGATGTCAGTTTTAACGTGCATCGGTCGCCATGCATTATTGAAATCGTTCTCGTAAAATAGATCCAGTTCATAGGCACCAGTAGTGTTTGGCGGTCCGGTTCCCCATTTCTCCAAGAAAGTGACTTTGCCATTAATATTGACAGTGGTCATCAGTGGTACCACAACTCCGCCGATCAGGAATTGGTAGAGACCAGCGTCATTTCCTGAAGCATATGTCCACTCATACAGAGCAGTGTCGCCCTCCCAAACGTAGTAACTAAGTAGGTTTCCGGCACCACAATAATGAATAGTGTCACCAGTACACAAAAGGTTACATTGAGAATCAGGGACGATTTGAACGTCAGGGCCAATGTCGAAGGTATCCCCGCAGACTAAAATGCGTTAAAAACGATACATCATCTTCACTATACAGAATAGGGACTTACAGCACTGTTCACCATACTCCATACCGGCCGCCTGAAACCCGTACTCTTGACAACGAGAAAGACAAGTAGTCGCTGAGTTGTTGGTTGTGTATGTAGTCATGTAAGGGAAGGTGCGTGTATTATTAACATTGTCCCTAGAGAGTAGTACCTTTAGTACCAGTTCCATCACAGGACTTAGAATGTAGCAATACGTGGACATACTGAAGACAGCCTTTGTACACCCAAGACCCAGGTAAGTCGGTAGTTTGCACGGTGGGCGGGGGCAAAACTGTGATTTTAGTGTTGGAGTAGATGCTGAGAAGATTAGGTCCACCACAGATTTCATTGGTATTCCCGGCACAGGTCATGGCGCACTGCGAATCTGAGCTTGCCAACGAAGCATTGTTCCGCACATAGTTATCACAGAAGCATTGGTCGGAATATTCCATACCTGCTACGGTATAGCCCGAGGATATACATAAGTTAATGCAGGATTCGATGGTCATCGTGGGATTATCATTTTCTTGGACGAGCATAGAACGCACCCCACCGATGTTGTCCACATAGCAACCGTGATAGGTCCATCCACCTGGTAATCCAGTGGCACTCGTAGCGGCGCTAGGAGTAGTCGTCGACGGGACAGTTGTTGATGGGACACTTGTACCTAGGACTCCACTTGGTGTTGTGCTGACAACTGCCGTTGTAGATGTGGCAATGGATGCAACCGTCGTTGATGTTGATGGTGAAGTGTACTGGTAAATGTTTAGGCGATTAGGACCGCCACACTGTTCAGTTGCATTGCCATTACAAGTCATGGTACATTGTGCATAGCCATCAACTGCAGTGGCTCCGCCATTGCGGATTGCGCTATCGCAATAGCATTCAGCAGAGTACTCAACACCCGCTAGTGTATACCCCGCAGCGAGACACGCGGCTTCACAGTTTTCCACGGTCATATTGGCGGGTCCACCTTGAACAATTCCCTCGTTCTGAAGTACCCGGGCACCGACGGAGTCGCTGTAGCACCCCAGGGTAACCCAATCAACAAATGGGGTAGTTATAGTTGCGCTAGCGGATGCAGTCGTGCTTGATATAGCCGAGAGATTGGCAGGCGCAGTCGTAGAAGATGATGGCGGATTGGTACTTGGTGTACTGCTTGAAGTGACTGGATCTATAGAGGTTGTGGTAGCTAAGGCGGTGGTAGATACAGTCGTAGATGACGATGAGAGTACAGTGCTCGTTGATGCAATTGTGCTTGTAATTGTGGCAGTGACAGTCGTAAATAAGGACGCGGTAGTAGTTGGCGGGGTGCTGGAAGAGACTGGACTTAACGTCGTCGTGACGATAGTTGAACCCAGCTGGTAGAGATCCAGTCTGTTACTACCACCGCAAAATTCGCTGTTGTTCCCAGAACAGGGATACGAACAATCAGTCACTGGTTGTTTGACGCTATCCGCTGTCAGAGTGTCGCCACAATAGCATTCATTGTAGTATTCCACACCGAAATAAGTTGCACCGTCGCAAAAAGTGGCACAGGCTTCGACTGTCATGTCGTTGCTATATGTGTAGGTACCAGGAAGACTGCGAGCGGCGGCCGTGTCATTGTAGCAGCCCACATATTGATAGCCCGGAATCGTAGCTCCCCCTGGAGTTACGTAGTTGTTGTTCGTATAGACAGAGAGTCTATTTGGCCCACCACAGATTTCTGTGCTATCTCCTCCACAAGACATGGAGCAGTCCGTGTCAGCAGTCTCGGTACTCGAGCTGCTCAGAGTAGTGCCGCAAAAACACTGCGTTGTATATTCAGTTCCGAAATACTGATAGCCACTGCAAAAGTTCGAACACTCTGAAAGTGTCATGTTGTTGTCACTATTAGTTGCGGCTGAGAAGGTTCTGGAGTCCACGTCATCGGTGTAGCAGCCAACATAGCTATACGTTACTGGGCCAGAACCACTCAGTGCTGAGCAGGAGCCAGTTAGTGCTGTACTTTTGAAACTATCAGAGTATGTCCCGACAGAAACACTGAATTTGGATGTAGTAATCTGGTCAGGTGTGAGAGCATAGCTCCCGCTATACAGGCTGTAGGCGCCAATCGTTGCCGTCTTTGTCATCGTCACGTTAACAGTGGATAAACCTGGAACGACACAGCAGGATCGAGGTATTTTGACCTCTACAGAAAGGGTTGCGGATCCCGAAGTGGTTGTGTTGCGAACCTGCAATAATTTATATTAGAGTCCATATCATCAAGGCTTAAAGATGGTGTATGGTCTTACCGCAGCAGTAATTGTCATTTTGTAATTTCCATTGGCGTCAGATAACTTGGCTATACAACTCTGAGGGCTTTGAAACAAGATATTATCCTGAATTGGATACCCATCACCGTTGTTATTATAGGTCACTGTGTTGTCACCGGCTGTCACCTGTACTGAAAATGCCGAAATTGAGGTCGTTGCCGACAATGTTGCGGAAAAGCTATAGAACTGTTGATCGCTGTCATCAATACTGACCCTTTCGGAGCTGATGGGAGACTTACGACAAAGGACTCATCAAAACCATTTGCTGTTCCAGCATACTGCGTGCTAATAACACAGGATCCGCAAGTGGAGGCGCCAGTGCGGTCAACATATACGAGCTGAACATCCGAAATGGCACCGCTGAGGTCTGTTGTTCGGACACGGATCTCACCAGTAAATTGAAGCTGAGTGCCACCTGGCTGTATGGTCAATTGTAGGTTACTTGGTTTGACATCATACGGAGTAATTGGGTCCGTGAGAAGTACTCCAGGCGGTACAACCTCGATCATTTGCTGAAGCATCACTTGGCAGCGGGATTGAAAGTATGTAGGGTCGGCCATGAGACTGATTGTAGCGTTGTTGTCCGCAGTAAACACTGCGAGATCTGAGTCGAACGTGTTCTTTATTGCCAACGGCCCAGCCAGCGGGTCTGAGCTGTTTCCACCGATATATTCGGAGGCAATCTTCTCATCAAATATTGTCGTCGAATCAAAGTGCTGATAATCATTTGACACGGTCCCAGACTGTAGCACTTCGGGGAAATTACCGGCGTGAACACCACCGATGGTGTGACCGCAAGCTGTCAGGGCGATCATTTCCGACACATTAAACCCCATCCGTGAGAACTGCTGGATGAAAGTATACTGGGAATTTTGTGGTAATGGAACTCCTATCGGTCCAGCTGCAGTGGCATCAATTCGTCCTGTGCGAATTGGGATGATGGGACCGCCGCAGACGCGGACGGATGCATACACACCCAATGCAATGAGATCGGCCAGCGAGGCGCGAGAAGAAAAAAAGGGTGTGAAGGAGAGTAGAGTCGAGTTGAACGCGGTACCAATGTTCTCGCCGCCATCTCCTCCCAACTCATACTGCAAAGACGCATCTAGTCCGCCGATCCCGGTGAAGACATTACCGGGAGCCATGTCGTGGAAAGCTGTGCGAAGCCATTCTGCTGAAGCAATTCTTGTTGGGCCTTGCGATGAGAATGAACATGGTGTGATATCCGCAGAAAAGGCTCGCGCCTGGTAACCAGTGTTCAGGAACATGATATCTTCTAGCTCATCTACCGAAGACGGCCACGTTGGCACTCCTAAGACAGATCCCAGGATCGACCCAGCCGCCGTCAGGAAAAGTAGCCACTCAACCATCGTCTCGTTATCTGTAACTGTAGACAACGACAACAATTGTTTAACAAAGGAGGCTTTCTTCGTAGCAAGGTCCTGTCCAGGGCTTGTTCGTCTAGATATACAAGGCAGAGCTGCCCCGCTTACATTGGACTTGCATATGTATCCATCACAAGATTTGTATCGCCTCCGATCCGACTTTTGAATGCGGTAGGCCTAAGCGGGGACTGTAAGAAGGGCGTAACTCCACGTACATATAGATTGCCCTAAATTCGCCGTCCTGAGCTGCCGGAGTCGACTTTGATTCGGTTTCCTGTTTGGCATTTGGTTTAGCAGGAGGTGCGAGCTTATTGACAAGCCTCCATGGAGATGCAGACGTGGCATGTCAGCCGCATGATTGTGGATGACCATAAGTGATTCCTAAGCGAGAGACTCATTGATAATGCTAAAACCTAACGAATGAAAAACTTCAAACGACAAGCTTGCAATCAGGGATCTATCTCTCATAATTGAAAAAAGTTTGTGTTGGGCTCGTTAAGTTGTTAACCCTGTATTGTCACTGTTTGGTAATCCCGGTAACGATACGTACAATACTACAGTGTAATATTACCATACGTACTCAGGTCCCAAGTGAGACACAAGGCACATGGTCCTATATGCAGGACAAGTCACCTAAATGTGCATGAGTAGTCTAGGCTTGCAGATACGGATTGTTGACGTGTCCAAGGCTGAATCATATCAGATAGCCATAATCGAGGTTATCCGGCTTAAAGCTAGATATATTATTCAAAAGTCAAAAGAAAACATTGCCAAAAAACCCCAAGGTCAAAAGGAAGTGAGCAAAAGCAGGATCTCTATTGTCTATGGATTAAGTAAATTATATATACTCCAGTAGCTAGACTGTACTCTATCATATGAATCATACCGAGAGGAAACAAAGGTCCAAGTCTCATAGCCCTTAGCCATCTTATCCAAGTGCATTTAGTAGTTGAACACCATCAGGGATGGATTCAGCAGTAGCGGCAGAAGAGCATGCGATGCCAAAGTGACCGACATTGGAACAATAGCACCCACTTCCGTAATTGTCCAGCCGTTGGGTGCAAAACAGGCCAAGTAAATCATGGCAGGAAAGAATGGGAGCACCACAGCGTACATCCATTTGAAGCTCTTGAAGATCTTGGGGATCTCTTTAAAGAAGTTTGAATCATCCTTCTCCTTCGCCGTGGTGCCCCAAGACATGTTGATACCGAACATGTGAGATAGAATAGCTAGGCTGAGATGGAAAGAAAGTCCACCGAAGAAAATGGCGAACATAGGCATCCACATGAAATTCTCAACAAGAGACGACAACAACTGCTTCTCTCCTAGGCGATATCGAATGATTGCTAGGCAAACATTTCCGGCAGCGGAGAAGACGACCAATAAACTGAGAAAAACTATTGAAAAATTTTTCAGTGAGCTTCATATTCCGCTACATATGGGCAGGTGGAAATACCTTTCCATGACTCCATGTAGAATTTGTCCAAATGGCCTTCAAACCAGCCCACGAGAAAGTAATTGAGCACAGTCAAGGGAAATCCAGAAGCCAAAGCATAGTAGGATGAAATGTATCCTAAAATGGTGATCTTGGAAGATAGCTGAAGGTTGGACCATAGGAAAGTCATGAACAGCTTGGTCAGGGGACCCCGATAAAACCATGTATGAACAGGATTAAAGACGAGTTCATTACATCCATAGGCATATCTTGCAAGGATGTCAATCTCTATTGCTAGTTCAAATTTGGATAAGTAACTTACTTTTCCCAGCGTGACAGCTCGTCATAAATTGTGAGCGAGACACCTTCTTTGAACTCGTCATTATGATAGCTCGCCAGCCGAATGATATTCCCTTGAATCTGGAGACGTAGAGCGATATCAAAGTCCTCTGATACATGGCTTTCAGACCAGAAACTGACATACCCGTCATCAGGTCGGCCGACGGATTGAACCGCTGCGACACTAGGATCAATATTTAATGTTTTCAGTAGGGCTGGTTCGAAATGCTTACCTTGCCATCGAAGAAAGGCGTTGTGACCAACAAAGGGGGCAGTTTCGCCACTCCCTACTGCAAACCGAATCGCGGAATAAATGAGGTTGGTAAAATAAGTGATACCGTTCTCGAAATAATCTTGCGAAACTTGCATCACGCTGGTAGAATGCTGGATGATGGCAACTTCGGGGCTCAAAAACATCTCGGCAGCACCGTAGAGAAGGCAATCGGCAGGCTGGATAATCGTCATTAGAAGCTTAGAAGCTCTACTGAATAATCCTAGGCATCTCAACTTACTATTCGAGTGTCCGAGTCAACGATCAGGATGAATTCGCCCACACGAATATCACCACCAGCTCCACGGATGCGAGGGTCGGACTGGATAACGTGATTGAAAGCCTCTCGATAGACCAGCTCTTCCTCCATAGGATCAACCATGTCGGACTTCTCCAATGTCGGGGCCATGCGCTGGATAAGTTCCATCTCGACTTTATTTGAGACGTTCAAGGCAAAATTCATATTCGAAGCTTTTTTGAATTTTCCTTTTCGGACATAACCGTTCTCGTTGTTTCTGGGCCGAGCAACCCAGCCAATATTGTTATCATGATAGAAGTTGATCCGCTCATGTTGTTCCTCTTCGGAAAGCAAGGCAAAGCCATCGTCATTGATAAAGATGTTCGCGGTACCTGTTAACCGAATTAAATAATGATTACAACCAATGGAAGAATTCCCTTACCTCCATGTGATTCATAGTGGGATATTGCCGTTTTCAAGCTACTAATAGTAGGCTTGATAACAGTTTCGAGCGACTCAGTATAGATGGGCATCTGAATGGTGACACGCGGCGGAGTGAAGCCGAGGGAATATGCCGTTTTCAAGTCCGGGGCAATCGGCGAATAAAACCGCGAATTACTTTTGAGCGTCTTGACCGGTCCGACAGCCTGGAAAATATCCGTGAAGATAACGATCATGAAAAATATACTGAACAAGAGGAAAAAGGGGATGGTCGCCGTTAGCGCAAACCGCGTTGCGCCCCCATCAACCGAGTATTCCAAGAGCAGATTAGAGATTCCAAATCCCAGAAGAAGGATGACAAGAAGCATTGCGGCCATCCCAACGAAGATCGCGCTCGTTACTGCCAGTGGTCGTTCTAGTGACTCCTTAGGGTGTTTGACTTCCTCAATTATGATTCTTCTCGGAGAGGCATCACGAGATGTGCCAGAATCTTCAGCAGCGGCTGGTGACTCTCTCGACTCCAGAGCCAGATGATATAATGAATCGTTGGGCGACGCCACGACTGACTCGCCCGGGGTCAGCGTGGGTATCGCCTGAAGATTAAAAGTTGGGATGGGACTCCCCCAGATCTAGAAGCATTTAGAACAATGAAAACTCGTGGAATTTTGTTTTCCCCACATACCAAAGACAACAACTTCCCTTCTACATCGGCAGCGTGGTTCAAAATGGCATTCAAATCGTCGTTCCAGACGAGAAGGAGGTGCTCTTCTCGAATCAATGCGGCATATTGATACTTCTTGACCATGTTTGAATGAGATCCGACAATATCGGCATATGACTCAATAATCTGGACCTGATAGCCATTCGGAAGAATCAATTCGGTCTGTCCAGGCGCAAGCTGTGATGTAATTATGCTCGTGGTCTCGGTCATCATGGTGAAAGCGATTGTGGCATTAATCCTCTGAATTGCTGCAAGTAGCACAGGATTAACATCTTCGGGTTCCGACATATAGACACCCCTCGACCGGCGAAGGAAAACACCGGTGGAGCTATGTTGGGGATGCGTCGGCGAAGGAAGCCATTGGTACGCAGTCAATCGCACATGAAAGAACTTGATCATCTAGAATATTGGTTATGTAAACGTCGCTCACTCGCAAGTCTGATTTTGTACACTCACTGCTTTATACTTGGGAGCGTCGTCAATGCTATTGTTGACATATCGTCTGTCAAAATAGCCATGTCCACGACTTGATCGCCCCGACTCTGACACGGGCAATGAGTCCCTCTGAGATGCGGTCTCCGTGGGCGTGCCATCACCCTTTGGTGTCTTATGGCCTCTGAAGGACCACCGACTAGGGAAGAGTGAAGACATGATTGTCAGCGCTGGCTATGAGGGTGAGAAGCAGGGAAATTTTCAGGAATTCATGGGCTCAGCCGCAGGTATATGGAAACAGAAGAGGATCTGGGATCATATCTAGCGATGAATACCCTTGTCCAATCCCGACCCTTCAGCGCCAGCGAAATAACCCAGCCTGCAGATAGAATCATGGATAACGCTCACCGTGGAGTAGGCTTGCAGGAAAATCGCGACAGCCCCACGCCAGATTAGTTCTAGTAACCATTGTCTCAATGACATGGATCAATCGAATTAGCCTGTAATTAATCGCTTATCGAAAATAATAATCACTTCAATGGCGAGGGCCGTATGGACACCCCAATTCCGGACGCCATTCTGCACACCACAGTTGGCATAGCGAAAGGCCTTCGTGATGCATGTCTCTGATTACAGTACAAATCCCGGTTTGGAATTTCTGTTGTATTACCAGGTGTGAAAAGCCCAAAATGAACTCCTCATAAGACGCTTTGTATTCTTGGTGGAAATGCTCAACTTGCGGCTTTTAGGGACGGGTGGCAGGTACCTAGTGCAGATCCTGGTAGCCCTAGTAGGCAAGTCCTCGAATGGGATTTCGAGAACTAAAGTGGGGACAGATTCTATATGAGCAAAATTTGGACATCAAGATCAAGTGAATCAACACTAAGATGCAGAAAACCGTATACGTAGTTTCCATTTGAAACGTACAACTCCATACACCCACCATATATTGGACATGAAGCTAGTAATATTCTACGTCACACCTATCACCTTCAAATCGGTTTATCCGGAGCTAGAGTCCTGCACTAGCAGTGGGCCAGTGGCAGGGCCACATCGCTTAATCTAAATTCTAATCTATCGAGTCATTGTCTTAGATTCGTAGATATGTAGCTGCATCCCAATGCATGGGCTGGTTTCTTTCGAGAATACCGCTAGGCACACTCCGATTCCAGGCACGCTAGTACCAGTCTCGCTCCTATTAATAGCATTGAGCCTCTACTATCTGGAGTCCTCGGTCTACATCTGCACGAAAGTTATGTTACAGTGCAGCGATAGGTGCCGTCCTAAGCCTTTCTCGAACGAAGACACGCAGGCTAGAACCTAGGGGGTAAGTCTCGTATCTGCCCTATTAAGTCAATTAGTCAAAACCTGACACGCGTATAGTACGATCGCGAAGACAAGATGAAACAAAATACCAACCCAAATAAACCTTAAATTAAGGAATACGTTCGTACATCTTTTTTATTCTTCTATGTTTTAGTTATTTCTTCTTTTCCCCCTTTCGTATTCATCCAACATGGCCAATGCACAGATCGAGGCTTGTTGGTTACGCAATGAGCTTAACTGGACATGTTTCTGGCGCTCATGCACACTCAAGATAAGCAAGCCTGTTGGTTTCCTGCAGGTAATATAAGAGCTTGGGTATGCATAAGCGATAGGTGAATAGCTTCTGCCAGGGTATATCCTTTGTCTTGACACTAATGCAAAGTTGCCATTAGCCACGAGTTGGATAGTTAGTTAATAATTCACATTAGACACACACGTACGAAAATCTCCGGTGAGTAAATCCCGCATAAAACTACGTACCTTTTTATCTATCTTCGTGAGCCACTTGATAAGATATTCTAAATAGTAACTAACCACTTACTTATTTTAGATCGGAGCCTAATCGAGGGGCAAAATATGACATATTATGTAGCCACGCATGTTTTCATTCGAAGGGTATGTTGATTTGATTTTTCAATGTCCCCACGTATCAAAGAACCTGTCATATTCGAAAATCGAGCATAGCACATCGGGAATAATCCGAATATAGAAACATGGCTATAGGTAGTTGGATTCACGATTTCAAAGTTTCAAAGGGTACATGTACGGTAAGAAATGAATACATGCAGGATATATGATACACATACGGTCTGCTGGATCTAGACAGCGACTGGCTGAGTCGTACAGGTAGACCCTAGTTATTAAAAATGGTTGCCAGTAAATATCCTAGGCCAATCGATAGCCTCGTGGCCAAACCTGGTATGTCACAGATAACCAGTCCTCTAGCTACAGGGATAGATGGTCTAGATGATTTGGAAATCTTCGGAAGCTGCGATACCCGATACGTATCAACGAGGGACAGGTCAATTCCAAGCCACGAAGTCGGGATCAGGCCTGCGTGTGGAAAATTTCTGTCCTGCATGGAGTCTTGTAACCTGTATCAGCCCCGTCTGCTAGAATACGCTAGATGAACCGCAAAACAAGTGAGCAATTTTACAACTAGAGGGCTGTCGCGAGCACAGTCAAGACCGGCCAAAGATTATTCGTTGTCGAGCGGTATGAGTTGGGCCTTATCGAAAGCCTTATAAAACTAACGCTCGAACTGACATAAAACTGCGATATATACGGAGCATGACCATAAGACCTTCTTTTTTTATGTAGTAGGACTGGACTTGGTTTAAAGACCTACGATGGATGCACGTAACCCATTTTCAGACAGCGCGGCACCAAGTGTTGTGGCTAGCGTTGGGTCCAGTGCTGTTCATGTTGCTCAAGGCAGTATTGACGAGTTACCTATTCGAGACTCGACGTACAGTCGTGCGCCAGTGAAACGGAGGTTCAAGAGCTATCTCTTAACTGGCGAGTACGAACGACCCTGGGTAAAAGACAAGCGGTTGAAGAGAATCCGCGTAAATAATTATATCATCTGGGGGTTTATTGTCGCAGGTTTGGCTGTGAGTGGTTATATAAATTACCACGCCACAACTCAAGTGCCCAAGCACAGTGTGAGTTGATTTCTTTTATAAGATATACTTTGGTAGCTAACGAGATCCAGTACTGTCTCATATTAGACGATGACTTCTCAACCTTGGACACGAATGTTTGGAATCGTGAAGTTCAGGTATATCCCTCGTCTCCTTGTCTATTGCGGGATGATGACTGTTGCAGGTTGGTGGCTTCGGGAATGGGGAGTTTGAGTGGACTACAACCGATGACCGTAATGTTTTTGTAGACCAGGAAGGTCTTCACATCGTCCCAACTCTCACCACAGATACAACACCCATCACTGCGGCTGAAATCACCAATGGCTACACGCTGAATCTCACAAAAGCGGGTGGCGACGGCTCTTGTACAGGAACAACGAATGAAGCATGTTCGGTGCGCTCGAACAGCACGTTAGGAACTGTAATCAATTCAGTCCGTTCAGCGCGCTTGAATACCAACGGTAGCAAATCTATCACATACGGCCGAGTTGAGGTCGTTGCCAGACTTCCTGCTGGGGATTGGCTGTGGCCAGCAATTTGTAAGCATTTGATCCCATGTCGTCCAGAAAAGAGATAGCTTACCTCGTTTTCAACAGGGATGATGCCTACCAATGATGTCTACGGAGCATGGCCAGCTAGCGGCGAGATTGATCTTTCGGAAGGTCGAGGCAACGATATTTCCTACTTCAACGGCGGCCGGGATGTCATATCTAGTGCCATTCACTGGGGTGAGTCTTGGTGTTCCCACGTAGTCTTATCAGGATGCTAAGTCTTTTACCATCTCCAGGCCCGAGCTCAGGCTTGGACGCATTCTGGCTGTCAACGCGCGGCAAGGCTCTGCGTCGAACAGATTTTACCAAGGGGTTTCACACCTTTGGCCTTGAGTGGTCAGAAGATTATATCTTTACCTGGGTGGACAACCCACTGCAGCAAGTCATGTATTGGGCCTTCCCCAAGAATACAAACATGTTCCAACGTGGTCAATTCACTGGGCGGACAGCGAATAATTCGCTGGTGACAGACCCATGGTCGCACACTGGCAGACCTAACTCGCCTTTTGATCAGTCTTTTTACTTGATTCTGAATGTCGCGGTTGGGGGCACGAATGGGTGGTTTGAAGACGGCATTGGGAATAAACCCTGGACAGATGCTGGCCATGGTGCCGCGGATTTCTACGCTAGTAAGTTCACTCTGTTCACATTCACGTCTTGTATTCAGTAGAACTTCTCTAACAGTAAGCTTTTCTCACTTCTAGGTATGGATCAGTGGTATCCAACTTGGGCCAACGGGTCCTCCCGTGGAATGACCGTGAAGTCGGTCAAGATGTGGCAGCAAGGTGCCTGTCCTTGAGCTCGGGTTATTAGTTACGGCTTTGATGATCGTTTTGTTATGTAGTTTTCTTTATAACAGCGCGATATATTAGATAGTTCATATTCTCTATTCAATACTTCATTTGTATGCCCGGGCTCAAGCCAAAGTAAATATGTTAAACCATCATAAGGTGAAAGTTGTGCGGTTTATCGGGCCTCGGCGGGCTCCGTCGACGGCACCAACCGACCTGCTGGTGTGCTTATATCAACCACTTCGAGAATATTAAAAACTTGGGGTGGAATTCAACTCTTGCAATTTATCATACGGGAAGAGGTACCTTTGAAATGGCTGATGCATTAGCTCTTCATCCAGCTACAAAGCTGCTAGACGTTTTATGTGCCTGTATCGAAAGAGATATCCATCCTCTCTCCGCAGCAGCTGTCGCCGCAGGTTCCAAACTTTTTGGCGCTGCAATTTTACTCAAATCAGACTTGAGCGTTGTGTACGCGGACACAAATCAGGAACGTGGGTCTCCTTTGTGGCATGGAGAAACGTGGACATTGAAGCAATTTTTCGAGATACCGGCAGATAAACGACCTGACGTGAAGGATTGCTTGTTTCTCACGACGCATGAACCATGTTCACTTTGCCTGTCAGCAATCGTGTGGAGTGGATTTGACAACTTCATTTACATGTACACGTATGAGGAGACGCACAATGTCTTCGAGTGTCATGGAGATTTGGATATATTCAACAGTGTTTTCAATGTGCGTGAAGACGAGGTCGCGAGACAGGCGAGTTCGGATGGAAGGCTGAGCCAGGTACGACCGCATTATAAATTGCGAAGCAGCATGTTAGTGGCACTCAGTTTCGCCGAATTGATTGCAGCGGTCCCAAGTCAGGAAAGGGAGGAATATGTGGCTAAGGTGGACGAGGTTAAGAAGAGTTATGGCCGGCTTTCAGAGGCTTACAGAAGGAATATGAATGTGGAATAATACCTACAGTCTTCTTCTTCAGTGTTCCGCCACCGGTTGATCTATGATTTTTGGCACACCTCACGGCAAAGAAATCGGAGACGAGTTGGCGGTCGACGATCACGACCAGCAAGTGGAAATTTATTCCGGACTTGAATGTCGGCCCATGGAAGCTTTCAATTGACAACGTCAAGATGAAGGTGAGAATTAGCTATCTTATGTACTAATCGCAGGTTTTCATATAATGAAAATCCGCTTCACAGAACCCTCTCTACAGTAACACGAACTCCTTGCGATCCCGGCTCAGGAACACCTACAAAGTAATCCCTGGCGATACGGATATCCTCGGTGGTGGTTTTGTAGATCTTCATATCGAAGCGAGACAGTACGGTAGTAAGAGTCAAAAACATTTCTGCGTATGCGAGACTGTTGTGATGTAGGTTGGTGTTAGTACACCATGCTAGAGTCTTCGTGCTGTAAGTGGAGTAGATACGTACTTGATACCTACACATTGGCGACTGCCTCTGCCAAAAGAGACCATGTACCGGTCTAAGCGCGTATTATCTCGCTTGGCTTCAATCCAGCGCTCCGGGTTGAAATCAGCGGGTTCGGGGAAAACAGTCGGATCCATGTGTACGAATAAATTACACTGGCTCACTGGTGTCTAGGCTCGGCGGAGTCAAATTAGCATGAGGAGTGGTTACACGACGGAAAACGCACCTCTGGAGGGATAGTCCATTCTTTATACTGGATGATGTCGTGAGATACTCGAGGTAATCGAGTAGTGACTCCATGCATAAGGCGCAGAGCTTCACTAATGACTGCGTTCTGCATATAGCGATATCAGATATATTTGTCCGAACTTGGGCAGAACTTTGAGGGCCTTCGCTTACCAAATACGGGAGACGTTCAACTTCAGACAAAACGTCTTGTGCTGAATGTGACCTCAAGTCTACCGTTGACAATTCCTGGCGCAGCTTTTCCAGCATCGGTTTATTCTGTAGCAGGTAGAAGGTGACGATAGTCAATGTCTTCGCAGTAGTCTCGCTTCCAGCACCAACTAAAGTCTGTGCCTCATCTTGAAGACGATCTGCACTCTTCTCCTCTGGAGGTAAGTCACTGTCCAAGAGAGCCTGAAAAATTGTACCGTGTGCCTTTGAGCCGGAGTGATTGTTACCGATAATAGTGTCAACTTGCTGACGTACCATCTTTTGCCATCGGAGGAGCAACGAAGCCTCAGGAGCGAGCTGGCTTATAATCTTTAAAGGCACAGATTTCATGACGGCAAAGGCCCAAGGAAATTGTCGGATAAATGCGCCGCTAGCAGATCCCCCAATAACCGTGTCTTTCCATTCAAGCTTGAAGTCTGGCTCCGCAAGATAATTGTAGCTCTCTCCAAAGGCATAGTGCGTAATTATGTCCATCGTCAGCGCCATATAGGCTGCGTCGAGCCTGACCACCTCTCCAGCCTTACAGGCCTCGGAAAAACGTTGGCATAGCCTTTCAATCTTGTCGCTGATCAGCGCTGAAGCATTGTTGGAGATCGCGCTTTTCGAAAAGAATGGATTCAATCCGGATCTTCTGAGGCGATGATGATCGTGTGAAACGGTCGCGAAGGTCGATGTTGGTGCGCCAGCACCGATAGTCCAGCTGGCATACTTGTCCCGCTTTTTAGAAGCAGGTGCATATATTACTTCGTAGAAATCGGGGTCCTTGATGTGCAGTTCATCGGGTGTTATTCGTACGATTGGCCCTGTACTTAACCACGTCAGTCCTGGTCTCATTACTTCCCGCACCTTTTCCAACGAGTCCCTATACGAGAATCGTAACGACAACTTCATTCAAGAATGAATATGCCGGAGATGTTTGCCCCTTCATTCAACATACCATATCTTTCATGCAAACTCTCAATCTTCCATATAAACTGTCCAGGTTTGATCACATCGTAATAAAACTCATACCATCGGGTTAATGCGGCCAAGCTCGGTCCGGGAAAACGAGACAGGGGGTGGAAATATAGCCGATATATGGCACCGAACACCACATATGCTAGCCATACGGCCGCAGACCAGAATATCACCGTCATGATGGTTGAATATTTACCGATATCCAGCATCTTCTGCTTCCCCTACCTGGCACGGATGAAAAGGACGCGACATGAATGAGGAAGCAAAAACCGAGAGACTTGGGAGGGGAAGCCGGTTGACGAAAGCAACAGACTCCAGAGCGAGGATGAATTATGAGGAGACCCATACCTGGCCAGAGTCACCGCCACCAGACATGAGACGAAACTGAACTAGGAAATGTGGAAACATCCCATCCCCTCCGTCCACCAGTGACAGGTGTCTAGAGACGGGATGAGTTAGGGTTAGGTGGAGCGAGCCGGAGCCGTGTCCGTGACGAGCGAGCCAATAATTATCAGTGCAATCATCCGGGTCTCTCGTTCCACTTCCCCGCGCCAACGCCATTGGATTTTTCGTGGGCTGACGAAACTCAGATGTCCACACTACTTCGAGTCCAGTTCCCCGATCATTCTTGCAATCCGTGCAAAAGCCGGAGTAAATACTCTCAAAAAAGACTTTTTTGGGCAGTATCGGCACGCAACTTATAGTTACAACATCTCATACGACAATCATGGCCGACACTGACAGTCGAGTCAACGTGGCTTTGGAAATTGATGTAAGGTGTTTGCGGCAAGAGGATGAAAAGCTAAATTGACAATGGTTGTAGTCCGAGAGCGACGACCTCGAGAGCATCGAAAGCGATCTTACATCGCTGTCATCATCGGTGTTTAATTATGTTTATGAGAACGGTCGAACATATCATGCATACAAGTCCGGGTCCTATGTAAGTATGGACCGTTGGGGCTTATTGTGACGATGAAACGTCACCTTCATTCATCGCCGACCGCAAGCTGGTTTCTGACAAGCCTTATATTCAGATACTCCCCAACGATGAGAAGGAACAAGACAGATTAGATCTTCTTAACCACGTTTTTCGACTATGTCTCAATGGCGACCTGTGCTTTTCTCAGAATGAACTCAACAATCCTCAAAAAATCCTCGATGTTGGCACGGGAACTGGTATTTGGGCGATTGAGAGTAAGTGCAGGTCCGCTTTTAAGCTAATGAGGGTAGCATATGGCTGAAAAATATATAATTTTATAGTGGCCGACACCTACCCATCTGCAGAGATAACGGGGGTTGATCTGTCTCCAATCCAGCCTCGGTGGTCAGTATCAACTTCTCAACCGATGGCCCAATCTCTGAGTAGCATCTAGGGTACCTCCCAATGTGCGATTTATCATCGACGACATCACCCAACCGTGGGACTTTCCGAACAACTCATTTGACTTCATACACGTACGATGCCTGGCCGGTAGTATAACGGACTGGCCTGGGTTTCTGGCAGAGGCTTACAGGTACGCGAAAGACTGATCAAACCTGCATATGAGGCTCGAAGTAACGTAGGCAATATATGTACCTTGCAGGCATCTGAAACCCGGTGGAAAGATTGAACTATCTGAAGGTCGTACTCACATGGTCTGTGATGATGGCACTTATCCCGAAACATCATTTACGTTCAAGTGGATTGTGAGAGGCCTCAATTACCTAAAAATGCACACCATAATATGCATTCTAACTCACATTTCCAGGCCGAATTCAATCGAATATCAAACTCACTAGGCAGGGTCTTTGATAAGTTTCCGGAATTTAAGGGACTTCTAGAACAAGCTGGCTTCGATTCTGCGAGAGCGCACGAGGAGCCGTGCCCAATTGGGACGTGGCCAAAGAACCCAAGGTTGAAGGAGATTGGTCGCTACTTTCGGGTCCAATTCCTTGAGGGAGCAGTGGACAGCTATTCACTCGCTCTCTTCACGAGATATGGGGGGTGGTCGACATTAGAGACGGAAGTTCTATTGGCACACGTTCGGGACGAGATTAAGTCCAACAAGATGCATGTCTACACTCATTGGTAAGTAGCGCCAATCCTCTGAATTATTCAAACAGTGTTTGCTAATATTGAAACAAGCTCCTTTGCTACTGCAACGAAGCCTCTTGAATAAAGGTCATTTTTATAAATCTGCACCTCGGAATGAGCCCGTCTTAAAGTTGAAACTTGATGAAACTCTTTGAAACTTCAACGGGCAAATCCTGTGCATCCCGTTATCTTCCACTCTCGGCTGTGTTTTGTTTTTGATATTCCGGTTCTACTTTTAGCGAGTTCTTATCCCTAATCTATGCTTTTGGGTCAGTTCTTACAAGTGACACATAAGATGGTCTTCAGTTTGGATTTGCTGCAGCTTCAGTGCACCCGCGGACTGTGACGAGTTGAAGCTGCGGACTGTAATCCATTGATTCCTCACTCAGGCTGTGCAGGATCGTACGATATATTTCACCTGGGCATCCATGGATCAATGTCACTAGCAAGGTTGGACCATCTATATGATGAATACTTCCAAGGTTGAATGCAAACCTATATGTGTTTCTTTTTCTCCCTTGCCGGAATATCTGCAACCCTAATCTGTTGGCGAAACTGGGAAAGATCCGACCGAGACATCATCACGGATCGGGCAGAAGGAATACGAAGCAACAAAAAGCAGGAGATCCGGTTATAACGAACGCAGATACCGTGGTAGATATCTCCACTTTAAATGACCAATACAAACGTCCGAATGACTACATATCGTGGGCCAGAAGTTGGCTTGACCAGCTGACCGATGGCATTACATTATGCCCTGCTCTTTTTAACGAAAAGTGTATGGGGGGACTCTAAGAGCACCAAGTCGATCTAAGCCCTAACCCTAGAGTATGGCCGAAGTCGTTTGCATGATTGCCCATCATGAATCAAAGCTTGCTCGTAAGTTGGAGGATATCTGATTGGCCTGCGTGATAGTAAACTCATCAACTGCCATAGGCCACTGCAGCATTGTTGATTGTTCATTATGAATCATACGGCATCCGAGCTTCTCATTGGTGTTTCGCTCAAGTACGAGTGGCGATGCAGCGGGGAAGAAATTGTCCAGTCATCATTGCAATGAACATTGAAATCGGACAACTGACTAACTGCAGTATAAAAGTGATGGAAATTTTGTCGGACCTCTATAAACTTACAAATAATAGTTGAAAGAACCTACCATCACTCGAGAATCATCGAATCACTTATCGTACACAAGCCAGCGCATCCAACCTATCTATACTGATGCCACTCATGACTGCAACGACTTCGTCCGTATCAGCAACAATGAGTCTATCACCAAGTCCGATAACAATATCGGCATCCCCATCCTTCAACGAGTCAATTGACTCTCCTGTCACAGCCACGCAGCCTTTCACACCAAGGCAATGCTTATTATGTCCAATCTTTTCCCCAACCTTTACTGATAGCGTGATGCACATGCAAAAATCACACGGCCTGTTTATCCCTAATCGAGAACATCTAGCGGTTGACCTCGAGACACTTTTCGAATATCTACACCTAGTTATCTTTGGATATCGAGAATGTATACAATGCGGGACGAGTAAAGCGACCGTACAAGCTATACAGCAGCATATGACCGGCAAAGGTCACTGCAAGTTCGATATATCAGAACCGGACTCGGAGTTTGCAGAATTTTATAATTTTTCCGAGCTAGAAGACGATGTGGAGGGCGTTGTCGAAGGCGATCGCATTGAAGGAAGCATAGAGGAGACATCAATAAGCTCAAGTCGAAAGCCCCTGATGGCCGACAAAGACTCGATTCATTTACCGTCAGGCAGAATAATATCCAGAAAGTCATCGGCACAAGCGGAAAGGTCGTTATTAAGTCGATTAAAACGTCGAAACCGAACTGTGGCCTCGCGAATAGAATATTCTGCACCGGAGGCCAACGACGAGGAGGGGCGCAACCAAGAAGAATTCAAGTCGGATACAGATGAGATGCTAGTATTATCGAGGAGAGAAAATCGGGAAAAGGCAGTGATAAAATATCAGCTATCAAATATGAGCGCCAGCGACCGAAAGAGCTTGAAGCATTTATCTGCGCCTCAGCAGCGCTCAATATTGGCGATACAACAGAGGCAAGCGAAGAAGGCCCAGAAAGAGGAGCAACGAAGGCAGAGTCATATTGACCGAAAGGGGAACAAGAACTTGTATGCATATTGGGCCACTGAAACGCCCGTCTATTTATGTGGCTAGATAGTTATTGTGTTTAACTGTATATATATTTCCTTGCAATATTCAGCCTAGCACAGTTTTGGCACCGTGTAGTCTTTCCCATAATTGCCACTTTGTCGGTTCGCCATAATGATAGCTCTAGTCCATTAGCCAGCCAATGTGGTAGAGGGATTCATTGGCAATTCCGAATGTCTAGATGCAGCTATTGGATGACTTATTGAGGCTATCGGATGCCCACTCCTATGAATTTACGAGAAAAGAATCCTTAAGATGCCGCTTTTCAGTCTCTCGTTCGATAGTAGAGGTGGTGGGCTTATGGCTCACCTGGAGCATGAGACAGCTTGGGGACAGGTCAGTGACTACACGAGGTCAATTAAAGACGACGGTTTGCATAGTATGAAATATATAAACAGGCATCAGCGGAAAATTGACTTGGTGGATTTCCTTGTTCGTTGATGGAACGCAGTTTTTGACTCTCAGCTAAGGGCAATAATTCATGGATCGTGTTTTATGAAGACTAATACTTAACGAAACGTCCGCCTAGAAGTAAATATTGCTATCAAGTTCGCTCAACCAAAATCAAACTTCCAAGATATTATTTTACACGGTTTTTATTTTCCACTCCATCCTGTATATCATTGATGCTCCACCGTGTGATCACTTCAATGCAAGATAGAATAATCCTCTTTATACAAGCAAGAATGCTCTTTCCCATGCGAGTAAGCAAATCCAAATCTAAATATTCTTAAATCAAGAATAGATATCGCATCTCAAACTTGATGACCCAAATCTGGCAACATTCGTGACCTGCCAGCAGCCCCTTTGAGATCCGGCTCTTTCGACAGGTTGGGAACTAGATCCTCAGAATCCACCTTCGATAAATCTGCATTGAAATTTCGTGACGCATCTGTCCTCGAGTCATGCCAGAGGAGAAATTGAACAACAGCGGTCAAAATGACCGTCAAACAAGTCAGTCTTGGGGTTTCTTTTGGCAATCCTGGTTTCTGCCTCTAGGACAGAGTTTCTAATAAGACCTGCAAAATAATTGACCAAAGGTATCCTTTTTTCGCCGCAGGAAAGTCTGTCGTTTTCCAAACAAAATTCGAGGCCTGGATTCGTGTTGGCTATGTGAAATGCTATCATGAAGAGGGCAATGATACTTACAACCGCCTGCACGACATATGCAAGATCATTGGCCAACGCAACAGTGAACGCCCTTTTTTCTGTGTCAGCAGTACAGATTTCGTTGATCCATGTAAGGATAAGTGGACCAGCTCCTCCCTTCAAACCACGTAAGTAATGAATGACCAAATACCTGGAATGGCAAAACTTACACCAATATTGCTGAGCTAAAACACGACCATGCGACCATGAATATTATCATACAGTGGCATTTGACGTAAAAGAATGGAGAATAACAACTGCACAAGGCAAAAAAGTCAGCTTTCACCCCATATCGCAGTCACCATGACAAAAACCTGTGTTCATTGGCTTACCTTATTAGAGTAACTAACATGAATGTGACCACAATCCCATACTTATTGTATGAATTCATGTTCTCAATTTCTCTAAGGTTTTATCATCATTATTATTATCTATGGTGTCCTCTTGACCTTTATCCTGTTTTTCTTATTTAATTTCCAACGCCTTGTTGACATAAATATCCCTCCCAGATTCGTCCTTATCATCAGCATCTGTGCCGACCTCCCATTGTGTATCCCTTTTCCCAACGCGCCAGGGCCTGTAGTATGACCTTTTCCACTCACTGTTGACAGTAAAGGATTAGTGCTTCAAAGACATGATTCGTTGCGAAATCTCCCGTGGGGCTTGTGGGAATGCTTGCCATCAGAGCAGCACGAAAGAATCGCACCCCTGACACCGGACCAAAATTCTCCACATCCATCAAATTTTTTGCTGTTCGTCGACTTTTGTGCTCTTTGATCTCTTCAGCAGTAAGGAATCGTTTATGAGAATCAATGAACCTATAGCATGCATGGCAGCACCATTTGCCATTGATATGGCGCCTGTGGATAAGACCATCGCTCTCGATCATAATTTCTGAAAAGACGTCGTGGCGGATCTCACGAGAAGAATGGGAAGTTCCTTCTTCTGGATGAGCTTTCTGGCGACGTTGCTATTCGATTTCCTCACGGGTTGGTAGTCTGTCATGTGATTTTTTCAACCTCCCGCATCGATCACAGACACCAAGCACTCTTCGCTGAGTTCTCTGGAGTCGAATGGCCTCCGTTTTGGTGGGCAGATGGTGGCTCTAATAGGTTATTTGTTGACACAAAATGCACGGAAGATCCTGATGCGACCCCGGAATACTGATAGTGCCATATTCAAGCCGAAAAGAGGTGAGACAATTCCCATAGTCGTCGAGGGCCTTCCAAGTGAGTCATATAGTTCCATCGGATTGTAGCGTGTGGTGGACCCTGAATAGCGAACTGTCTGGAAGAGTATCATGAGTAAGCTTTCCAGAAGAATGAGCAGTGCGGTGTCTAGAGCTTGGTCGATGATTGCTAGAGCCTTGTAGGATGGTGTATCATCGATACGAATTGCAGGTTGATAGTGCCTTGACTGACGGTAGGCCCTCAGTGATAGGCCCTCAGTAACCTTCCAGTTCGCTTACCCATGGCAATTACTGCCTTTTGACCTTCCATCATATCCTGTATGCACTGAGAATACCCAACACATTCCATATCTCTCAATTTCCGCTGGTATTCACGTTGCAACAGGTCCATCCAGACGCCAGAAATATCAAATGGAGATTTATTTATCTCTATTTCGACGGAAATACCTATGGGAATTCAGAGCAGTGGCGTACATGGGCTAGTCTCCTCCAATCTTCTTTGTCCAAACTTCCAAGGTTGTCATCGAATCAAGTTTCAATAGTTAGTGTTGGGCACTATGTACACTCCAAACCACCAACATGATAATATCAGCAGGTTCCGGAGAGTACTTGTATTTATCTTCCTTGATCACCTATGTTGAAGTGTTGCTATGTAACTCTGACTACGTATGGATTGTCGTACCCTTTGACTGTGACTCAACTCGGCCTTCATAAGTATCAAGTAATTCATGCAGAAGCTGCATACTATGAGGCCTATAGCATGTCACCAAAAGGCAAGTTTTAAAAGATCATTACACATGGTGCATCTGTCATTGTAGTAAGCACCTTGATTGCTATCGTATACCAAGTGTTGAACCCTAACCCTAACCTATTTTAAGGAGTGTAAGCCTTCAGGATCTCATCGTAATAGACATAGGCCTGCCCATTTGGTGGTTCCATGTTAGACCATGTTGATTGGGGCCACCATGGCCCCGCGGCCCAGAAAACAGCTCCTAGCCAGACGTCGTTGTTGGCGACTAGATGGTCCAGCATTCCTGTTACTGCGGCTTGACAGACCGAGTTGGGGCCACCGGCATATTCTCCTAGAACACCAAGCTTTCCATTCGCTTGCAACCAAGCAGTTGCACCTTCCACACGCTCGACACCAATTGTCGAAGAGACGCAGGCAGCATTTGTGCCGGATCCATCCGAGTCAAGGTATTGGTGCATTTCGTAGACAAGTAGGTTCTCAGGATCACTCAAATCTTTGAGTGAATCATTGGTCGTATTCCAGGTCCATGCTCCGGTCCAGCTATTGCCTTCAGCAAAGATATATTGCGTTGTGGCGCCGGCGCCACGGATACCGTCAATTGCTGCTTGGTTCAGGTTAAAAACCAGGGTTTCATCCATGTCGTGGTACTCGTTGTTTGTGTCAAAAATCTTTCGATTGTTAATCTCTACTGATAGAATTTGAAGCAAGAAAGGAGGCAACAGGAGTTGCACTTACGACTTTGGAATTGCCCTTGAAAGCTGATGCCAAGTTAGACCAGAAGGTCTGGAAAGCAGTAGTATCGGTGATAATGTTGCCTTTGTATCTTCCATAGTTGTGAGGATCAATCACGGCGTATGCTCCATTTGATGTGATATAGTTGACGGCAACTGAGTAGTTGGTCAAATATGCGGTATCCAAAGCACCGTCAATTGACGCTTGTGCCATTCGTTCCATGGCAAATGGAATGCGGAAAATATTGAAACCCTGACTGATGAATTCCTGCTCATCCCATTAGCGCTTTACCTCACATTTAGGCAAGAAAACCATACGCCAATAGTTGCTGTATTAGCAAAGGTGAAATCCACACCCCAAGTACCTGGCATCGCAGTTCCGAACTCCGCACATGACTCATCTACGCCGAACCATTTCAATTTTCCGGTACTCGTTGGTGAACTCGTCGACGAGGTTGTGGTCTTTGAAGTCGTTGTGGTAGAAGACGTCTTCGAAGATGTCGTAGTGGTCAGAGTGCTGGAAGCTGGTAGACATTGAGAGTACCAATCGTTGAGATAGGTACAAGTCCAACCAGAGACGCAAGTCGTGGCACCAGTCCAGTTTTCACCACCACACTGGCCATATCCTGTCTGCTGGGCTTGAACGGAAGTGACCGCTAGTACAGCACTAGCTATAATTGTTGCTGTCGACCTCATGCTTGTTAGGGTTTATTGTGTACACCGGGGCTGTTCAAGATTCAGTGAACATGTATACGCAACTGATTGACGAAACGGGGAGCTTTATAGTGCTCAGTCATCAAACTCGATCCCTCTAATATTTGCAGACGATGATGTGGGTCACGGAATATCGCTCGAAACAAAAGCCCTTGCGTCGTTTCATAGTTCCTATATCTATAACCCTGAGATGGGAGATTAACGTAGCCATTTAGAGTTATTTTGCGAACTTCAGGGCCTAATCTGAGTGCTCCACGATTGGACATGAAATATTAGTCTATTATTCGTATTCGGAACTTGGATTTGATTGAGCACGCGTTTGGTGGAAAATCATGATCGTCAGCTCGTTTCTTCAATTCCCCGCGTTAACCATGTAACATCCAACAAACGCCACGAATTGTTCTATGAAACATGAAACAGATTACCAATGTTTCTACTGGGCGAATTTAGATTCTTTAATGTATCCATTACATCAATTCCATTTCATCAGTTCCTTAATGGTCCTTAAGGCACATGCTGGTGTTCCAAATATATGTCGGGTTCAAATATCCAATTTCAATGTAAACCCACAGAACCTGAGTTATTACGAACCGAGTTTCCCTTCATCAAGTAAGGCTTAACGTACAGCATGGTATCCAATATACAATCCCGTCATGATCACCGCCGACACCTCGGTGGTCTTCATTCCACGTGTCCTAGAGTGCCACTGAATATTCCACCAACGAACAGGTGATCAAGCCGACTTTCCGCGACAACAATGATACCTTTAATTTCATCTCATCCTCATTCTTCATAACAATACTGTTCCACTACGCTTCTATCAGTCAACAAGTCTAGCAATGGGACCCCCCTAGCTCAGATGCGCTACTGCAACGGTCTCGACGAACCCTGAAGGCCTGGCAAGCTTGTTGTTTGGTTTTTCTTGGGCTATCATAGTAGGATTATTGGTCAGTTTACCGTCAATCACTGATTTTAACTAACGGATTGCTTTTACTAATCGCTTTTCCATCTGGTTATATTGTTCATGAATCTTGTATCGTGGCCAAGACTTCTCTAAGTTCTATTCATCAGCGGAAAACAAAAACCTTGCTCCCCGTCACTCGTACACTCTTCACTGAACCCCAGACGCAATTTCCGACCAAAAAATGCCAGGGGCCGAGTTAGAGTCAGCTTACTGTGAGGTATTCTTTAGCTATGATAACTTGTTGCAGCACTACCTGTTGATGAGCGCCAGTAGATTCCTAGATATAGTACCGGTGACCATGTTGATCATCTAGCTGTCACTATATCCGAACACTCTTCAAACCGGTTAGACAACGATTTATAGCAAAGGCCACGGAGCGGCCATCCATTCCCTTATTTCATAGTATACTAATGAAGAGGCTACCTGGAGGTTTTCTGGGTACCACAACGGAACCTGACTACATCCAATGAAAGCTTTTCCAACCCTGGAAAGTCGGATTTTGATATGTATTTAGGAATTCAACTTAATCTAGAATTAAGAACACTCCAATATTAAGAAATTCTAGCTCGTACTAAGCACTACCCATACTCAAATTGATTATATCTAACCTTATATCACTGGCCCGTGCTGCGAGGTGAGCGAAAGGGATCGAAAACATTCTGAGACCCTTGTTAATCGTATTTGGAGCGGGCCCTTGAGGATGCTAAAGATCTTGTCCACCGCAATTTACTCCACAGCGTGTCTAAGATGCGGGTGTGGTTGAAGTTTGTGCATCTATAAGTGCATCACCTGCAGGAGAAGTTGACCTTTTGATCAAACCCCCGTTAGAATAGGTGATTAAAAAAGGAAACGTCAAGTCGAATCCTAGTATTTCCTCCATCTTGGCCGCAACTATTCTGTGATTTCTCCTATCGAGTTCGCGCTACACACTACATACACCAGCTCTTTTGGCCACTATCTACATCCATTCAAGAGGTCTCCTTGACAAATAGCTCACCCTCAGGGACCGCCCAATCATGAATCCACTTCAGCCTGTCGATATCTGAACGCTGGTCTGAGCTGAAATAGAAAATATAGACAGATGCAGATAGGCCAGGCCAGCGACCTCTAGATATGGATTCTTCCACTGTCACCTCCCATGTAAAGACGTCCCTGCGATAGTGATGGACGCGATGTCTCTGATTCAGCCAGCCCTGAAACCTGAATTCCAACATATCATCCTGGAGACTTAAATCTATAAACCAATTCCCCATCTTATTGTAATACTTCCCAATATAATCTGGCAACGCACGGGGAGGTTCGGCTGGACAACGATCCTTATCAAGGTCCGCTTTTAGCGACGTCCACATAGATTTGCAGGCAGCGACCCTTTCTTTTGCGAGTTCGAGGTAGTCATTTTTATCAGGGTTATCCAGCATTGTTTCCAGCAGAAGTTGTCCGACCCAGTCCGCACAGTCATTATTGGCAAGAGAGTTTGTCAATACCACAACTGCAGTGTCTGTATCCGGCAAGATGTGTACCGAGGAGAAGAATTTTACAAGACTTCCGTTGTGATGCCATAGTTTTCTCTTTTCAGGAATTGCCTTTCCCACAGTCGGCATGTCTGTAACAAGCATGGGGTTGATGTCAATTTGACCTAATGGAGCAGGAAGTTCACGGACGGCCCAGCCGATCCCGTAGCATTGGTGGAATTTCGAACTTCTCTCTAGAGGTATATTTTCATAGAAACTGGAGCGAACATCTTTAAGCGGAGAACCAGGACTAGGCTTGCTATTTGTTCTTGTCTCAATACAATATTCCCGGTTGCTATAAAGCCACCGAGAACGTAGTGGATATACGCACTCGGTATAAGAGATGGTAGGGGAAAGTTCCTCCGGCCCAAGGAGTAAATCGGCTCCATCCTGTAACCACAAGGCAGATTTCTGGGCCAGGACGGCTCGATGGGAGAGGTGGTGGAGGAGGGTGGCCTGCGCTCTGATAGCCGGGTCTTCATGAGTGTTATTAGGTAAGAGTCGCTCAACTGGGTCGTTCAAATTGAGCTTATTATCTTTGACAAGAATATTGATGGCTGCGCCGGTGAATGACTTTGTTAATGATGCAATATGATATAATGTATTCTCGTCCGCGGAAAGTTGCCTCGCAACATCGCGATACCCAAATCCAGTTGTGTAAACGACCTCATTCTCGTGAAGGACTCCAATAGAGGCTCCTGGGGTTCCCGAGATTTCACAGATTCTTGCGATTACTGGTTCGACTTTCTGAAGCCGATCGACAATGCCTTCCATTTTGTTCATGTCAGTCAGTATGGTATAAAGTGAACGTCAATATCCTTGGGTGGTGTTTTAGGCTTCTTTTAATTTTCGAGATTCTGAATAGGGACCTGAGTCATACTCATCTGATGTCCGTTGATTCCATCTGAAGCTCACACGAGTAAAAAGGGTTCTGGGTTACCATTATACTCAGAACAATACTACACAATCATCGCCTTGCTAATTCACGGTTTTATTAACACGTATAGTTACCGTTGTATCTGCTATTTAATACTCGTGGTTCTTCGATGTAATGCTATCGGGGTTTAGGGTTGTGGATGCGGTCACAGAGGCGAGAGGTCGTGATCAAGAAACTACAGCATTTAACGAAATCATGATAATTTCCATGTTAAAAAACTAGTCTACATGTTACAAATAAGTAACTAGAGGTTGTCATCTATATGGGTAACCGCATTGCTTAAAGTCCCAAAGTGTCAATGCCAGCCTTCACAGTCTCTTCCAAGCCAACCCAACTAGGCTGTCCGAAGAAGGACTTTAGCAATCCCTCTGCTCTCTTAGCCGGCACTACTTGACTCAAATCAGGGAGTTCGTTTTCCGGAGGGCTGGGAATCTTATCATTAGACGGCCTGAGTTTCTTCAAGATGTCGATGATGCCAACCCAGGTATAGGGGGCGGCAAACGCAAAAAGACGCTCCGAGTTGACGTTGGGGTCGAGAAGTGCGATTGCATGGATGCGCGCGACATCCTCAACATTGACATAATGTTCTGTTTCATTGATTAGCGGATATTGAAAGATGATATGAGCGATTGGGAAGCCCTACGGGGAGGAAGCATCGAGAGAACGCTGGCATCGCCCTCCAACAATCCCGCAACCCATTTCATGGTCGAACCATTGATATTAGGGTGGAGAACTCTTCCCAACTACGAGGTGTCAGTATAATGTCAATACAATCCACCACTCTTCGCCAACTTCGAAAACGGAAGGTGTCCTGTTTCACTTACAACGAGGTTTGGAAGTACAGCGTTAAAGGCAAAGCCTGGCTTGTTCTCCTTGACCCAATTCCATGCGGCCCTTTCGCCCTCAGTTTTGGAGGCGCCGTAGATAATAAAGGGCTTTGCTTCGGCGGGTGTATTTTCATCCCACGCTGCTTTCACTGCTGCGTCGTTCCATGTATCTACGTAAAATGTCAGTATGGACTTCATGTGATCTAGTAGACCTCTGGACGATCTGATGACTTACCTTCCGTTACCACAATCTCCACACCAGGCTCAGTAACAAAGGCAGATGCTGACGATGAGGTCAAGACAACTCGCTTGACCGATGCTTTGTCGGCAGCTTTCAAAATTGCTTCCGTATACGCAATGACTTTGGTTATGACTACGTTAGGGTCGGCGCCGAGCGATACATCAGTTGCCTAGATTTTCGTTAGCGACGGTCATTTGTTCATACTGCTGACTTAGAACCCGAATTAAAAGCACTACATACCAAATGAACAACACCGCTAACTCCGTCCATGACCTTAAGCAAGGCTTCTTCACTGTCCAAATTGGGGACAATTACGGTCTCAAACTTGCCAGGGCCGTACTTGGACTCGAAGAGTTCAACAAGCCAAGGCTTTTCTTCACGGACCGTGCCTCGGACGAGGTAGCCAAGAGATAGCAATACGTCCACGACGTTGGAAGCAATGTAGCCGTTGGCTCCCGTAACCAGGATACGGTCGCCGGGCTGGAGGGCTGTAGCAATTTTCGGAGTGGTCGACATTATAGAGCTTTCGGTTTGAGAAACAGGGAGATTGTGTTCTTGGGTGGTTTATTATTCGCGATGAGTCTTAGGAAGAGGCTTGTTGTTCTGGACTGTTTGGTTAAGGGCAAGAAAGAATTCCACCTTGGACATGGGATTGACCCTGTTTAAATACATTTTCATGTTCATTCGACTGGTGTGCCATAACTCTCTGCGTACGCCTTTCTCCGACGAAAAGTCGTGACGTATAAGCGAAGTGTTTGGAAAGATGACAAATAATTCATAGAGAGAGATGACAGAGACAGAGTAATCCCCCCGCCAAAAAATGTCGCTGCTTTTAGACGCTTCTGCAACGCGGGCTTTTGATTGGCTTACATACCTAGCCGTAAAGGGCTTAGCGCATGCTGACTCACGGTTTTATGTTGAGATTAGGTAAGCTGGCGAGTTAGGCCTAGCGTCCCGCTGGGTCACCTGATCGTTGTCTGACAAACTGGGATAAGCCACAACAAGCCACAATCTACTTACAAAATCATTTGTAATCTATGTATATGATAGTTATGATGTGATTTGAGTCCGTAGATATGGCAATCTCAAGCCATCCTCGATACTTTGTAACCCGGACCGACAGCTGAGAATGATTCCATGGCATTCTTCGCCTGAGAGTTGTCCGGCCGTTCCCTGCTCAAGAAGTCCACGGCCATTCGTCTACCCGTCTCTCGGTCGTATCTTGTGTCGAGGTTCTCCTCATCTTGGTAGTCTATGCTACCTCTTCGTCTGAGGGATGGGAAGCGATTCCGCTGATATGGTGGTTCTCTGGTGATCCGCGCCGATCTATTTTCGGGTGCCGTGCTGATCACCTCAGCTAGACGCTGTCTGTACTCAACGACATCCATTTTCATCAGTTTGTCATGCAACATGCTGAAATCGCCCTCTCGGGAGGCATCCGCGATATTATTCCACTCTTGCACAAGACCTTCCCTTGATCCAGCCTCCATGATCAAGGCTTTCTTGGTATGCTTCTGAATCGATCGGGCGAACTCTCTTTCTAATATTCTCGCTTCTTCCACTGAAGTAGCTGCGCGATCAGCAACATTGAGTATGTTTTTCAATTTCATCGCTCGTTCAAGCTTGAGCATAGTGGTGACATCGGGGACTCGATATGCAGGCCCACTTTTAGCTGCCAGCGTCCGAGGGATACGAAAGGAGGAGAAGTGGCAAGCCTTGACTGACATTGAGAGCCGTATGGCGAATTCTGCCTTGCATTGAACGAGAATAAGGAGTCGAACGATTTCGGGCAATCCGCTCTGACTGCCCGGTTCCTCATACATTCGCCACGATGCATGCATTCTATCCTTGACGACGCCATGAATGATTCGTACGCCCTTGAATGTGGACTTGCGAGATTTCGAGCCCTCCATGCTAATATTCACATTCGATGGTCCTCCCCCTCCGGCGGCTCCCACTGTGAGTGTCTGTCCTGAGGATATTTCCTGTTCAGAAACTTCGACTCGATCCGCCTGTGGCATTATACTGTGAATATGAGGTGTCTTTCTAGGGTCGAAGACGGCAAGCTTAGCATCCACTTTGGCATAACGTATTCGATTCTTGGTCGAAAATGGCTTCATAAAGTTCAATTTTAACTGGATTGCATGCATCTCCTGACCTTCGTGCATTAGCAAACGGATTGCTTCCACTTTGGCATCAAAGAACAGGTCGTGATTATCGTAGTTAGCCAAGATAAAGCCGTCCCCGTTATCACGACGCACCCCATCCCAATGGTCTTCGCTGAATTGGGCCAAGACCGAGTCGAGATCAGATTCTCCGGTTGCTTCGACCGGATCTTTCTCTATCTTATGACTTCCTCCTGTGCCGGGATCTCCGTTGGTTATGCCTTGGTCTCCATCAACACTTACCACGTCTGGTCTGCGGCCAATGTCATCTATGTTTGCTCCATAGAGTAGTAATAGCTCTGGTAGCCGCTTGGTACGACTCGCGACAGCTAGCTGCAATGCCGTCCTTCCACTTGAGTTACGAATTTGCACATCAGCGCCAGATTCAAGTAGCAGCTTAGTGACGTCTCTATAACCAGCCGAGCAGGCGCAGTGTAATGCCGTGCTTCCGTCGTAGTCGGTGGCGTTTATGTCTAAATCGTATCCGAGGAGTAACCTTGTCCCCTCTTCCCAATTCATAGAAACAGTGGAATGCAAGGGAGTCATGCCATTGGGTTGCTTCAGGTCGAGATCTGGGCCAAATGGCAACAGCGTTGTGAGTAATCCAAGGTTTCTTTGGTCAAGTGCAATATGAAGCGCCGTTTTTCCACTGGCGTCCCGAACATTTATATCTTCCCCCTTGGACAGTAGCTCTTTGATTTGGGTATAATCCTCATAGCGAACTGCAAGGTGAAGAGGTGTATCCACACGCACCGATCCGGCGTCTGATGGTTGAGAATCCTCCTCAACGGCAATTTCTTCACCATCTGATGCGATGTAATACCTTCTTGGCGGAGGTGGCTCCAATTCTTGTCAGTATTATCGTCACCATAGTGGAGATTGGAGATTTGTAATAGAGCTTCTTACCACTCTTTGGCGCCATTCGGCACGACCATTCCGCGCCCTCGAATTTGTATCGGACGTGCGCTCGTCGAGTGAACCGGCTTCACTATGGTGGGTTTGTCCACTGTCGGAGAGCAAGGCCGCATCCATTGCACTGCTCTTCTACATACAATTGCTATGCCATCAATTTGTGAGAGATGTTCTTTATTGTTCTGAATGTTTTGATTCTTGCTTTGGACAGGAAGGACGCAGGATCCACTATCTTAGGAGTCCCACTTTCAGCCGCACACACCAGCCAATGATATGCTAAGCCCTCAGCCCAAATGTGGAAAACCTCCGATCATTGGTCTAAAAGCCCCACTCTAGATTTATGGGGCCAGTTATCGCAATATGAGTGGCTGCCAAACTGAAAAGGTACCCACTATATCCTTCTTGGGCTTAGCTTGGGCTGACCAAGATCTTAGTCACCTCCATCGTTCTCCCGGTATGAACACATCGTCTTGCATCAATTAGCCCTGTGTAGTCTGGTGATTCATTCCCTAAATTCGTTGACACATTCAAAACCCATACATGCCTTGGTCTATGCGGACACAACGTGACCAGCATCTGCAGATTGAGGGAGTATCGGGACAGTTTCACGGTCGTAAATCACGTCGAAACTTTTCGCGAGGCGGGAACACACATCATGTACCAATTTCTGACCGACTTTATGCAAGCTATCAAGCAGTCTGTGTTAGCGCTCGAGGCCGATAATGAAGGGGTTCAAGGTTGATATGCGGCACGTACCCAGCTAGGATCAGGATAGAATGGGTGGCTCCATTATATAATTGGACTTCAACGTCGACGCCAGATGCCCGTAGAGAACTTCCATATCGAATGGCCTCTGGGGCAAGCAAGTCACACTCTGCAATCGCGAGGAATGTGCTTGGACATTTTTGCAGCACTTCCATCGGTGCGAAGCATGGAGATGCGTCCCAATTCTGTGTTTCTTCGTCGGAGCGGAAATACATGTTTCGATACCAGGTCATACGTGAAGGAGTCAGCCACGGGGAATACTGAGACGTCGCCCATATCGTGTCAACAGTGGCCGTGTTATCTATCACTGGACAAATCAGTATTTGACATACTATCGTCTCTATGATCTCTGGGTCAAGAGCCGCCTTCATTGACACGGTTGCCGCCAGTCCACCGCCCCTAGATATAAGTGCAGTTAGATACCCCCCTTCTGTCTTGATGCCTGTGGTGATTGCATCCTTACGCTGATAGCCCCCCAACAGCTATTTTCCTTGTATTAATGGACAATCTTGTTGCAGTATCCGGTGTCGACACCCATTTCAAGCCCGCGAAGGAGTCTTCGATGGCCACCGGATAACAATGTTCGGGTGCATGGCGGTAATTTATTGAAACGACGACGCAGTTCAGGTCTGTGTGGTAATTGAATTGTGAGATCACCCTGATTGAATGCACGATGTATTGCGAACGACTTACATTTACAAATGTGTGTAAGGAATCCATTTTCGCTGTTCAGCCCGCCAATCACCCAACCACCACCGTGGTACTATCCAGTTTTAACAACTGTTTACGTCTTCTCGCGTTGCGATCTCAGATGGCTCGGAGGTGACGATGATGGACTAACATATACAAAACAAGGCCACCCGCCATTAGGTGTCTCAGTCTCGGGCGTAAATACTCTGACTTGATATTCGTCAACATCCATATCCATGACGCTGCCAACTGCCACCAGTTTTAGGCTCGTAAATCCAATAAGACTAGGTCTGGATCTGATATTTGGACTCCATATCTCTGACTCGCTCGGTGCACAGAATTGTAAAATATCATCATGTAGCTTGATATATTCTGGGTCCAGCCTATTGCGAATTGACTGGTGTAAAGGCTGGAAAACTGTTTTCTCCGTTTCCGACATTGTCCCAACCGCTGGAATGTTAGTATATTCGCTTCGAACTCCCGTAATTCTGAAAAATAAATATGATTTCATTGGATTATCTCAGAAACTACAGCTTTTTATCAAATGACAATATCATGCAGTACCGGAAGCAGGTCGATAAGACAAGCCGGCCGGTCGGCAGGTACGAAAGTCTCAACGTCACAGACCATTGTCACTGACAAAGAGCTTTTAGTTTACCATAATTGTGATCAAAAAACAAAAAAAAAAAAAATCGTTATGCCCGTTACGGGCGTTCCACGATGCTGTCATCTACCGACACTGCCGGCCGGACCGGCATTCGCTTCTACACTTAATAATTGCTTTGATAGTAGTTTTATACTGAGCATATAGTGGGTTTTATCTCATGTGGAATAGGTAAGACTCGATGTTTATTCGAGTATATGACATGACTTAGGATATCATAGAATGAGGTCTGAATTTGTGGGTATTTTTGTAGCTAGGTATAGCCGGTCATCAATTCCATCCCTTTTTCATTTCAGCGATAGCTTCAGACTCATTTATTACATCTGCAAACCTTGCATCTAGATCAAATAGAGTGGCTCTCTGGATCTCAACACTTCTATCTCCACTGGCCTCGTCAACAACCATACACCGGAAGCCATGCCCACATGCATCAACTGCCGTAGCCCTAACGCAACCACTCGTACTGACACCACAAAGAACGATCGTGTCCACTCCGAGACCATTCAGTTGTCCGAGTAGATTTGTTGCTAAGAAGCCGCTTGGGTTCTTCTTCAACACGACGGTCTCGTTGTCCCAGTCCGGAACAAGACCAGGCATCCAGGCGTCCATGCCACGTGTGTCACCTTCTTGCCATATAGAAATGCCAGGCGATTTTTTATATTGTATCACCCCATCCAGCATATCTGGATGGCTATAACGAACCTGACACCATATAACCGGTATATCGCTCTCGCGTGCGGCCGCCAATAATCGGATCATGCTATCTGGAGCAGATGAGCCGGAGGAGTTGGATAGTAGAGACAGGGGCGACGCCTCTGCCCAATACGCGCGACAAACATCGATAAGAACCAAGGCAGGTTTTTTGCCCCACCCGATTCGTTGGTGATAGCCGGCGGCTTTGGAAGCATCGTAAAACGGGTGTGATTCCACAAGTGCTGTCGGCATGTTGATAGATGCATTATTGAAGGGTCGTGAGTGAGAAGAGGGTAAGATGAGAACCATGCGCATGTGGTTTTATGGAAAGAAAAGCTATTTTGACCTGCTGGAAAGATTGGGCCGATACTATTTATCATTTAATCTTTCGCAAATGGAGATGGCGCATATCTGGCTGGATTGTGCCGGCCGGCATTTCCCCAAACCGTGTCAACATACGAACAGTGAATGTGTACCTAGGTATTGGAAGTCACCGCTCTGTGGTGATTTGGAAAGGGGCATGCCAATATCACGAAGTATTCTAGAACTACCACTCATATACCATTAAGTATCAAAAACACATATCTTCAAAGAATTACATTAATTTGTTATCTCAATAGTGAACAATACAACCCCATCTAGATTCAGACTCGACCTGTCCATTTTATTTCCAAGGTTCGAAGAGGCAGATACAGCATAATGCCGAGAACAAGAGCAAATTCAAAGGCCAAATCCCCAGTGACCTTTGCAATTGGGCCCACGTACCAAACTTGGTCCATTGACGGGACGACGAGTGCAAATGGGAGCACAAAGGAAGTGAGAGCTGCTAGACCAGGTGGTAACTCTCGAACACTGTTCCAAATCCTGGGTTCGAATGATGATGCCTTTCCTTTTCGGAAGACAAACCACTCCGTCAACAGAATGCCGGTAAACGCGGCACTCCAGTAGCCGATGATACCCAAGAAATCCTGGAGCGAGTCAAAGAACGATTCGGCGGCTTTGATGCCAACTCCGATATCAACAGCTGTGACAACAATTACAAAGATGAGTCGGGGAATTTTTGCGAATTTGGGCCAAATTATTTGAAAGTTCAGCGAGACTGAGTAAAACCCAGGTGCGATCTGGGCAACGACACTGAGAGCCAGAATGACAGCGATAAATTTGCCAAATCTGCCAAGTGGCTCTAACATGGCTACCAAGATTCCTCCCACGGAGTCTCGGTCATTAGCATCCGACCAGCTTGGGATATTCGGTACTGCACCACCGATGGCTGCACCAACAATCATCAGAAGAATTGAAGGTAGACAAATGCCCATCCAGCAGTACGCGAAAATGCGCCATTTGGGAGCTTTTGGTCCTAGGTAGACTGCTGTATCTCCCACAGTGGTACTGTACGGTAGCATATAGCCCGCAATCAGACTAATAAAGGTTATAATGGTCGGCGCATCAGAAGTAACTGCCGGCACTTGTTCCTTGAGCTTGGACCCACCAGAACCGATTGTAATGACTATGGCAATGAATGCGGGAATCCAGGCCCATCGTTCGTAATGATGAATAGCTTGAAATCCTCCAAAAGCGGGAATCATAGAAAGGATAGCGATGATGACAATCCCAACTGTTTGACTGATTGTGTCTCCGGATACAGCAGCGAGAGTCTGACCAGCAGTTACAAGGCAGATGATATTATATCCACAGAGTGTCATCATGTTGAGTAAGGCGATTAGGATGTTTGGGTACATGCCGAAGCTATACCGGGCTTGAATCATCTGACGCATTCCAGTCTGTGGGGAAATGGTCAAAATATACGCCGGCGGAATGCACATCAAGAGTGAAAAGAACAGTAAAAGAAGACTGGTATCCCGTAGGCTTATGCCGAAAGATAGTGTGCCTACCATGCCGGTGACAAGTCTATCCATCACTTGGTAAGTAAAAACTTCATCTGGGATATATGAATGACGACAACTTACGGTAGTGGACATAGCAGACTAGTGCACCAGATAGTGAAGATCTTGTTGAATGCTGAGTCCGTACGTAGCTCTGGTGGAACAGGTTCCACTCCACGCAATTCTACCCCAGACGAGAGAAGGAAATTCACCGCAGTCTTTAGCGCTCCATGTTTTTGTCCGTCCGATGATTCGCTTTCGCCAATCTGAACATCTGTTGCAACATTGATCGACACCGGGGATTTTTCCCCCTTTTCAATATCGCTGGCAGTAGATGAGGCCATTGTATATGGCAGAAATTGAATCACTCAAGATAATATATAGTCATCCGAGAAGCTTGGAAGTGATGATCATTAACAACAATGAAAGGAGGCGAAATAGAAGGACGTTTATACTATGGGGGGTTATCTGTCCAACTGTCTGTGCTCAAGTCAAATCGTTCCTTCAAAGCGTATGTCAGAAATCAATCCAATCCGAAGGTGAAACTGGGCGAGTCAGAATCATGCCTATCTGATATCTAAAGTTGCCGGCTATCAGGGCTAACAGGGATAACAGATAAGGACTTGTCTCGCCCACGCCACGTAGAATTGAGCAATTACCAAAGCCAAACTCGCCGGGGTAACGGTGGTTTTTTGTTTTGCTTTTCACTGCGGAGTCCCCGATAAGACAATACAGACGATAGGTCCCTCTACTTTCACGAATCATGCACAATTTACGCTAGCTGACACATGGTAGTCGGAGAATACACCGAAAATGGTTCTTAGATGGCACACGATAAAATTCCACATAGCAAGGACTTATGCTTTTGTGATGATATGTTCAAATGGTTGTCTACTATACACACCCAAGTATATTTTGGTATTTGAGCCTAGCTTATGGAGCCAATGGCCTGCAACTCGTAAAGTTATATGGTCAAATTGAATTATACAGGTCCTCGATTACTCATCTACATACCGCTACTCTAATGATGATTGAATACCACAAGAGTAATCTTGATCCTAGTCAGATTTATGGCAATCAACATGTATTTTTTGATAGGAAATACAATTATTGAGGAGTCCCCAAAGGAGCGAGTCCCTGTTCCTGGAGCATCTTGTTGATAGCTGGAATGTGGTCAAGGAAAGGTCCCTTGACATTGTCCCAGAAAGCAACCCGTTGGGGTCGGATACAGTTGTGTCTTTCCATAGCGAATTTGGTGACTGAGAAATGGGAGCTTATGTGAAGCATGAATCCGAGACTATCTGTTCCAACTAAAACATTTTCCAGAGGTTCGGATGTCGCTTTCACCCACGCGTCGTAGGATTCTGTTTTGATTATTAGTCTTAAATCTTTGAAAAAGGATCTCAGTAAGTACTCGCCTCCATGTGGCATATAACTATTCTCGAGTGTGAGCCCCCCAACAACCTGTTCCCTTGCACTACCTCCATATTTGCCAGATATAAGGCCGCCGATTTCGGTTGCCATATTCCGATGGTAATACGGAGGACGGAAAGTGTTGGTGCTCGTTTGCCACTTGGGGAGAAAGGCTGCAAATTCTGTAAGGGATACCCCCGGTATCTTGGACCTGGCCATTAGGACGGTGTGTATGGTAGGGTCCACTTGCTCTTTCAGAGTGCTGTTGAATGATACAAATTTCGAAAGTTCGTATTTGTATGGTGCATAACTAATGTTTTAGTTAGTATACGCTAGAGACCACTGTGAGAGATAACTCACTTCCCATGCCATGCCACAACATCAAATGGTGTCCAGGCCTGTTCATAGCTAAACAGTTCCCCAGTCAATTTGTGGATGATGGTCCACTTTGACTCGTCAATGTCGAAACTGGCTACCGGTGTTTCGAAGTCACGGGGAAGGGCCATTCCATTGCTGCCTAATGGTCCCAGCTCCGGCAATTCATAATGACTTCCGAAAATCTCTTGTACGTAACCTCTTGCCATACCGTCAGGCAGGTTGATCTTCCATCTGATACCGGCTTGTATGACGCTAACTTGGCCAGGAGCAACCATCATTCGGCCGAGCTCCGTCTGGATATCCAAAGCACCCTCAGTTGGTATGATCAAAAAGTCACCGTCGTTATTGCAAAATGCTTCATTTCCCATACTCGCGTTTGCAGCGTACATGTGAATTGCAATTCCTTCTTTGTTTGTTGGGTCGCCATGTCCACCGATTGTTTTGAGACCAGTCAAGAATGTCGTCGGTGTGGCTGACTTTGGGGTATCAAGAGGACCCCACGTGTAGCTGAGTGGTGTATATTTGATGGCTGGATTGGAGGGGGAGAAGCAGGCTTCAATGTCATTGTTCGCGGCCATAGGTTCTAGCGGCCGGTGTGCTACAGAGGGCCGTATCCGATACATCCATCTGTGTCGCCTTCTCAGAAACAAAAGTCGTGTCTTATGTTTAAGGAATATGCATAGACTCACACATGTTGTAAAGTGTGCCGCGATGATATAAATGATGTGCCATTCAATTGTTCCGAGTAAAGATCAAATGCACATTTCTGTGGTACATTGCGCCCTCCTTCGGGTAAAGTTCCTGGTCTATTCGTGTTATTAGCACGGCGTATCAAGAACGCATCCCATAACGTGGATAAGATGTAGCATACACTGCCTCAGACGCAAATAGATTTCCAAATCCTACCATGTACCGATAAGGATCACTTGCAGTGGGAGGTGAGGTATAGCAGTCGGTTGCTGACCTCCCATATGCGGATTTCATAGGAGCAGTCATTGAGATTGAGTCCTCGCTTGCTGGTGGCACAAATTCACCCATTATGTTCTAACAATGCCACCAACCTATGAGAATGGGAGACGGGAAGATATTTCTTAACGAAAACAATCAGGTAAATGTCTAAAAGCTTGACATATTCTCGGCGCTTCAAGATCTGATAGTTGATGTTCTACTTGTCAGAGCAGGCTATCTATTAGACGAATCCAGTCATGCCGATGATTGTGCAGTATGCTTAAGCTTACGTGTCACAACAACGGTCGTTGTATTCACCTAGCATTATCCGATCAGCTGGGGCTCGCAGGTTAAGGATGCCGGAGATGCCGGCCGGCCGGCACAGCCCTTACCTATCTACACGAGATAACAATATTATGGGTGGACGCAATCATGGTCCTGGCTGGTAAATGCCCGAGCTGATTCATAATACTTATGAGAACTGACTGTATGATTATGACCTTGGCAGTCAAAGTGTTGACCAGAATTGTTGGTTATCCAGACCGAATGTTGACAAAGCAGCTTCTCAGAGATGAATTTAGTCTGAGTTTCTCGCCAGCTTTGGCTGCATTAATCCAATTTTCTGAATGGTCAAGCAAACACAATGTATATCATACTCATTTATTTAAAAAAAAATCTTAGTACTACTATGTAACGTAATCAGTAACCGAGCTGGCCACGTAACCGAGCTGGCCACTTTTTCCCGAATCCGCACGCGATATTGATTTCTCATATTTCAACGCGTCAAAATGCCACCAATTCGCAATAAAAATCGAAAAAAAGTAGAGGAGCAAGAAGGACGAATCTTATTAGCTATTTCCAATCTAAAAAATAGCAAAATATGCTCTATACGCCAAGCAGCATAGATTTATAATATTCCGCGGTCAACTCTTCAAACCAGGGTCAATGGTATAGCGTATTGAGCTGAGATACATGCTAACGGCTATAAATTGACTCAATCTAAGGAGGAATCTCTTATTAAATAGGTCCTTGATTTAGATTGATGTGAATTACCTCCCCAACATTCTCTTGTACGAGATATGGCTAATTATCTTCTCTTATAACATAGAGATCAACGGGTTGGAGATAAATAAGTATATAATCTTATTTAACGTCGCCTAGAGATTGATTCAAAATTTTCACAAAGATATAACTACGAATGTACTAAATGCGAAGATCTAAAGATAATTCAAGAATATTTTAACTATATATAAGCTACTATATCTAAGTATAGCATCTTACCAGAAGATATATTCAACTTTAATAAGACTAGCTTTATAATAGGACTCTGCATAACTGCAAGGGTTATTACTAGAAGTAATTAATATACTTAGCCGAAGCTTTTACAACCTAGGAATCGAGAATAGGTAACTGCAATTAAAGTAATAAATTCAACTAGATAGACTGTGCCTTCGTACATGATTTTTAAAGCTAAAAAGAATGTACGATTAGGCTGGTTTAATAAGCTTCTAGATGATTAGAGAATTAATATTAGCAATAATAGCTAGACTATAGATCAAATAGGATTAGAATAGCTTAAAACCTATTTTATTCCCTATATTAATAGTTGTACAATGAGAAAATATCGAATATTGATTCTTAATAGCTATAGAAGCTATTTAATACTAGAATTTAACCATATATGTACTAAGAATAATATTATTCTAGTCTATATGCTATCTTATTCTTTATATCTTTTATAGCCTCTTGATGTTGGCTATTTTGCAGTTTTAAAGCAATTTTATAGGAAGTAAGTTAAGTAATAGATAAGGCTTAGTTTCAACTATATCAATAAAATTAACTTTTTAACAGCTTTTCCACAAGCTCGTATAATAGTATATAATGCTTAAACTATTCAGAATAGCTTTGCAGCCACTGGGTTAAAGCCTTTTAATCTAGATTAAGTTATTTAACAACTTAATATTCAATTAAAGACACTAACACCCCCTCTAAGTTAATTAAGCAATATACAATCTTCTTGCTTACAAACCCCTCAAAATATACGCTAATTTATACGCCAGTCAACTACAATTAAGAAGCGTATAAGTGAGCGTATAAGAAGTCTAAATCAAGTCATTAATTAGACAATTATATAGATATTAAAAGCCTATAAAGCAACTATGAATAACCTCTTACTTATATAGAAAGAAAACTATGATTTATAAGCTGCGCATGAGAAAGAGAAGCAAAAGTATAGAAGATCTATAAAATAGATATTTATTAAGTAAGAGGTTATTAAAGAAGAAGCTTAAGCACTTATATAAGATTAGATTAAGATATCTTAAGCTGTGACTACTGCTCTAGCTGAGTCTTAGCTTCTAGCTTCTTAGGGAGTTATATGCCGTTAATTTTGCTATAGTGGCTGTGGTGTTGAAGGGCATAAAATAAACCGATGTCCTAATCGTACTAGTAGTTAGATTTTCGTATATAATTTATGTATGGTCAAGAAATTGTGATTTGAAATCAATATCGCGTGCGGATTCGGGAAAAAGTGGCCAGCTCGGTTACGTGGCCAGCTCGGTTACCGATTACGTTAACCTTTGGGCTTTTGAATAACGTAATCCACAAGCGAGCCGCCACCCCAAGCGAGCCACCACCTTTCCCCGAACGCGTACGCGATATTGATTTCAAATCCCAATTTCAAAGTCACATACAAATTACATATAAAAATTTAACTACTAGTACGACTAGAATATCTGTTAATTTAATGCCTAATAACTCCACAACCACTATACTGAAATTGGCGGCGTACAATTGGTTGAGAAGCTAGGAGCTCTAGCTCAGCCAGAGCAATAGTAATAGCTTAAGATGCCTTAATCGGACCTTATATAAGCGCTTAAGCTTCTTCTCTTATAACTTCTTGCTTAATAGATATCTATTTATTAGATCTTTTGCATTTTTATTTCTCTTTTTTATGGGCAGTTTATAAATTGTAGTTTTCTTTCTATACGAGTAAGAGATCATTCATAGTCATTTTATAGGCTTTTAATATGCATATAATTACTTAATTAATTAGTTGATTTAGGCTCCCTATACGCTCATTTATACGCTTCTTAATTGTAGTTGACTGGCGTACGAATTGGCGTATATTTTAAGGGGTTTATAAGTAAAAAGATTATATATTACTTAATCGACTTAAAGGGGGGGTTAGCGTCTTTAATTAAATATTAAGCTGTTAAATAATTTAATCCAGATTAAAAGGCACTAATCTAGTGGCTGCGAAGCTATTCTAGATAGTTTAAGCTTTATATGCAACTGTATAAGCCTGTGAGAATGCTATTAAAAAGTTGATTTTATTAATATAGTTGAATCTAAGCCTTATTTGCTGTTCAATAAGCTGCCTATAATATCGCTTTAAAACTGTAAAATAGCCAACATCAAGAGGCTATAGAAGATATAAAGAATAAGATAATATATAGACTAGAATAATATTATTTTTAGTATATATATAGTTAAATTCTAGTATTAAATAACTTCTATAGCTATTAAGAATTAATATTTGATATCTTTCTACTATACAACTATTAATATAGGGAATAAAATAGGTTTTAAGCTATTCTAATCCTATCTAATCTATAGTCTAGTTATTGTCGCTAATATTGATTCTTTAATCATCTAGAAGCTCATTAAACCAGCCTAATCGTACATTTTTCTTTGCTTTAAAAATTATATATAAAGGTAGGGCCTATCTAGTTAAATTTATTACCTTAATTATAGTTACCTATTCTTAATTTCTAGGTTATAAAAGCTTTAGCCAAGTATATTAATCGCTTCTAGTAATAACCTTTATAGTTACGCAGAGTCCTATAACAAAGCCTATCTTATTAAAATTATATATATCTTCTAGTAGGATTCTATATTCAGATATAATATCTTATATGCGGTTAAAATACTCTTAAATTATCTTTAGATCTTCGTATTTAGCATGCTCGTAGTTATATCTTCGTAAAAACTTCGAGTCAATCTCCAGATAGCGTTTAATTAAGTTAATTATCTAATTCTCTCCGACTTGTTGAGTACCACGTTATAAAAGTATATAATTAGCTATTTCTCGTACGAGAGAATGCTGGGGGGGTAATCTACGTCAATCTAAATTAAGTATCTATTTAATAAGCGACTCCTCCTCAAATTAAGCTAATTTATAGTTGTTGGTGCGTATAAGAGATCTTTGTTGAATACCTTGCAGTTAGTTCCAGAGAGTCGTATGTGGAACATTATAAATTCTAGCAACTTCCACAATAGTAGGAATTTTGCTATTCTAAAAATTAGAAATAGCTAATAAGATTCAGCCTTCTTACTTAGTCAAGTCTTTTGACTTTTTATTGCGAATTGGGGGCATATTGACGTGTTAAATTAGTTGAAATCAATATCGCGTACGCGTTCGGGGAAAGGTGGCGGCTCGCTTGGGGTGGCGGCTCGCTTGTGGATTACGTTAACCCTAAGTTAAGAGGGTCTGATTATGTAACTCACCCTTATCCGGCCGGTTTATCCACGAGAAATACCAAACTTCTCCCTTCGCAATTTCATCCTGCCGGCCAAACGTGTCGGAAACAGGTTCATCTTCGGAATTGCATATAGACCACAACAATTACAGCCCACATAGTGTCCAAATTTGGCCTTAATCCTTTCTCGAATGGATCAACAATTGCCGCCTGATTTACGAGGCAGCGATCAGGAGCACATCAAATTGACGAGGGCGACGGTCGCTTGTAGGAGGTATGAACAAGCGGTAATCAAGACACAGAATCGCAGAGCTTATGCAGTGCTCCCAGATGTCGTCGCTTACGCACTAAATGTGTTTATAACAATGGGAAACCGCCATGTGAGGGATGCAATCGTGCTGGGTCGGATTTTTCTGCTATATGGTACAATCATTTCTAGTCCTATCATGAATATAACACGCTGACATTCACATGCATGTGTAGCTATTTCCCAGCTAGGGGTCATAGTCGTCGAGATCGTGAAGTGAGTGTCCCTCTCTTTGTTAGGTAAAAGTCAAACACGACATTGACTCGATATATTCACTTAGTTTCGTGTCAGTAAAAGTAGCAAAAGTGATCGGCAGCTGAGTTCTCCGAGCTCGACACATGACAGTCTTACAATAGACAGTCACATATCCCCGATTCCGTAAGCTATTACCATCCACGCAAAAGTAAAAGCTGCGTGGTGAGATTCAAGCTGACCTATGAATAGCGCTCAACAAGGAATACCCTCACCAATCCATTCAGCAGTAGGTAACACAGTGAGTCTATCAAGGGCAACACGAAATGTTCTCCCACCTGCTAGAGAGGCGATTGAAGGCTGTAAAGTATTTTGGACGTCTTTCTTACAGCTAGGATTCTTTCCGAAGCGTCTGTTCCTCGAAAAATTGTCTCGGGATATGGATTCCGTATCGCTATTCGTTCTCTTGGGTATTTTGAGCAACTCTTGTCGCTTCACACCATGCCTTATAAAAAGGTATGGTAGCTGTCAAGCGGCGGGTGACTATTTTATTGGACATGCAACAAGTCTAGTGCTTGATGCGTTGTACAAGCCCAGTCTCGAGAACATACAAGGCTTCTTCCTATTGGCTCTTGCACAATGGGGCAGTGGTGATAAAGATAAAAGCTCGGTATGTTTCTCCCAACCTCTTAAAAGAGAACTTTTAATCTAATCTATCTTCCAGATGAATATGGGGATTGCTGTCAGGAGTGAGTGCCGATCATCAAAAACTAAAATATTGGGACTAATGAGTGGCAGTGGCTGGCATCCTACGACTTCACCGAGAGGAAACTTACAATCTTCCCCCAGGAGCGACAACTGATGAGATTGTCGACTCTGAGACAGCCAGGCGTACTTTTTGGGTTTTAGAGAGTAAGTTGTCCGCTTCCAAACAATTTTGAGGAAATTACCAGTACTCATGGACTATATACATTGCAGCCGAGGATAATCTTCATTCGAGTCACGCGTCTCCGGTTGCTTTCGGGGCAGACGATATAACAACATTACTTCCATGTGAAGAATCCGATTTCGCATTTGGACGTATACCGTCGTCTCGAGCAGCATTACCGGGCACCAAGGCCGCGAAGTTGTGGCCGGAACTTACATCTCTTCCATCACGCTCGCTGTTCGCCACCCTCCTTCAAGCTCATAGTCTCTGGGGTAGTGTCGCACGCAAAGCATGGCGAGCAGACTTTTGCTCCGAGGGCCCGCATCCCTGGGATGAAGGTAGTACGTATGCTAAAATGTGTCGAGCATTGACTGAGTGGGAACGAGATACCCCGGCTAGCCACCGTTGGAGTGTCTGGAACATGAGAGGGCATAGCGCGGAGCAGGTACATGCAGCTTATCTGAGTGTTGTTATGGTTACAAGATTGAGCCACATTGTGATTCGGAGAATCTACCTGGAAGAGTATGTGATCTCTATCGACTTCTATCTATGCTGCGCATCTGATCTAACAGCAGCGTAAAGGATGATTGCTAGTGTAACACAATCAAATAAAGACAGCGCACCGCAAGGATTCTGGACTACCATCTCCGACGAACTATTTGAGAACGTGTTCGCCTTACATGAGCCGGTGGATACATTCGTTTCAAATCGTAGCCCTCATGAAGGGTTCTCTGCAACTTTGGTAAGTATCATCTATGATATTACTAGTCTAGTCTACTGATCGATATCGATTACAAGCTTTTTTCATTATATGTGTGCGGGACCCTATACGTGCATCTATTGAGAATGCCCGCGTGTGAGTCTCTTTGGACCAATACTTTCAATCAACCTACTTGCTAATGAGAAGATAGTATGTCCACGACTAGCTTCTCGAGCTCAGGCGAACCTTAATCGTACTCTTGAAATTCTTGAAGATTTGCAAAACGCGTGGCCGCTGGCATCAAGATGGTTAATGGTGCTAAAGAACTCGGCCACATCAATTCCGACAAGGTCATCAACGGCTTCTTCCTCCAGTCTGCAAGGAGACCAACCTCAAGTAGTAAGTGGAAAATGAATTTCCAGGATATTTGGACTAACGAAATTTATAGAATTATGATATCTCTCATTCCGAGATAGATTTTTCCGGTGAGGTTGGGAGTAAGAATAATTCAGGTGGAAGTTTGCAAATGCTTAGTGAAGCTGCAGTGTCTGCTGAGAGGAATACTATTTTTTCAAATGGGTTTATTGGGCCGATAAACAAAGGAAGCAACATTTATCCAAGTCAAAACAGGGTCGTGGACGAATTTCTCACGTTCGACGCGTCACATGGAGGACCCGGCTTTCTTACTCGACATTCAGATATATACACGGATAATGAAGTAACGTTCGATAGAGAGCTGACTGAATTTCTGAACCAGCCGAGCTATGGAATGGTAGATATTTGGGTTCCTTCTGAGCAAGAAAGCTCCTGGATGTCTGCTGGAGAGACTTGATGTACGTGCCATCTAGATGTGGTGCTTTGAGTCGCAACCTTGGAAATGCCGGCCGGACCGGCCTCATGTTATTATACCCCACTAGCCGGCGTTGGTCAAATATAGCTATGCAACGAGATTTATTGAGTGAAGATTGCCACTAGCAGCTAGAATAGCCCAGTCTATATGACTTCAAGTTGCTAAGCTGAACATTTTGAATCGACCTTCCTCGGCAGTCAAGTATACAGCCCTGATACAAACCACAATATTACAGCACAAACAATGTCAGCCCTTCCTGCATCGGATTACCCAGCTTACGCTGCAAATATCTCCAACAAGAAACAAGCTCCTCTCGGCTGGGGGCAACGGCCAGTATTGTTAATCCTCGATGTTAGCAAGGCATACTTTTCCGAGTCATCTCCGACGAATTTATTATCTTCGACCTGCGGCACGGGTGCTTCCGTACCTGCCAATGTTTCACGGTTAATCGATGCTGCACGTGCTGGTGGATGTCCAGTTGTATGGGCACGCACACTTTTTACAAATCGCAAGCTCCGTGATGCTGGAATATGGACTCACAAAGTACCCGGGCAGTTACTCGAAGTGTTCAGCAACAAGAATGAAAACGGTCTACACGGGTTTCTCGAAGGGATGACACCATGCGCGGAAAGCGGTGACGATTCAAAGAGGACACTGGCAGACTTGGTGATTGACAAGAAATTCGTGAGCGCGTTTTTTGGGACGAATTTAGCAGGCCAATTGGCCATGATCGGTGCCGACACAGTTGTTCTGTGTGGTGCAAGAACTGGGGGAGAAATTCGACAGAGTGTACTAGATGCCCAGGGTTTGGGATTCCGTGGGATTGTGGGTTATTTTATGTATCAACCTTACTCGGTTCTGCGGCTAACTGAGATGATCATTACAGGTTGCAGCTGACGCGTGTGCGGACACATGCAAGGAAACTCATTTTGCGAATTTGTTCGATATACATGCTAAAATTGGTGATGTTCTCACCACGGATATGGCAATTGAAGGTCTAACCAAGGGCTGGGTATGGAATGCAGAGGTTAAATAATGAATCAAAGTAAATGAAATTTGTATTCAAAACAGTTGAAGCTTCATGCGTGTAAATATCCGACATCTGAAACCTCCAAGCAGAAAATCAGTGCGGTTATAGATGAGAATGAGAATATATATCACCAACCTCCGGCGCTTCCCTGGGCAATATAATTCATAAAACGCTCCTATTTCTATGTTTCTAATCATTTTCGGAAGTGCGCTTGATACTTTCTTCCCATTCACGTCCCATACGAATCTGATATAAGAGCATGTCAGCCTTAGGGTTATTCGGCAACTGAGGGTAAGGCTTATCGTTGTCCCCACTTAGAAGTGGGGCCATCACGTGTAGATACTGATTCTGCCGCTACTGACTCAAATGGCTCTCCGCCTGCCATTTCGAGCTTAGACGCGGGAAAGACCGAGGTCAGACCAAGATAAGCTTATCATCCCTGATAAGCTCTGATAACCCATCTATTCGCAGCCTGGAATCCAAGGCAACTGCCCGTCCGCTCCGGCCGGCAATTTCTGCCTTATCAAGCTGGTCAGGCATAATCAGCTGTAGTCCACTTAATGGATGACCATGGGAATGGAACACTTAATCAACAGACATCGCAGAAGAATGTCTTCTCTCCTGGCCAATTTCGCGTCCTGGAGGACCGCAACATCGTCATGGATATCCTCGCGCTCCCTCTATCCATACTGCTGCCGCTCGGCAGCTTGATACTTTTCCTCGCTGTCTACCTCGTGCCAGCCGTGCTGGGAAAACAAAAATACCCTCTGCCGCCCGGTCCTCCTGGCGAATTTATCTTGGGCCATTATCGCAAAATTCCATTCGTGGCCGCGTTTAAACAATATGCGCAATGGGGGAAGGAGTACAGTATGCTGCGGGTCAGAGAAATGTCAAGTCAATAAGCTGACGCAACTTTGTAGAATCCGACGTGCTTTACTTTGAGACTTTCGGTACGAAATGGATTGTGTTGAACAGCCTCAAGTCCGCAGTTGACTTGCTCGACAAACGGGGGTCAAACTACAGCGACCGACCTAAATTCATTCTCTTCGAGGAGTAAGCTTGTTTGTTTTGTCTATGACATACCTCTAATATACTGACCAATTCTTAAGAATGGGCTGGGCACCGACTCTGACATGGTTACGATGGGGACCTAAGATGCAGCAACACCGAAAAATCCTACAGCCGGCATTTAGCAAAGCGCAGGTCCGCCAGTATCAGGATAACCAGGAACGACAAGCTTTGATCTGTCTAAGAAATATGCTGGACGATCAGGCAAACTACCTAAGTTCGATACGTCGATTTGCCGTTGCGATTGTGTTGAACATTAGCTATGGCATTGACGTTGAATCACCGGATAGTCCCTGGATCAAAATTGCAGACGACGCCGCTGAAGCTATTAGCAATTCTGGTGCGCCAGCAAGTAGCATCATTGATCGTTTCCCTGCGAGTAAGTTGGAATGGTATCCACGTAGATAATATGTTTCTAATCATCTTGATAGCTCGCCATCTCCCTACTTGGCTTCCGTTCATGGAGCGTCTTCGCTATGCTCGTAAGTGGAAATGGGCAATAGAAGCTATTACCAACATACCTTTTGCGTTGGCTCAAAAAGAAATGGTCAGTAGAGTAACAATGAAAAATGATGATCAGCGTGCTAACACTCAATCTCACAGAGCGAGAAAATTGACCGCAAATGCTTCTCCCACGACCGCCTCCACGTTTACAATGCCAATGCCGAAAAAGGAAAACCCAACGAATTCACTATGGACGATATACGTGGTGCATCCGCCGCTATTTATATTGCAGGAAATGACACAGTACGTTCGAGAAATTCTGATCCATCTTATATGCATGCAACTGACAATAATAGACCGCCACAACAGTTCAATTATTTGTACTTTATTTGATGCAAAACCCCGACGCACAAGTAAAGGCACAAGCCGAGCTTGACCGTGTTGTTGGCTCAGACCGTCTCCCAACCTGGGATGACATCCCAAATCTTCCTTACCTAAACCTTATCCTTCAAGAAACATATCGTATGAACCCACTTTCTCCGTTGGGCATTCCTCATGCATCTGTTAGCGACGACGTGTATGAGGGAATGCTTATCCCCAAGGGTACTATTGTCTACCCTAACGTCTGGGGCATGCATCACGATGAATCATTCTACTCGAAGCCCTTCAAATTCTGGCCCGAGAGATATTTACCTAAAGACCAAGGAGGCAATGGAGAGCCTTATCCTGTGGGCAACTTCGGTTTTGGTCGTCGTGTATGCATTGGTCGAGTACTGGCCGAGAACAGTTTGATGATTGTGTTGGCTAATATGGTTGCTACGCTGGATATCCGCTATCCAAAGGGCCCGGACGGCGAGAGAACACCATTTGAGCCGGAGTGGTCGTATATTGGACAAGCGTGAGTACTTCATAATTCGTCTCATGAATGTGTGTTTGATTAACAGAATATACGCAGGCATCCACTTTCCTTCCCTGCCGACTTGAGCCCCCGATCTCCAAAGGCAGAACAATTGCTTAGGGCTGCTATCGGAGTGGCTCGATAAAAGGCTCTATGCATGTTTACGCCCTCCAGCATAAATCAAAACTTATTTGCGATCAAAGAAATGCGATACAAGATAGTGTACGTGTGACAGAAATTTCTTCTGATAATGAAGCTATCCAGTCATGATTCCAAATGGGCGTCGGACCGCCATTTTGACCGACATTACTTTAGCGTGTGATATCTATTGTGACTTTGGATACAGAATGATTTTGGAAATATTAAATTTCTTTTGGCATCCAAGGCTGACAAAAAGTAGGGCATTGCGCACACTGAATGCTGGTTGGAATCTAGAAGAGCAAGTAAGAAGGTTGAGTATGATCTGATTAATTCTAGCTTACACCTCTGCACCCCACGGCGCATTGGCTGAGAAAAACCTTTCACCCTTGTTACCTGGTTGGTCTGGGTCAAGGTCCAAACGATCAGGAATCTTCAAGCCCGCTGGTAAATGATACCGAACAAACCACACAGAGACTCCGTCACGATATAGCCAAGGGTCTTCTGTTCGGCGCTGCCATTCTTCCAATTTTCCACGTAGATCTTCCAGAACAGTAGCATGGTTGGGATCTTTGACCAGATTGACAAGTTCGTTGGGATCATTCTCCAAGTCATCCAATTCTTCAGGAGGCCGGAAGTAGTAATCTCTGAGTTTCCGACCACCGATCAAAATATCCCCCTTAGATGAATCCATGTTGCGAATGTACTCCCATGATAGCGAGCCGTACAGATCTGCTGCGAAGGGAAAGTCGAGACGCCACGCCAGATTTCTGTGATACTTGTAGCGTCGGTCTCTAATAAACCTGGTCGGCCAATAGTTGGTGACTTCGTGAAAGGTATGTGAGCCAAAGACTTGATCGTAACCCGGAAGCAGCGAGCTGTTGCCAAGGAGCGCAATAAGTGAGCGGCCCAGGCGCTTTTCGTTGTCATCAATTACTCCTTTATGGCCCGCAAAGTCCAAGAAAGTAGGAAGTATATCCACATATGAGACCATATTTGGACTGACTGCCGACGCTGTGGAAAGATGGCGGATAATTAATGGCAACCGTACTCCTGCATCATAGATAGTGGTCTTGGAATTCAGTAATGGCGGACCATTATCGCTGAGGAAGATTACGAGTGTTGAATCTGCAAGACCCGAGTCTGCCAATGCCTCAAGAATGAATCCAAAACCTTGGTCCAGTCAATGAATTGAATTATAGTATTCGCTAAACTCAAACCGTGCCCCAGGAGTATCATTGATGAATGGCGGAACTTCCACTTCATCCGGTTTGCATGTACCTTTTGTGATGTGACTGTCGTATTCTTGGTCATTTCCGAATCCTCCTCTCGTACGGTCTCGATGAGGGTCGTGATATCCAACGGTAAGGAAAAATGGCCGAGTCTCTTTTTCAGATTATTGAAAGAATTCTCTTAGACTACATTCCAAGTCTAATCCTCCAAACATCCCAGAACGCAAACACAGCGGGATTGTGTCAATTGATTGCCGCCATGTGGACGCCTGATATCAAAGTGGCGTCGGGTTCCTCTTCAGAGGTCAAGGTGGCCTAAAGTCCGAATGACCTCGTCGAGCCGGAGGAAATTCACGAGTATCAGTCAGTACTCACGTCTGTGTTCCAACGAAAGAAAAAAGTCGATCCGGATGCTATTGCTACTACTCGCAGTGTGTTTGATGATCCGTTACTCCAGCAATACTACCAGCCTCATCCCCAATACGAGAACCTTCACCGATTTGATATAGATGACAGATGGACATATCATGAACAAGCTGCTGTGCGACGGAAGACCGATTTGACCATTTTTATTTGGATACTCGTAATGTTCTTTGGACTCAACTTGGACCGAGGAAACCTGGGGAACGCCGCAGCGGACAATTTGTTGAAGGATCTTAAAATCACTACCAATGATTACAACAATTACAACAATGCACAAAATATGTAACGTATTGGCTTTCTTATTGCCGAAATTCCGTCTCAAATGATTGGTAAAAGATTGGGTTCCAACCGATGGATTCCAGTTCAGACCATTGCCTGGAGTTTAGCGTCTGGTGGTCAATTTTTCATGCAAAACAGGGCTGGCTTCTTTGCATGTCGGTTTTTCATCTGCTTGTTTATGGGTGGCTTTATCCCAGATGCCATTCTTTATCTGTCTTACTTCTACACTAAGACAGAAATGCCGTTTCGACTCGCCCTATTCTGGTTCACTGACTCCATGTCTAGTGTGATTGCGTCTTTCATCGCCTATGGTGTACTACACATGCGGGGCGTAGATGGCCGCGAGGGTTGGCGATGGCTCTTCCTAATCGAGGCTCTAATTACGATTGTTATTGGATTCCTCAGCTTCCTCTTCTTGATACCTGGTCCGACACAAACAAAGATATGGTGGAACCCCAACGGATTTTTACAGAAAGAGAAGAAAAGATCATCGTCAACCGCGTTTTGCGCGACGATCCATCCAAAAGCGATATGCACAATCGTCAAGCATTATCCTTGAAGATGTTGTGGCAAAGTTTGAAGGACTATGACTTATGACTCATTTACATCATTGGCATATTGTTTGAAATTCCAACAACGCCGCCAAAATCGTATCTTACACTGTCTCTCCGCAATCTCAAGTTCACCACGTTTCAGACGACATTGTTTTCGATACCTGTCACGGTTTTCGCAGCTCTCAGTCTCCTGATTGTGACATGGCTTACAGAGCGGTACCGTCAGATCTCCATTATTGGCCTTCTCACCCAGATATGGTGTCTCCCACTTCTGATCATCTTGTTCAAATGTGTTGGAACGTTGTCGAATTGGGGCCTCTACGCAGTTACATTTGTGCTACTGGGCTGGCCTTCTCCCCATGCAGCACAGGTCAGTTGGTGTTCCCATTTGAGTAATACCGTTCGAACAAGAGCAGTCAGCGCTGCCCTATATAACATTACCATTCAATTTTCGGGAATTCCGTCTTCGAATATCTACCGCTCTAATGACAGCCCATTGTACCATCAAGGCAACAAACAGCTCATTGCTATCAATGTTGCCACCATTATTGCATATGCTCTTGCCAAGGCGTATTATAAGGCCAGGAACCGGTGGAAGAAGGCACGATAGGAAAAGCTGAGCCCCGAAGAAAAGGCGAGTTATCTGGGAACGACTACTGATTTGGGCAACAAACGTTTGGACTTTCAATCTGACTCTTGAGGCCGTCCATGTGTTTCGGATTCACTTCGAAGTCTGCATTTGTGCTTGTTGGTTACTCTGTGACTCTGCCCATTAGTTCTAGCAATGTACCCATCAGGTGCGCATAATGAAAATCATACGTCCAATTATTCATATCACTATGTACTGCCTTTTATGAGTTTCAAGAACCAATTACATACTGACTTTGCATGGTTCAACATAGTGGAATTGGGCCCATGGACCTGATTTCGTGCGTGGAAGTATTGCAGACTAAATGCCACACAGACTGTAAATGTGGTCAAACTGAAGAGTGATATCCAATACTTCCACCAAGGAACGTCATCCGCAACTTGGTTCATGCTAAACATCGCCTTTGGAGACGTTAGCTTATAGTTGCAAATTCAAATTTTTCGGGTTCTACCAACTGACCGTTATCAGCCCTAATGGCAAATATATCTGGGTACAATGGTTAGAAATCGAAACTGGCACCATAGAGTTTTCAGATCTTACAATTGTTATGTGGGTGAGAAGCTGGATGTTATCACCCTGTCGAGTTGCATTTATACTCTCTGCAAGCGCGGAAGCATTCACAAGCTGAGGTAGCCAGTCAGCTAGACTCCCCAAAGCGCAGACTGGAGGGAACTTACAACATCAGACATTTTCTCGAGCGTCTCTATTCTTTGCTCTATGATCATATGCAAGGCTTTGAGCTCCGCGATATATCCATGTATCTGGTAGAACTTCTGTCGAAAATTCTCATAGAGAGTCCCATGGTTATCTAGATCGAAGTAGACATTATGATTTGTATCAAACTCCCTCCATATAGCCACATTTTTAGCAAGCGAATTTCTAAGACGCCGCAAAATTCCTAGAGCCCAAGTGTATTCTTTGATTCATTAATTAGGGTCGTCCTCAAGGAAACTTGGGAGAGACTCTTGATTGATCTCACCCTAAAGATACTCAAAACCCCTCGCGGTCAAAAATTAGTTTTTCTCAGAAGAATTATAGTAGGAGGTGCCACTTACATACGGGTTTAGATAGCTTTCCAGTACTTGCACTAGCACCGTCCACTCTACTATAACCTAGTACATTCTTATAGAAAGCACAGTAAGAAAGTAATATCTTAGATCCCAGATAAGCCAGTCAGATCTTGTTTGGCCGGCAGACGGACCATCTAATCCTTGCTTAAGGAATTCATCGACTGTGTCTTGCCCTATGTAATAAGTATCTCCGCAGAAGTAGACAGTCCAGAAAAAATCGTCCACAACGCAAATTATTAAAGAAAGTTAGGATTCATAAATACAGCCTTACAAAATTGTTCCTGGTGGTCATAAATACCTAGCCTTTCTCAATCCTCTAGGATCAGAGTGCTTCCCGCTGTCGGGTCGTAGAACGTAGTGTGGTAAATGAAACTGTAGGACAATTTTTCGGTTCTTTCACCACCAGCTTTAGCTCCCAAAATCTCATGTTTAAACAAAGTCTATACCACTCACATTAGAAACATTCATATAAGCCTGAAACTCGACATGTTTAGACAGGAACAAGCGGAAGTCAGGAAGGTGTAAATTCGACATGTTGCAGATTAGGGTTAAGGCAACTCGTGGCGTTATATCTGAAATGTAGCTATATCGTGTTAGCTGTCTGTGTTAGTTGTATCGAGAAAATTAGGATTCGTACACAACTCTACGCTCTGCGTTTTGTTTCCTCTGTTGGCACTGTTAGACGAGGCTCAACAATGACGGAGGGAAAGAGAATAGAAACAGATCTAGAAACATCGATAACAGAATTTCTTGAAAGTACTCCGTTTGACGTACAGATATTTTGAGGCGCTCAGATAATGTTTTCGCATCTGGTCCATATACTTAGACGTTTTCTCCTTTTAGTGGATACTGATTATATGATGGTAAATCCCATGGACGAAGTATAATACTTGCATTGTCGGAGATATTCAGGTTTATACAAGGATCACATCTGTCATCAACGATCACTATTTTTCTCCAATCATTTGTAGGAGCTTGCAAATCTTGGATGGAACTGGCGCCTGACTGTTCCAGGAAACCGCGTAAAGATTCGTGAAGACGAGGAGGCTCGAGGTCACTTTTGAAATAGTTAAAAAACGAAGTTATGACATTTCGCCCATTCCCCACGTCAAGTCGGTCATCTTGATAAATATATAGATTCAGCTGTCGCGTGGTGAATAGCTTCCACAAATTTTCATTGCAGGGCCTACCATGGTTGATGACTCGAGAATAATCCATTAACTTTCGTGTTTCTATTCGAGATGTGCATACAACTAGGTCGTCTTGTGCAGTATTGACCGATTTGTTGTAGGTCGCTTCCAGCTTATGATGCTACAACTTATCTGATCGATGAATACACACAGAATCTCCAGCATTTTCAAAAAAGCCCTTCGCGCTTGTTGAATTCTATATCTAGCCTTCCAACGAGGCTATATTGGGTACATTTACATACGCTAGCTTAATGTCGTATTTCACTCATTTTTCGAGTTAAGCTCAGCCAGCGTGACTTCACATCAGCCTTGTTCCCGCACACCAAGACGATAGATAGCACTAAGTAAGTAATAAGCAATCAGATCTTACGCATCCCCGACTTGGATACTGCTGAGCTAAACGTGCTTTGCTTTTGTCCCTATGCTTGCCACGTAAAGTGGCTGAGTCTTTTATCATCCCAAGCAGCCAATACCGTCTCAAAGATGCCCTGATACCAAGCTAAATCAAAATTAGTTAATACGAACCCCATCTTCTCGTTTTCGATACGTACTAACAACTCTCAAGTCTGTTCCAGAAACACCCAGCGAAGGCAAATGAGGCTGAATCTACTTGGGTGTAGCCTTAAGGTAGGCATCCAAGCTCGTCCTTAGCTAAAGGTAGAGTGCGAAATAGTGAACTTTTTACATTTAGGTATGTTTCTAGTAAAAGATAGAAATAGCTGAGGTAGCAATGATTGAGCCGAACGCGTGGTGAATCCTCGATTGGTTTTCTCTTCAAATTATAATTGCGAGTATCACTTGACATGCATACAATTTGTACATGCTTGGTGGTGGCAGAAGATACATACTGGGCTTGTGTTGTAATATTGTGGTCCACCATTACACATACACTAAAAGTGACTAACGTAATCGGTAACCGAGCTGGCCACGTAACCGAGCTGGCCACTTTTTCCCGAATCCGCACGCAATATTGATTTCAAATCACAATTTCTTGACCATACATAAATTATATACGAAAATCTAACTACTAGTACGATTAGGACATCGGTTTATTTTATGCCCTTCAACACCACAGCCACTACAGCGAAATTGGCGGCGTATGACTCCCTAAGAAGCTGGAAGCTAGGGCTCAGCTGGAGCAGTAGTCATAGCTTAAGATACCTTAACCTAACCTTATATAAGCACTTAAGCTTCTTCTCTAGTAACCCCTTACTTAATAAATATCTGTTTTATAGATCTTCTACGCTTTTGCTTCTCTTTCTTATGCGCAGCTCATAAATCATAGTTTTCTTTCTATACAAGTAAGAGGTCATTTATAGTTGCTTCGTAGGCTTTTGATATCCGTATAATTGCCTGATCAATAACTTGATTTAGACTTCCTATACGCTTACTTATACGCTTCTTAATTGTAGTTGACTAGCGTACAAATTGGTGTATATTTTGAGGGGTTTGTAAGCAAGAAGATTATATATTGCTTAATTAACTTAGAGGGGGTGTTGGTATCTTCAATTAAATATTAAGTTATTAAATAACTCAATCCAGATTAAAAGGCTTTAACCCAGTGGCTATGAAGCTATTCCGAATAGTTTAAGCATTATATGCTATTGTATAAGCTTGTAGAAAAGCTATTAAAAAGTCAATTTTATCGATATGGTTGAAACTAAGCCTTATCCATTGCTCAACTTACTTCCCATAAAATCGCTTTAAAACTGCAAAACAGCCAACATCAAGAGGCTGTAAAAGATATAAAGAATGAGGTGGCATATAGACTGGAATAATATCATTCTCAGTACATATATGGTTAAATTCTAGTGTTAAATGGCTTCTATAGCCATCAAGAATCAACATTCGATATTTTCCCATTATACAACTATTAATATAGGGAATAAAATAGGTTTTAAGCTATTCTAATCCTATTTGATCTATAGTCTAGCTATTATCACTAATATTAATTCTCTAATTATCTAGAAGCTCATCAAACCAGCCTAATCATACATTCTTTTTGGCTTTAAAAATCACGTACGAAGGCACAGCCCATCCAGTTGAATTTATTGCTTCAATTGCAGTCACCCATTCTCAATTCCCAGGTTGTAAAAGCTTCAGCCGAGCATATCAATCACTTCCAGTAATAACCCTTGCAGTTGCGCAGAGTCCTATTGCAAAGCCAGTCTCATCAAAGTTGAATATATCTTCTGATAAGATGCCGTACTTAGATATAGCAGCTTATACACGGTTAAAATATTCTTGAATTATCTTCAGATCTTCGCATTTAGCACGTTCGTAGTTATATCTTCGTGAAAATTTTAAATTAATCTCTGGGCGACGTTGAATAAGATTATATACCTATTTATCTCCAACCCGTTGATCTCCATATTATGAGAGAAGATAATTAGCCATATCTTGTACAAGAGAATGCTAGGGGGGTAATCCACGTCAATCTAAATCAAGGACCTATTTAACAAGAGATTCCTCCTCAGATTAAGTCAATTTATGGCCGTTAGCACGTATCTCAGCTCGATACGCTATACCATTGACCCTGGTTTGAAGAGTTGACCGCGGAACATTATAAATCTATGCTGCTTAGCGTATAGAGCGTATTTTGCTATTTTTTAGATTGGAAATAGCTAATAAGATTCGTCCTTCTTGCTCCTCTGCTTTTTTTCGATTTTTATTGCGAATTGGTGGCATTTTGACGCGTTGAAATATGAGAAATCAATATCGCGTGCGGATTCGGGAAAAAGTGGCCAGCTCGGTTACGTGGCTAGCTCGGTTACCGATTACGTTATATGATTAGCAAAACAATTCCAAAAGGAGGTTATCCAGTTACTGCGCATAGGGATACACTCTTACACAGTAATACACCAGGTCTCCACCCCACAGGCTCAATGCGTTTGCTGCTTGAGTAGGATTTTTGCACTTGGTACATTTTGTATGCTGACATGATTCACATTCGGATGCCTCAGCTTTGTTGCACTTAGCACATTATTGATTGCACTATCTTCAATCAGCATCAGAACGCACATTTCATCTTCGTGTACCTAAGCGCACTCACACAGTACCAATCTTACGATGTTCTTCGTATAAAAGGATACAAATCAATGGTGGATTGAAGATACTCATCCAGACCACCATCTACTTGCAAACACCCGCGGAATAAATCCATCGTTATACTTTCAAAAGGATCAGCCTAGTGAAATATTACAAGTAACCCAGTGTTTATTGAACAGGCAAAGTAATGTTTATGGCTTCGGTTGTTCACTTTACAATACAGATATTACTTTTTAGTTATCGTGATACAATCTCTTCATGGCAGTAGATATTTCTCAAAAGGAGACGCGGGCTCTATATATGAGTTAGGCAGCAGCCCTAATGACTGAAACTACGCAGATCCCCGACTCTCGGTCAAGATTGAGGCAGTGCCAGGCTGAACGAGCTAACATGGATATGGTTTATATCCTCATCACAACAAATAATATTCCACCTTGTATACCAAATGATATTTATGCATGTGCATGTGCATGATAAATCACAGATTTTTATCTAAAAGATTCTTCGACAAAACCTTGACTCAATCCAATATAAATTATCCAATACATTCATACTGGAATTTGGACCCAATCATAGATACTGCGGAAGAGACAGCCAAACTACACGCATGAAGGTTTCTTTACAAGTATTCATGGTTGTTCTGTGCTCGGAAAATAAAGGGCTGGTTTGCCTTAGTCATTGATGAGACTGGTAGAAGACCGTAAAACAGAACTATAGACAGAAAATTGGCCTGACCATTCCATTTATTCATGCACTATGGTAATAGAGTAAATGTCCACCTTGCTGTAGTCGTTGGTTCCTTGATTGTAATTGCCGACTTTGAAGTAACTATCAGGATAACCAAGCTGACTACTGTCAAATGTCTGCTTGGTACCACCGTTCAATGAAAATGACAAGACATCATTGGAGTATCCCAGCTCGTAGGTAAACTTTGTTCCTTCAGGAATATTTCCGACCGGGTTGAAGTCTGTGTCGCCTCCAGTGGTAGTCTGCTCTACACCCATATAGATGTCACCGGATGGCTTGTAGTACAATTCAACAACGGGCTTGGAGTATTCAGCGGAGAAGACTTGTCCAATCACGGTTCCATAGTCTCCATCGTCGGCTTCTGGAACAGTCAGTTCCACGGTCATAGTGTTCGTGCCGCTTGCCGACCAGCTTGATGGATTTTCTTCACGCAGCTCAGTGCGACAATGCTTGCTGCCCGAAGTTTTCGCGCAGCCTGTCGAACTTGGGGGTGCATTCATGACGAGATGGCCGCTTGTCTCGTTCCAATAGAACCAGGTAGAATTCTGGTAACCATCACAACCACTGAGCTCTGAGCCGGAGACAAAAAGAGGATTTCCACCGTCAGTGCTATATGGTAGCTGAAGTTGAAAGTTTGAAAGAATAGGCATGTAGTATCCAGGTGCACAGCCTGACCATGCTGTTACCGCATGCCCAGCGAGGCATAATAATAGGCTTGTTTTGGAGGGCATGTCCGAAAAGGAAAGCTATTTCAGTTCAATCTAATTTTTCAAGTGCTTGATCAACATGAGAATGTCTTGAAACGTAGGTAACAATTGTTTACATTTATATATTGCAAACATAGACCTAGCAATAGTTTATGTCGATATTCAACAGTACTCTAAGACACTCTAAGACCAGTTTGGAAAATGGGGAAGCAAACAAAGTAGTATAAAGGCTGATCAACAATTCCCTTTTATGGCGTAGTTGGCGTCAATCTGACAGTTAGAGTGACATCGCGACGTGAAGCATGGCTTGTCATGCCGAAAGATGCTAGGGGCAGTTTCCCAAACTGGAAACATCGAATTTCATGTAAAAGATCCCCAGTCTTTTTATATGAAACTGTTCATTTCTGCGAATTTTTGGTGATGTTTATCTATCGGTCGCAATTCTAGCCAGACTTTAGTCAATCAATCAACTGTCACCTCTATCGTTTAGCTACTGGGTGGTAACTAATCAAACGAATGACGATCATTCTGCCAAACAGCAGATGTTTCATTCTTTCTTCTTGATTTGTGTATTTTTTTGAAATTACATCAAAATTATAAAGGTCCCGTACGATACCCAAGCGATTATATTGACCGTATAAGTACACTGGGGAAACGTAAATAGGTTATATTGAATTTCCTGTGCTCATACTTTGCTTTCGGAACATTTCTTGTTTCATGTATGGCTCTATCGAAAATTTAAAAGACTTTTTCTGTTAAATTGCAAATATTTGCCAAATAACAAGCCACCTAGATCGAGTCGTTACGATGTTTATCGGTGCGGCGGTCAGGGATAGGGCTAGGGCTTTGTTGTTGTTGCCCTAACTCACTCTTTGTAAGTGGTTGATAAATCTCTGATATGCATTAGATATACTTTTGATATACTTTTGACTTTAATTAATTACTTATACGATCAGAATATTCCTTTGTGGTCTACAAGCAGCCAACAAATATTCTTTGATGGATGCATATATTTTTGTCCCATGACAAAACACTCTTCAATTGAGGCAGATATTTCAAAAGCTGCTCATGACGTCAAGCTCTGACAGCTTGCATAATGAGTTGAGTCAGTGAAGTCTACATGCACCGCAATTCGGAGCAAGCACTATTTATAGCAGGTGGGAGAAATACTATACAATTCGGGGATGCCTACTTGGTAATACACATACAGTCCATATTTTAACATTTTGCCCTGGTCCTTCGGGATTCAACTTCCCGGAGTTACAGGTTTTGGAGTCATGTTCAAAGTGTACATCCATTACTCAGAGATAAATTCAGGCACAAGCTAATACCATCGATCAACATGAGAGCAATGCATAATATGGCATAGTCCATTATCATGTTTTCATAACAGTTCGGTTAATCCTTGAACCAAAGAGCTACGTGATAAAACGATGCGCACAAATCAAGCCACCTACTAAACCAGGCATGGATGCGACAATGAAGAAGGGGAATTCTATTGATCTTGAAACATAGAACGGTTGCATTAATCGATACTCAAGATGGGCAAAAACTTACGTCATTTGGGGTTAAGCAAGTGTTATACAGTGTCATTAAAGTACAGGCTCGGACATTGGGTGACCACAGCGCTGAAACTTGCAAGTGTCGTCGTATTGATGCGGTGCTACAAGTGGGGATGGCCTTATTTTATGTTGATGTAAGAGAAGAATCGTCTACTTTCTCATGAGCCAACATTCATTAATATTAGACGTATGCATATATCTATATGGCCTTATATACGTGTTGCCTTTTGCAGCTTTTGGAGTCTACCTAGCCTATGCTATTTGTGTGATCTATAATTCTTATGTTTATTTCACCTTATCTATCTGGATATATCTTCTCATCCTTGTTGTAAGCGGGTGTCTCTCATCTGTACTACCCATTTTTGCTCAATAACTAAAAATTTTTGATTCCCTGGGCTTCTATATACGGTACACAGGATCATATCTATGATTCAGGTTGGAGTTCCAGACTTTAGAGATGGTTAAACTCTGATTCATGATGTACAGATGATAATACAAGCTGTGTCACATAAGATATGGTAGAGCCTTGTCTTCCATCACGATGCATATCCAGTAGAAAATGGTTATTTCAGTCATCAATGCCGACCAAAGGCTTAAAAGCCACGCGTTTCCTCCCTCTCATCTTTCTCGAGATTGTTTACTCCTGCAGATCGACAAGCAGACCAGATTTCAGTCCATTGACACTCTTGAAGCTCTTTACAGTTTGACACACAACCACACTATCCACTGTTCAAGATGAAGTTTATAACTATCGCTCTCGCCCTCTTCGCCGGATCTGCATTTATAGCCGCCGCACCTATTGAAGAGACTTCACCACTTGCAGAGACTCTCACCACAGATACTACCGAGCCTGAACCTGAGCGCTGCCCATATGGATGGGCCCTCTGTGGGGTGAGTTTAGTTCTGACGTCTTCGTTTATCGTATTGGGAGCTGACATTCTGCATAGAGATGCAATGGAACTTCATGCAAAATTGCTGGTGTTAACTAGTAAGTCCAAGACGCATTGACGAAAAAGCAGAGGGCTCTAGATTGTTTGTGATACTAATATTATTTCTAGTCCCTGCGGCTACCGCACTGTATGTTACAATAGAAATAACTATCGTATCGGAGTTTTATCTAGTCATGAACTAACTTCATCTTGATATAGTCATGTACGAAACAAAGTGGTGGAGGAGATGGTGCTCTCTGTGGTACGAATGTCTGGCCTGGTGCTTGTTATTGTCCCGGTCATCACTAAATTCGGTGCCTGACAATAATTCTTGATCACTTATGTCGAGGGGTAGCGTATCGTACCGAAGATTTAGTAACTAGCCTGTATTTTCTTTATGTATGAGATCTCGGATGTTTTTGCCTCATGATTCCTCATCAATTCAGGTGGTTATTTTGGGCGCTTTCTTACCGAGATTCTCCGTGTGGCTTACCTACCTTTTCTGACTTTCATTTCTCTGGAAATTTAGCAGGTACTCTAGGACAGAGGCTATTGATCATTGTCAGAATGGAGTTCCAACAGCTATCTCATTTAATGGTAATTGTCAAGTGCAAGATGATTGGAAGTACTCTACGATGGATACCTGACTTATTACAGAAGCCTAGCCTCGGTCTAGCTGGCCATCTAGCCAGCTTAGAGCTGAGGTAGGCTGGTGACACAAACTAGGAGATATAGAGAGAAGTCGGTACCTGGTCGACCTGCTTAGATGTGTATATGCCGCAGTCCGTGATATGGTTAGGGCTTCGTTATTCTTGCCCTAACGGTCCACAGGCAGTTCCCTCGTAAGTAATTGATTAGATTCCACTACACGTCAGAATACGTCTTACTCCAATGAAATATAATACGACCGAATTCTCTTCTATCGGCCGTAAACCCTCTAACGAATACTCGGATTTCAATACGTCAATACTACTTAGGGCCTCCGTGCCGATCTCGAAATTCCGGGAAATGCCATCTATCTTGCATTAAACATTTTATCCCTTTGGTGTGATAATTAAGGATCCCGAGATCCAAAAATTCTATGTATGTATGGAGTCGGTGGAGGCATGATAAGTAGTGCTTATGCTATGCTTATCCTGCACCTATGTCGGCGTTTTCACTGGTGGCCTGACCCGTATGACTCATTTGATTACGCCAGACAATCAGTACTTACAGTGCGTGCCAGGGACAGCTCATCTTTATCTCTAATAAAATTAGAACTGCTTTTCTTTCGCGTTCTATCTTCTCCAATTTACGCCTGTCGAGTGTCTCAATCTCCGCCTTGTTTGGCGCCTCGCCGTGGACGGAACTGTTTACCTTTGCTCCGGCTATTGTCAATTTGTCATTTAATCTTATGCTCTCCGTATCCTCGGAGATCGACTAGATGACAAAGATGCGAACTCTGCTTCTCCTCGGGGGTATGACCCCTGATGTGACTGAGCTGTATTATAGGACTATCAACACTGTTGTGCGCACTCATCTAGGTGGTCGCTCTGCTGCCCCTCTTTACATGTACAGTGCGAATCTGGAAGAGATGCTACAGTATGCTTCCAAAAAGGACTGGTCCGGCTTTGCTTCTGTTTACAAAGATCCAATTAAAGCTCTGAGCTCCGGATCCCAGCGCATTGATGGAATTGTCGTTTGTGCTATCCTCGCCCACAAAGTCACGAGTCAACTCATTACCGAGTCAAAAGTCCCTCTACTCCACATAGCCGATTGCCTTTCAGCGTACGTTAAAAAGACTCACCCACATATCACGCGCCTTGGTCTTCTCGGCCCAAAAGCCACAATGCTAGACTCGGAGGATCCCGATTTCTTTGTTGGGCGCTTACAAAGCCTTCAGCATGGCTTTGAAGTAATTATTCCTCAGGGCGACGGTGACGTCGAGGAGGTCAACAGAGGAATGCTGGAGGAAGTTGCAAAAGGGCGCACATGCGTGACCGAACAGACAAATGCTATGTTCGTCTCGCAGGCACACCGGTTGATCGAACGAGGGGCTCAAGCTATTGTACTTGGAAGCACTGACCTGGGCTTTGTCTTTCGGAAAGATTCTCTCCCTGAGGAGATCCCTGTGATTGACCCGGCAGAGATACATGCGAAGCAGGCTGCGGAGTGGATTTTGCAGCTTGACTAGCTTCATACCTGTACTACCTGCACATACATACCTTGCCTATGATAATGGACTAAATCTTAGGTCTTCATCTGACTCGCTCAAACCCTACTCCGTCTTCCAACGCGCTAGATCGGGTACTGTAACTGACCCTGGTACGCGTAAATAAATCTTACTTAAGAAACGCCAGATGTTCAAAATAGCAAAATGGCTCATAGAGGTTTCCCTTTGAGTTCCATTGACTGCTGGACATCGTGGGGGCTAACAAAACACAGTGGATAACGATCCCAATACCATGATGTCATTCCATGCCGTCCGTCTCGGTGGTTCGTCAGTTTCAAAAGTTGCCCAGTAAGACCGGCCTATTCACAGCCTCAACCCACATCTTGGCGAGGAGTCGATCATTATGGATCTGTTGGTTTTCAGTGGGTATATAACTATACATAGCGCCGCGTCCATGAGACACATCCCGACATTGTTAACCGGATATTATATGCCCTACGAATTGCCCGTCACACAAAAATCTCTTCCACTCAAAAACATCCTGATCTTGCCTGAACAAAATGCCGCTGAACATCAGCGCACTCGCCCCCGGGCCGGCGGGTACAACAATGCTCGGAGAAAGAGGCGGCATTGAGGCGGCTGCGCAGCGAGGCCTTGAGCGTCGACAGCGCGAGCGAGAGGAGGCAGCTGAACGAGAGGGCAAAGTCCTGAACGACGCAATGTCTGACTCTGGGACGACCCTTGCTTCTGAGAATATGAGAATGGGCGAAGGGGAACGAGATCATGATCTCGTCAAGACGAATTCCGATCTGGACGGCAATAAAATCTACAAGGATGCTTTATCTCATAAAGATAAACCTCATCAAGTCGATGATGGATCGTCCCAAAAGCATAGTGAAGGAAGATGGGAGAGGCTCAAGAAACATTTCCAATAGTTCGACTACTTTTGTATCTACTGGTGTTAGGCCTCTCGCCGCAGTTTAGCCAATTTCTCTACATTTGCATGTGCCAACAGCACATAGAAATTGTCATTAAGCATTTCATCACTGCTGGCTATTAACATAAATACATCATTTCAATCGTCGCTCTGAGTTTCCCATGAACCATCACTAGCAGCGTACAAGTCATTCCGCACAGACTCGGGATCATCCATGGCGTGCTGCATGATCATATGGAGTAGCCCTGCCAATTGAGCTGACCCTGGACCGGCTGCTCCAATATACTCTTCGTAGTCTTCATCTTCAAAGTCAGAGCCATGGAGTTCATCATCCTCAAACTCGGGTATTTTATATGGACATATTCGAAAATCTACTTTCGTTCCGTCGAACATATTCTTTAGGCTAAGAAAACACTCTGATGGGGTTTGGCCTGGTGGAATAACTTGCCCTGCAAGCTTAATGGGCCGGGTGATGTCTGCTGCAAGCACCAGAAATTCGGTGAAATGTGGGTACAGGCCATTCTTGCAGTCGTTTGCAATATTCTGGACCATGTCCCGGATGGACGAGTTGCAGTTGGCGATATGAAATCTGTTTATTGACAAGGGCAACTGTGGGTGTGGTGGGAGAAGCTCATGTGCGATGAAGACGCTTTCGAGCACGCTAAAGTCGCGAAAGGAGCCTATTTTGGCTGGACTCGACATCTGTTCTGGAATATTCTCGAACTCCCATTGATCCCACGAGAATGCGAGATTGAAATGCTCCAGGGTATCCTTGTGCAAGAGGAGGGCTTCGTGGGCTTGCGCAGCGTTGAACTCTGTCATATTCGACGGTCGACGTTCTGTTGGGTCCAAGGTAAAGTTGTCATACGCAAACCCCTTCAATCTCTTGCACGCCTGTAAAAGCTTCTGAAGGGCAGTATAGTCAAGACGGCAGTGATGAAATGCTAAATGTTCCGCCGCCAGCACTCCAGGCGTCCAGGAATCCGGCAACGATGAATTGTCCAGGTCACCATACTCAAACGTTACGTCACTGAGTCTAGGAAGCCTGAGGAGCTTTTCATATAGAGCAATTTCGTAGCCGGCAGTATCAGGAGTAGCGTCAATCCATAAGAAATCAAGATTGGGCAGAAGTAACGGGTTGCGGTTGAAGAGAAAATTAATAGGCTCCATTGACAGCTCAAGACCCGGTAGGTCTAGTTGACGAAGATTGGGGGTCTTGTTAACAAGTAACGCTGCGAAGATGCTGATATCGCGTTTTTTCATAAGCCGAATCCAGACGCCCTCCTCGTCGTCGGGTAATTGAAACTGGCGAATCACATTTTCGAAGAGCACGAAGTCCTCATCATCGAGATTCATACCAATTACCACCTCTGGAACGGGTTTCATGATGGAGATACATTGCACATGCTTTCCGAGTCCCTCGTTCTGATAAATGGCTCTAGCAAAGGAGACAATTTTCGACATATCGCCAGACATGCCATCCTCATCGAAATCGCGAAACAAAAGAGGCTGGGCAAGGTCGCGGAAAAAGCGCGAGACCAGGCACACATTTCGTAAGTCTTCCAGATAATCATCATCTTCATCGTCATCGTCTTCATCGTCTCCATCGTTCTTGCCGTTAGTTTCGGGCCCGTCGTTGGGATCGTTCCTCCAGATCTCTCTCGCCCTTTGGTTCTGTCTTTCTAGAGGATCATCTTCTGGATCATCTACGAGATCGGCAACATATTCCAGAATTTGATGTAGCAGCTCCACTGGGAGATCTTGAATATGGATCATTGTCGGTGACTAGAATACCCCAATTGCTCAAAAAGAGAATTTGACGGTGCTGATAAAGCCCAAAACGGTCGATCACCGAGACACGTCGCGGAGACGCGTTAAGTGCACTAGGCCGGATTGGGAACCGCCTATACTCTTTTATTAACCCTATCCCTAACGCCTGCATGTACCGTCAATGACTGCCCTGATCAGTCTTGTTCTGACTATCGACTACTACCCAAGTACGCTTTCATGATCATTCTGTTTCCACCGCGTGGGCACTCACCAAGATAATCAATAGCAGCAGGGAACTTGGAGACCTGACTGAAAGAACCAATAATGTTGATCTCCTCCTTGAAGATTTTGTTCAGCGATAAAAAGCAATGCGCATCATCTGGATATACGCCATATACCATGCGCTTTCCTCCTTTCCGCACAAAGTTGATTGAATCTTCAAGGACTTCGGCGCGGGAATCAATTCACCCCGTGAACGTGAGATGAAGCACTCCACCCATTGCGTGTTGACGATTGCTTTGCGCCACTCTCTAGGCGGGCAGGCCAGTTCTTAACTGAAAAATGATTGAAAAGCAACGCGCTCAGTCATGCCATAAAATTTCACAATTGTCCGGTTGTGGGTATAAGTATTGGCCCCTTCCCTCGGTCAGATAACGAAGCAGACACACCCAAACATACTCAGGATTGGAGTTATACGCAATGCATCTTTCTCGGGCTAGCGATCAACACTGAAAACAACTACGGCCTTTTCAGTTTTTCGTCATCGCCTTCTGTCACTATATCGAAGGAAAGGTGATAGGCACTTGAAGAGTCCCATACTTCTGCCTGTGCACTCTAGCGTTCAAATGACTTTCCGTAGCCGACGTTTCACATGGTACTCTAGGAAGATAGCATTCACTTGGCCACAGAAAGCAGGCAATCGCTTCTCTATTCAATTCAAAATGAATATTGACCGGCGGGAGAAGGTGAATCGTGCTGGGGTACTCGCCGGCCCTCACGTCGTAGTTGTAATCCACTCGCTTAATATCTGCCCGCAGATAAAATCAAGCAGGCGAAACTCATTTTGTCAGCTCTCTAGATTGGTTGTTTATACCCACAGATATCTTGAGCATTATAAGGGAGCGTTTGGAAAGATCTGGGCAGCGAACGAATTGAATCAACGAATAACTTTGCAGTGATGATGCGCCGGCGAACTTTCCACCAACGTGACCGCGACCGTCCCTTGACGCGTCGATGCGCTAAATCCATAACTAGTTATTAACTACATAATTGTTATGACTAAGCGTAAATGCCAACGTCGAAATCAAAGCCATGGGGGAAAACTTTGATATAAAGGCAGAGAAGAAGAGATACAGCTAATTTCAGCCCTAATATCCTCCGCAGAGAGTACTTGCTGCTCTGGTAGTAGAAAACGTGGTTGACACGTCGCAACATACATGGGAGTAGCGAGAGAGGGACAGCTCTCACTCGGGCCACACACATATACTTCATAGACGGTTTCCATATCCTTCAGAGCTTAGATGACACTAGTATTCGCTTCATAATCCTGAAATGGCTGGATCCTCTTTGAAGTTATAGAATTGTCACCATAGATACGCGAATCCCGCGTAAATAAGTGTTGAAGGTTCTGAAATCAGGGGAGGACGCGGTTGGATCTACTACCTACGTAAAGTTGGGGACGATTTGCAAGGGAAATCAGTATATTGGAACTATATCTAGGCGTGTATATCTATGACGATGTATTAAATATATATTTCTTACCGTTTTGACATTCTCAGGAGTGTGCATATGTGATGTCCGAAATTTGTTAGTAGAAACATTGAACTACTCGTCCGACTTAGATATATCTCGACTGAACTAACGAGACCATCGGCTGCGAGCGCCGACTTGCCAATTTAGGTGCCGTGAAGTTTCTTACTGGTTACATAAGAACTATAGGACTCAATTGAGCCCTGGAGGTATTTATAAGGCCATCCGGATCTTCATTAATTCCTAAGGAAGCTTTTCAAAAGTCTCTATGGACATCTACGAAGTTGTCATGATTAACTATAGAATGGACGTAACGTTGTGTAATTATATAGCGGAGACTAACTGGTTATGGCTAGTGCGGGGATCTATCTCTGCGAAACGAATGTACTTTTGTGTATTATAACGGTTACAGGCCTGTTTCTCCTATCATCTTCAAGAATTGCCGAGTCCGATAAAGATTTTAATTTTTTATGGATGACTCATTTCTTTTCATGGTGACTAGACTGAAATCTATATTAAGCGACCCGAAAATGAAGAGATGGCAATTGAATGAGAGAATTCACCGTCTTCATCAAGATCCAAGCGAGGATAGTCCAATTCCGACTTGTAGTACACCCGTTCGCGATGCAGGTTACAACGGGCGATCTCAGCAATCCCAAGCTCCAATCACTACTCTCGTATCACTTCCAAGACCTCCAAACCAAATCAGCCCCCGAGACAGCTTTCGTGCTAGATCTAAGCGCACTTCAAAAACCAAACATCACCATCTATACTGCCTGGGACGGTGACGACTTACTCGGATGCGGCGCCATCAAGGAATTGGACTCGACGCATGGAGAAATCAAGTCAATGAGGACTGCGCCGGAGCATCTACGAAAGGGAGTGGCCAGGGCTCTCGTGCAGCATATGATCACGGAAGCAAAACGAAGGAAATATAATCAACTCAGTCTGGAAACTGGGACTGTGGCTGCGTTTGCGGATGCTCAACGATTGTATGAGAGGTGTGGCTTCGAACGATGCGAACCGTTTGCCGACTATGTCGCCCACGAAGATAATATGTTTATGACGGTAAAACTATAGAGAGGGAGGGCGTTGGATGTTATTGTTCTGTAGAGGTGTAGACAGGCAACTTAGAAGTGTGCATATTTCGATATTGGAAGTGTTTACAACCCTAACCCTAAGACGCGGGGATGTCATATAAACAAGCGCCGACGCGTTGTGGACGCGTCGGATTATTTACTCCGGACTGCTTTACTGCCGTACACACACCATGTCTCTGGAGAAAATTGTCATTGATCAGCTTCCAATCCCAGATAGCCACAGAACATGCCCTTGGGATCCCATTTCTCCGTAATCTGTTTCAATTTTTTCTTTTGCTCATCTTCCCAGAACCGTGACTGTCGCGTCTGAAAGTCGAGTTCGCCCGTATACGCATCGACCGAGTGTTGGCCAACCTGTTTCATGATATCCGATATCCATGCTTGATTGCGTGCATCATCGTCTTCGTCCTCCCAGATACTATATAGCGCAAAATAGTGGTCCGATTGCACACTCAACGCCATGGGCGGCAAGTCACGGCGGCTGGTTGGAACCATGGAGTTTTAGAGGGCCAATCACTTTTTTGTGGATAACGTTGACAACGCAGACTTGAGAACGGACGCGACATCGGTATTATTATTCAGAAATGAATTGTCGACGCAATACCTGTGCCCTTCCGCATACGCCTCCTTTTGTAACGAAATTGCTCATCGAAGCTCGTGTCAACGCAAAATGAACGAACGGCTGCCCCGTCCGGTTGAGACTCATCCGCACTGCGCAAGTCTTCTGTAACACTTTCTTCATTATCGCCGACGGCTAAAAGGGCAACTGTTATACAGGGCTCGTCGAATCTGGAGGGATAGCTTCCGATCACGGCAATTTCGAGGCCCTCGTCGATGCCCGAGGAATCTGCTATCATGATCAGTGCGGGAAATGAGTGGTTGGTTTTTAGGACACAATGAATCGTACGAGTATAATTGTAGGAGGTAATTGTCTCTCACCTTCAATGCCCAGTCAAATACAGCCTGATATTTATTCAGCTCATTGATATACAATGACGACTTTATGAATTTCGGTAACGTTTGGGTTGAAGATGGTACCGTGTTACTAGCCCTGGAAATTCTGGACCGGCGCCTCGAGCCGCCTAAAGTAGGTCGCTGTTTTGCTTAGAATCTGTATGAACAATTTCTCCGCAGCTCGTGACTACATCAATAGCGATGACGTCTTCAATTCTGAGTCGGACCAGCTTTCCGTTAGCAGTATGCTTCAACTAGCAAGAGACAGAGGCTGATTGGGCAGGAGGAGAATATGCAGAGTGGAGGACTAAGTTGAAAGTGACCAACATTGCAGTTCCATCCCATGCCACCGCAGAGCAAGTAGCCTCCAATTCCCTCATCCGGACAGTGCCCCACGGGGAAGATGCGACCTCTGCTATGCAGATAATCCGATAACTCCTTGCCTGTCGTGCTTGGAGACGCGCTGACGATGCCGGTCTTCTCATCGAAGCTAGTTGCGGAAAAATGGCCCAGATCTACTAGGATGCTATCATCTCAGAGACTCCATACTGGCCAACTGTGGCCTCCGGCCCGGACGCAAAAGGAGCATTTTTGATCAATCGCTAGCTTGGCAGCTTTAACAATATCAGACTCTGTCTTTGCAGACACACTGCACGTGGGTATCTTTTGGGACGTTGGTAATTGAATACCCTGCTCACTCGAGCTTCTTCGTAGAGTGACTTGTTTTCCTGTCCACGCCAGACAAACGGACAGTGGCGGCTCGGATTCAGTCCAACGTTTGAAAACGCTGAACGGCGGCAGCCACATGCTCGAATGTATTGCGGCCTGTGTCTACAGTCTGAAATCAACTGTCAGACTAATAAACCTCGATCTAGAGCTCCTGTTCACCCATTAGATGCGATTGATATGTGTTTTGTTTGGGTCTCGGGATTGAGTGACGTTTTATGTGCTCTTGCCCGTCACATACACGCTAGTCCCGTTTTGGATTAGCTCAAGTGGACACTGTATCGGCACGGTAATGTACTGTCCGAAAATTACTAGCTTTCCTAATTTTCTGCCCGGATTGGCTGGTTTACTCCGGAAATACATTAAATTACTGGTACGTTCTTATCGGTATCTCACGATACTATGCAATAACGATGGTTAAAATACCAGCGCTACTCATGAGTAGAAAGTTCTTGTCCAACAATTTGTCTTCCATGATATGGTGAATAGGTACAAGTATAGTGTCTTCATCTCGTGGCCTAGCAGCCATGAATGAATCTAAGGTTGGCTCAACGTTCCTAGCGTAAGACAAGACAGCTATGGTATAAACAATAAGTAAAAGTTAGCATGCCACTTAGCTAGCGGACCATTTCTGAATATTCTAGGTGGCCAATCATTCCCACCAACACCAATTTCACCCTAACACCAACCGAATGCCGCGGTGAATATCAGAGACAATAATCCGAGAGCGACTTGAGGTTCAACTGCTACTGCTGCCCCGGTAGGTACCGCCGCTAACCTTCCTGTCTTTGATGCCGAGGTGACTACGGCTGAGCTGGATGCAGTTGCCTTACCACCGCAGCCCCCGGTTTTTGTAGTAGCTGTAGCAGCCACATTAGTCGCTTTATACGGCGCCGCTGTGATTGTATATGTCTTGTTGAGGAAAGTGACTGTCATTGTTTCGCCACCTGGAGGGCTGGTGAGTGTTGATGCCCCAGGAGTGTTGCTCAGCACTTGAGTCTGGTTTGGTGGGAGATTGTTGACATCCACGTATGTGCCGTTGTGAGCTGTGGGAATACCAAATTGGCCATAACAGACGTCATACGTAAGAGCATCGCAGGAGCCATTGGCGGCAATGTTTGCCTGGCCCTCTTCAATCAAAATTGGGACACCGAGGATGTCCTTCTCCGTGCCTGGACATATACCGTATGACCTACATAGGCCCGATGATTAGCTCCTGATGTTATCATGCTTAAAACCCCCCAAGATGGTCACATACGCGCTCACAGCGGCACTATATACGCAACATTGACATTCATGTGACTGGGTCTGGTTGTTCATAGCCCAGCAGGTGTATAAGGTGTCGTGGTTCAAGGTGGCGTTGATCAACGAGTTGCCCAAATTGCAAGAGCAGCTGTCAGGTGCGTCGGCAGGTGCAGGATAGAAAGGTGCACTTTGGATATGGTCTCGGTTGATCGCGAGCAGATATTCGGATGTGATATATTGATAGGCACAAGTATATACCTAATATGCCTGTCAATATTGTATTGAACCGTTTTGCATCAAAGTTTTGACTGGGAGATACCTTATTCCAGCAGCTGCCATAGTAACAGAGCATCTCATCAACGAGTTCCTGCACCTGACATGTGGGAACACTGGCGTTGGGCTGACTGGCACATTGAATGGCAGCGGTGTTGGCATTTGTGAGGCATGATGCGAATTCGGCAGGGTCTACGCAACCCTCGGGATCAGGCGTTGTAATGTTCTGTGCTTCCACTTGGAGAGCAGACATGAACACGGCAGCGCCGAACAGTAGTGTACCACGCATCTTGAAACAAAACTCGGTCCAATCTTAAAGATAAGTTTTCACTTTCTTTTTTGGAACTGTCTCACTTCGCTTCACACCACTATATATACGAAGATCCAAAGGATTCTGTTTTCTTTTCGTCGCGCCTATAATGTTACTTTATTTTAGAGCATGACGATGATTCAGCCTTCAAAGGATTGTTGATTCAATATCTCACATACGAACTGATATTTTCCCTTCAGCCCCAGCGACGCCGACGAACATTCAAACTCTGCCCCCATTGATACGAGCAGTGTCAAACCGAGTAGACTTTACTCCGGACAAGGAACAGCAATCTTCATACACTAGGTACTGAATTCTCGGAATAATCGATTTATTTTAGAGAATTGGAAACAGTGGTAATAGACTATGAGTTAGAGAAGATTGTTTTATCTACTTAAGGTGAATTCTGCACATGACTCGTTAAAATCCTCTTACAGAACGCCAGTTTTATTTTGGGAATTGATCACAGCTCACTCTATCCATCGGTAGGCTGATGCCCCTAACCCCTGCACTACTTAGAGCCTATTTTAGCTTGATGGGCCGGCTGGTCGGCGGACTTTCTAGTACTCCGCGTGCAAGAGGTGGATGCGCTAAATCTTGCCCTGAAAGATTGATGGAGAAGATGCAACATGGACCAATCGATGAGTCGGTCGCGGTTTCTTGACAGTAATTCTCGCTTGAAAACTTAGTTGACTCTGATCTAACTAATTCTTTAGGTACAACCATATTATTCGGCCATCTGTATCTACGTATTTTCTCCGGTTAACTAGCTTGGTGATAGTAACGTGGAGAGCTGATCTAGGTGGCTTTGACCTGACCGATGGCCCCATGAAGTGTATATTACAAACATCCAAGCTACAAGAATTTCATCTCTATCGACGATGACTGAGCTTTGTTGTCATTGTTCGATTCAAGACGTGACATCTAGTCGTAGAAAGGGTTTGAAGGAGACTATACTATTTCTATTTTAACCTTATCCGAACTTGCGATTTTTCTATATATGTGTGGTGAAACTATTCGAAATGGTATAAGTCACAATGCAAGTCTAAAATGCAGCACGAACTGTGTCCCCATAATTACCAGTTCCTCTAGTCCAAGATTGTATATATGAAAAGAAGCCAATCCATTACCAGTCACATTCATCGGAGCCTACAGGAACACTCTGGGGATTATGGAAAACATCGTGTCCGTCATATTCCTTCTTGATTTGTTCCAAACGTGGAAGGTTGTCGGCCCAGTACAATTCAGGTCCGTTTGGAAGTAGAGGGTCGACATAGCCTGCATAGGCGTAGAAAGTCTCATCGGGGAATGCGGAGTAAATAACGTCGTTGAAACCATCCAGGAAGTCAATGGTAGTGTTAGAAACAGTGCCATTGGTAGCTGCATAGGCGAAAATCCAGTACAGAACCTCACGATGAGGAAAAGCAGTAGCATTGCTAGCAGTTTCAGCCATGGCACCAGAGACCAATTGGACTTCCAGCTCATAGGTCAATGCATTATCAGGCGTTGTGGTGAGGTATTCGAACATGGAGTCGATGGTGTCGTCGGAAAGTAGGGAATCTGGCAAGACATCCAATGACTTGGCGTAGAAATAGGCAGGTCTTTCTGCAGCCTGCGACTCAGCAGCCCAGATAGCCACCATATCCAACCAGTTGGGAATGACAGTGACGTTGGCAACGGGGGTAATGCTGAACGCTTGCTCAAGACCAAGGGCATTGAAATCCTCCAAGGAGCCAAAGAAGGCACCTGTGACTTCAATAACGGAGGGAAGCCCAATCATCATGATATACAGCTCCCAAGACAAGCTAGAGTTGGAGATAAAAGTCTGGAAATCCCTGAAGACTTGTGCTTGGGCCGTGGCATTGAGACCTTCGAAAGCATATGTGTACGAAACACCACCAGCAGGAGCAGGCTCGGTGCGGAAAACAAACTCGGTCACAACAAAAAAGCTACCACCAGCTCCCTTCAAGGCCCAGAAAAGATCCGGATTCTCAGTTTCAGAGACAGTGACAATTCTACCGTCGGCAAGGACGACAGTGGCAGACACGACGTGATCGATAGTTGCTCCCCATTGACGAGATGTAGGCCCAACTCCACCGATGGTGGCGTGGCCTCCGATACCAACATCAGGGCAGGACCCATGAGCAACAGCACGCTCTCCAGAGTTGTACAAAGCGGTCGTGACGCTACCCAATCGAGAACCCGCACCGACAGTGGCATATCCCGTTGAGTTGTCGTAAGAATATCCATTGAGGTTGGCGAGGTTAATCACAACTTCTCCGCTTTCTCCGCCCCAGCCTGTCGAATGCTTGTCAGTTCACATGTACCCCCGCATTCTGTTTTCACTAGTTATGGGCCATCTGTTGAAAGTAATGCCTTACCGTAGTTTCCATAGCTGTGACCGCCACTTTTTGCCTGTACCTTATAGTTCCCTTCGTTAGCGCATCTCACGATACCCGAAACCTCCTCTGCAGTACTCGGATATGTGACAGCTGCAGGGAAGATCGGTATGTTCAAGTTATAGATGGTGAGGCTACTGTTGTAGTTTGAGGAACTTGGGGTGACCACGGCCGATTGGTTCCAAGCAAGAGCTGCCAGGAGACAAGTTGAAAGTCTTGCGGCCATGTTGGGCAAATATATCGGTGCTTGTCCCTTGGGATAGTTATAGCGACAGATTTCTAGAAGTGTGCCTGATCATATTAAACTGCTCGGATCGAGGACGGCAGGGTTTTGTATTTAAGGATTTCTCCAGGGCCTATGAAGAACTAATTACTAGCATATGCATGATGTCGAATTGCCTTCTTTAGTTAGCCTCTCAATCCATACATTGGCCCTAGGCGACCAGAATTGTGTGACAAAAACGGACATAAACTGATCTCTTCGATTGCTTCGCGACGTTACGGAATATCACCAGAGCTGAGTGATGAATGCACGTGTTGGCCCCTTCAAGCCTTATAAGTGGACTGGTTGGTCGTCCTGCTGGTAGGGGCCAAAATGACTGCCCTAAAACAAAGCCCCAATCCCCGGATATTAAAGCTGGCAGGCGCTAATGCACCCGTGGGCTGGTGTTTAATTCCAGACATGCTGTAGTTGCACAACTCCGTACTGCTAATTGCTATACTTCGTATAGTATTATTGCACCACTAGAAAGATTCTTAGACATAGCATAGCTTTACCTGGGCAAAGAGAGGTTCAGTGTTTGTTATTGTGACTGGCGAGTTAAATGAAGGTACTCCGTCGAGGCCTTACACAACGTAATAGCTTTTGATGAGACTTGTTCAAGGGCTGTTTTATGTCGGTTCGGAGTTTATTCTTCGTGTCCGGCTGCATGATTGTCTATTTTCTAACTGACTGCTCCGGAGCAATTGTCTGCTCTCAACAGCTTTCGCACACGCATCCAATAATAAGTCTCCCCTTGTTATATAGAAGGACTTTTTGACAAGATTGGATTCGTGAGTCAGACTATCGGTCACAAGTCTCGCATTCGATATTAAATCTTGCTTTTGATATAACTAGCATAGTTAAAACTGAGAGTACTTAGGGTTATGGTAAATAATTAGGGCTCGCGCATGACAATTGGGGTTAACATCTTGATAAAGTCTAAGGAAGTGTTCAAGCTAAATCATGATACCAATAAAAAAGCAAAACAACTGAAGACTTCACTAGCTACTAACATTTAAAGAAAATGCTTCAAGAAAAGTGCGCTCAAGAGCTGAGTCGTTGTTTGTAATCCTCCGCTGTTTCCTGCAACATCTGGTCGATATCATAGTCCCAGATCTTATGTGATCTCCACGAGACCTCGTCCTCACACTTTTCCTTGTCGCTACCAGTCGCCTCATACTGCCACTCGTAGATTTCGCCTAGGATGCGACTGCTCTTGACGAGCCACTGAGACCGCTCCAGCCTGACCGCATTGTAGGTTACAAGCGCCGCCTTCAAAACTTCCGATCGAGATTTGTCTAGTGACTCGTTTAATAGGGTTTGCGCAAAGTCAATGACAGTAGCCAACACAGTGGCATCTTCAATGCCAGAACCAGCACCTGCGCCGTGGTGAGGGGAGGCTGCATGCGCAGCGTCTCCGGCAATACAAATGCGGCCGTCGTAGTATGTTGATGCTGGATGGTCGTATGTGTCGAATATAGCCCATTCATCCAAATCCTCCGAGAGTAGATTCATGATTGTCCGCACCGCACCCCCAAACTTCGAGAAACCTGCAATAGCATTCTTCTTTTCGGCGGGAGCAGATAGCTTGTCTGCATAGGGCCATTCACCCGGATCAGTCACAAAGGCTACCACATTCACCAATTTCCCTCCAGCTACCGGAAATGTCAAAGCATGCGCATCCGGACCGAGATGCATAAATCGAGTGTTGACCTTGGACTCTCCAAGTGCCGGAAGAGCCTTTTCCATGGGAATTAGACCTCGATACGCCTTTTTATGGGTGTATGTAGGGTAAGATGCAGGGTTTTCTTCGCCCAAGATCAGTTGTCGAACTCGCGATCGTATACCGTCACAGCCGATAACTAAAATCGAGATGCATCAGCTGATATATTTTCACGAACTCATTATCACTATTATGCCAATATGCAAGGGTCTTGTTTACCTAAATCCGCCTCAGCGGTTGTACCGTTATGAAATTTCAGCTGTATCGCCTCATTGTCTCCTTGATCGATTATAGTCTCAAGATGTGCACCGTAGGTCACACAATTCTCCGGCAGACGGTCAAGAAGCTCTTTTAAAAAGTGTGCACGGTGGCAGCCCTCAAATCCACGTTCACCTAGATACATATTGAACAAGAGATCTTCTTCGACCGTGTCTTTATCGCCATCAACGCCGCTGAAGCCGTCCACCCATTGGAACCAATCCGATGCATTTTGAGAAGCGACGCTTTTAAATGCCTGATGGATGCGTGGATCTAGGGCTTGCATTGCGCGTTCGGCATTTGGAGTAAAGCCAATCCCCGCGCCTATTTCGCGAAGACTTTGTGCTCGCTCGTAAATGTGGAAGTTAATGTTTCGTTTTTGGAGACCCAAAGCCAAGGCGAGCCCTGTGATACCACCGCCAATAATGGCAACTTCGATAGGCTTTACTGCCATTGTTGTTGATAATTTGGCGATGATCAAGACTATGGGTAATTTACCGAATGACTGAAGGGGACGGATGGTTAGAGTTTGAAGAACACGCTCAGGTGTAAAATGGGACCTCCAACTTTCCGAGGGTCAACAGCCTGCTTATAAGTACTCGAGATATTCGATACTTCTAGCTAGCCGGTCATCATGCAAGCCAAGAGGGGGCATTCAGCTGATTGAATCGCTGGCCCTCGGCGTTGGACGATAGTTCCGGAGAGCAATGGCCCTCAAACGCAGACAAATCATGTAGGCAGCATCAGCTATTGCTGTCACTAACACCATCTGATTCGGACCCTGTTACTCTGCAGTTTCGGTCTGCGAATTAATTCCCGGTGGTCAAGAACTTGCAGGTTGTGGGCCGTAGTCTTTTTCACCTCTATATTAACGGATCAATTCTTCCAAGCGGACGCTTTATTGGCCACAATTGATTCTTTGATTTAATAGACTGTTTTGTGTGGTCTGCAGGCAGTTCATCTTTCTTACGTATATACACCCGAGAAATATTTCCTTATGAGAGGTGTGCTCCATGTTAAAATTAAGATTCGTTCCGATCATAAACTCTATGAGCAACAATGACATTGCAATTTATGGGGTCTGAAACACAAACAAACCCACCCTCTTCCCAAACTTATCCAATATATTCTACGCATGATGCCCACTCGGGGTCATCTCTCAGTGCTGCGATATCCGCCTCTCCGAGACAGACCAGTGCATCAACATCGCCTTGAAGGGTTTGCGGCATGACATAGATAGTACTTGGAATTGGCGCGAATGTAGGTCGGCGAGCGAGGGTTGGTTGTCCCAAAGGACCGAAATTTGCCTTGTAAAGAGGTACAGATGCCATGGATGAAGTACCCATATCGGTATCAGGGTTGAACTTACCCGCATAGGCGATGTTTCTCTTATCCCTTTGTCGCGAAACAAAAGTGGTAAAGCTTTGCACGAACTTGGCGTCTATTTCATTCAGAGTCTTGCGTAGCTCTGAAGCCACTGCTGCCAGTGGTAGGCTAGTCACTTGCTGGAACGAAAGCCAAGTGCTGGCATTGCTTACCGAGACGCCCATATAATCGAATGGAATTCCCATAATTTTACGAATATCAACCGCTCTGGTAAATTTTGACGTATCATCTGGTGTTTGACGTCGACGCAACCGGACAGCCGTGATACGCTTCCAGAGAAAAGCGCAGAGCGCATCATCCCGTGAAATGAATGGTACTGTCAAATGAGCAGGATCGCTTGCTTCGGCCTTAATGGCATTCAGCTTCTCGGCCGAGAAGCGAAAGAAGCACCAAGTCAAAGGTGAAGGTGGTGGTGGTCTCACAGCTGGAGGAGGAGGTCTGATCAAGTGGCTGTGATCGAGCAACGGTTCTTCCGGACCCAAAAGTGGAATCACAGTTCTGCGGTCTACATTGGCCGCTTCAATCGTGCTAGTAGGGATCTCCTGGCCTCGAAGAGCGGTCGCGATTACATTGAGCATTGCAAGAATACCACCGCCGTCGGACATGTTATGCTGGGCAGCCATATCCAAAATGAGACCGCCTTTCAAGAAACTGGCCTGGATGAGCAAAGCTGGCGCGGGATCTGTTTCGGAATCCTCGTAGCTGATCGGGAATGCATTCTTGGGTCCAATTACTGCGCCATCCAACATAGATGCTGGTCCCTTTGCAGCCACAATTTCCGGATATGGCGCAAGAAGCTCGGAGCAGTCTTTCACACGAAGGATCGAGTTTGGAGGCGAGAATTCTTCGCAAGGAACGCATTCAAAGATACCACTGCTATCCGGTCCGTTGCCCACGTTGACCACCTTGCCACCTAACCATGGAATAGCAGTCGTGAGCTTTAGAGCAGCGGATTCCAATGCTTGAACTATCTCGTCACGGTTGCTGGAACCTTCCAATGGGAATCCAACCATGATGTGGTTGTATGCTTTCAAAAGCGGCAATTGTCCGAGAACATCTTGAGTACGTGCCGGGTCATACATGTTTGTCGATCTCCGTAACTAGTGGCTTTTCTCCGTCGATTCGATACCAATGTAGAGCTTTTTTGAAATCTCCGCAACTTTGGCTTGTTGATATAAACGTGGTTTGTCTTTTGTAAAGTAAGGTACGTGTCCCGACTGAATGTCTCTAACCTGGAATCTCTCTAATTTATCAAGATCTTTGGACTGCTCTTGAATATATATCTTCTAAACTGACCACCTAGGTATGTAAGATGACTTCTACCTAGGTGTCATCTTGGCTCAACGTTTGAATTTAGCTACAGAACTAACCTTAATACCGGACTCCTGGGGACAAGCAGTTCTGAAACACCACGACTCTTACCAACATACCTATCTTGCTGTGGGGAAAACTCCGAGCCAAAACTCCGATCCGGGTTAGCGGTACAGCTCAAGCACCACTGCCCCATGGCTAAGTTAGTAACATAGGGACCCTGGCGTTAGCGGCCCCGCCCCTGTCGCAATCGCCAGTCTAGCTACAAGCTACGAGCGCTTTAGCGGCTGCTACGAAGCACTATCAGTTGATATTGTGGCCGTATTTCCGGACCCCGGCCAGGCCAGCTAGCTTTGCTAGATCAAACGCCACATGCGTACTACGTAAATTTGGCTGTAGTTTCGGTGATTTGCAACATGTATTTCCGGAGTGGTTCTGGGAGAAATATACATCACAAAGATTTCCAAGTTGCAACAGCACCAAATCGAATGCCTACTGATATTTATCTATAATTCCAGGGCAGCTAAATTTATATAAACAAAAGAGTACGGCGACACGCGTGCGAGCCTGTAAAATTTTCAAGCTTCGACCACCAAGCAACATTTGAAAGCTTGGAAGCACTTTGAGGGTTTACAATTTGCAGGACTTAGAAAATCACTTCGACTTACTGTTCGAGATGCCACCATCTCGCGGAACCCAGAATATAATTGAAGGTCCTGGTTAGCATTGCCCTGGGGTACATTGTGACGCTTGGAGCTGATTCCACTTACACCTACAGGTGATTATGATGTGACCTCGGTTGTTCACAGTGACTCCTACCCAGCGATTGACCCTCGTCAATTCGACTTTTCCGGAAAAGCCGTCTTTGTTACCGGAGGCTCGCGAGGTTTAGGCCGTGCGATGGTGCTTTCGTTTGTTCGAGCGGGAGCTTCCTTTGTCGCCGCTGGCGCGCGATCAGATATGTCTCAGCTAGCTAAAGATGTAGCTGCCACGGCGGAATCCACCAATCGAAAGCCTCCCAAGTTTTTGCCAGTAAATATAGATGTGGCTGATCCCAAGAGTGTTGAAAATGCTGCTGTGCTCATTGAAAATGAATTTGGTCGAATTGATATTGTTATCAACAATGCCGGCCTACTTGGCTCTCACGGAGGCATTGCCGCAACTGATCCGGAAGAGTGGTGGAGCATCATGAGTGTGAACCTTCGAGGACCGTATCTCGTTGCTCGGTCATTCCTACCTATGCTGGCAAAAAGCCCCAACCCATATATCATCCAGGTTACGAGCGTGGCAGCTCATCTGTTGAATCCAACATTATCCGCTTATCAAACATCAAAAGCATCATTATTACGGTTTACCCAGCTCATTCATGCCGAGTATGGAAAGCAAGGCGTGACTGCATTTGCCATTCATCCGGGAAACTGTCCCACCGACATGATGGGTGGACCAGAAGGATTGCACGATTTTGAGAAACATAGTGACTTGACTCCATCTGATCAGTGAAAGTTTGTCTCTAACAATCATCCTAGTCTTTGTCGACTCACCAGATCTAAGTGCCGATACCCTTGTATTCATCACTTCACAAAAGCGCGAGTGGCTAGGCGGTCGCTACATCAACGTCACTTGGGACATGCCAGAACTTGTAGCGAAGAAGGACGAAATCGTGGAAGGAGACAAGCTCAAAAACAAGTTCATATATTGAATGGATGAAATGTGATATAGCAAGGCAGATCTAAATTAGTCACTGTTCAGCTCTATTTACCTATGCAAGGAGCCAATAAATATTTGTAGGCATGGTGTATGCGGTAAATTCATATCAACTGTATATGGAAATACGGATCGTTCTTTCAGGGTCCTGGAAGTAGACCAATTACCATGAGTTAGATATTCAGAGAAATATGAATAAGAACAATCCTACTTCACGTATACTTTCTTCAATTAGATTAGTAGAACATTGGCCTGATCTCCAGACGTATCCTAGTGTCTGCAAGCTTTATCGATTGTATTCTCTTCGTGATTCCCATGGTTAGCTCCGTATGTGCTACTGTATATGATGGAATACCCCTAGTCAACATGCTGGATTACTAGTCTCCGAGGCCGGGAAATAAGTACGTACCTAACATGCCAGGTCTTACAACTGTCACGCCCCTTTTACATCCGATTTTCGCATATTTACACATGTGATTAGAGGGAAAAGATGTAAGTCTATAGATGTGAGGAACTACTGATATGTAGAGTAGTACCCAACCACTATGCAAAGTACAACCAATTACGGCCCCAGCTGGAGCTGAGTCTTATATGGTGCTGGGGCTCCCCAACTTCAATACAACCAGCTCCGAGACAAAAACTCCGCCCGAACGTTTGTAATACAGAGCTGATGTTTAAGCTTAAATGAGATCGTACTAGTGTAAGATTTATATTCTAGTGGTTAGTTCGGAGACTCTTAGCGCCCATGTGTACATGTATTTCTATCCGCAGTCGGAGGTATGTGATATTCTTGCCGAGTAGAATGGCAGAATGCTCGTCTCCGGGCCGGTTCAATGGGCGTCCTTACTTCGGCCCCTGGTCAAGATCGGGGCCTCGTATTGTACACGAAGATTAGTTGATGTAGTGGACCCTAGCTATGTCGTCGTAGGCTCGTAGCTGTCAGCTCGGTCGTATGGCGACCAAGTTGCCCTACTCCGTTCACATTCGTAGAGATAGGACCCGAAGTGGCCCGGAGTTTTTCGATATCTCTTCCCTTAGTAGGTCGTCCAGGTAGGCTAGCTGAGAGGCGGTTGCATGGTATGCCAGTCCAAGACATCGAGATACAAATGTTAGGGTTAATGGTGGCCTTTTTCAATTAATGTAAATAGAACCGCAGTGGACTATATACATACGCCATATGTCAAACTTCTCTCGGCATAGACAATCAGAGCTCAACCTCGAAACTACTCACCTTAGGTTTCTTAGCCTTCTCCCTGCCCCGCCTTTCATTGCTTGTGGTATTTTCATCACAATTGATATCAATTGATTCCATCCATCATTTCCGGGTTCAGCAGATGATAGCGGTCTCTTGCAGTGAACGGTAACACGGTCCGCAAAGATGGTCAGCCGGATAGTCAATCCCACCGAAGGGAACACTGTTCTTCTCTTCGGTCCCCAGGCATTGTCATTCAATCAAGAAGCCTTTCTCAAATTACGCGCAACGATTCTGGGCTCCCCTGCTTATCAATGGGTGCTCGACGTCGTTGATGAGTTGCGTACCATATGGAATACCTTACTCAAAAGCACCCCGAAGTTAGAGGTGATCGATGGAGCAAAGGAATTGAAGAACCTGAGTGACTGGATCAGATCGGGTGACTTACGCAACGATTCTTTCCCTCTTCCCAATATTCTCCTCAGTCCGCTTGTTGTCATCACCCAGTTGACGCAATATGCAAATTACACGCAAGAACACCCGGAGCTACGGAAGTCGGATAGAACAGAAACCCTGGGGTTCTGCACGGGTATTCTCAGTGCTCTTGCCGTATCCAGCAGCGCTGATGAAGCCCAATTTGCAAAGTACGGCTCGGTCGCAGTGCGCCTTGCAATGGTTATCGGAGCCATTGTAGACGCACAAGATGCACCAAGCGAACGTGGTCCTTCGAAATCACTGGCAACTGCCTGGAACTCCGCCAATGGCGAGGATGAGCTAAAGCGTATCTTGGCTGAGTTTCCTGATGTAAGCATATCCAACCTTCCATATTGACTTGAATTATTCTGAGTGGTATAGACATACATTTCCGTGAGCTATGATCAGCGCCGCGCAACTGTCACAACATCGAACAAAACCATCGCGGCTTTGCAGAAAGCACTCCGTGGCGCTGGTATCATTGCCAACGAAGTTGGTCTCGTTGGCCGTTTCCACAGTGACTCGCACCGGAATGAAATTGATTCAATCATCGAGTTTACCAACACGCAGCCCAAATTTCAATTTCCGGAGTTGTCCAAGTTACTTCTTCCCACGCGGTTCACCACTCGAGTCGAGGATCTAGCCAACGGCAAGCTTCACCATGCTGCCTTACGCCAAATCTTGGTTGAAAAATCGGAATGGTATCAGTTGTTTGAGTCTGTGCAAGAGACACGCCTGAGTGACAAGACTTCGCTCCTTCTTTCATTTGGCCCGGAACGACCAGTACCCCCTTCCATCGTGCGAGTGCTTAGCTCTCGAGTTATTCATATTGCCGATGTGAGCGTAAAGTCTAGCCAGCAACCTGAGACCAATCCATACCTGATTGGCGATAGTGATATCGCAGTCGTTGGCATGTCGCTCAAGGTCGCGGGCGCGGATGACGTTGAGGAGTTCTGGGAGCTCCTTCTCAGAGGAGAATCGCAACACCAGGAGGTTCCCAAAGAGAGATTCTCGTTTGAGACTGTCTTCCGAGATATCGACCCTAAGCGGAAGTGGTTTGGAAACTTCATTCGAGACCACGATGCATTCGATCACAAATTCTTCAAAAAGAGTCCGCGTGAGATTGGATCGACAGACCCTCAACAAAGGCATATGCTGCAGTGTGCTTACCAGGCCGTCGAGCAATCTGGCTACTTCCGATCAAAGAGCATTGATAAGAAGATCGGATGTTATGTCGGTGTTTGCGCAGCAGATTATGAGAACAACATTGCTTGCCATGCTCCGAATGCCTTCTCAGCGACTGGAAACTTGAAGAGTTTCATCGCTGGTAAGATCAGTCATTATTTCGGCTGGACTGGCCCCGGCTTGACTATTGACACGGCTTGCTCGTCATCCGCCGTTGCCGTTCATCAGGCTTGCCGGGCAATTCTTAGCGGCGAATGCTCAGCAGCTTTGGCTGGCGGTACCAACATTATGACCAACCCATTGTGGTTTCAAAATTTAGCAGGAGCCTCTTTCCTCAGTCAAACTGGGCAGTGTAAACCATTTGACGCCAAGGCAGATGGATACTGCCGTGGTGAGGGTATCGCAGCTGTGTTTCTCAAGAAGCTCTCTTCTGCTATTGAAGACGGGGACCAAATTTTGGCAACTATTGCAGGGTCTGCTGTTTACCAAAACCAGAACTGTACTCCGATATTCGTTCCAAACGCACCCTCCCTCTCGGATCTTTTCCGCGATGTCGTTGGCCAAGCTCGCTTGGAGCCGAAGCAGATTACTGTTGTTGAAGCACATGGTACTGGTACACCGGTTGGTGATCCCGCTGAATACGAGAGTATTCACAATGTGCTCGGTGGAACAAATCGGACAACAGCCCTTCAATTGTCGTCTGTCAAGGGCTTGATTGGCCATACTGAATGTACATCGGGTCTGATCTCTCTCGTTAAGACCATCCTCATGATCCAAGAGGCAAGAATTCCCCCACAGGCCAGCTTCTCTACTATCAACCCTCACATACACCATAGCCCGGACCATCACATGGAAATACCAACAAAAACATTGACCTGGAATGAGAATTTCCGCGCTGCCTTGATCAACAACTACGGTGCTTCCGGTTCGAACGCTTCCATGGTGGTTGTTCAGGCTCCATTTACGGACAAGTCGGCACCAGCAGTGGAAGGATCCAAAGCTCCATTCTGGTTCACCGGTCCGGATGATCGCAGCTTGCGGGCTTATGCATCGCGATTTGTTAAATTTCTGCAATCCAAATCTGTTTCATCGAAGAACTTGACATTAGGCAATGTTTCCTTCAACGTTTCCCGTCAATCCAACAGAGTTCATGACAAGGGTTTAATCTTCAATGCTGCTTCTCTACAGGAGTTGGAACAGAAATTGTCCTCCTTTGCTAGTGGCCAATCAGACATTAAGTCTCAGTCCAAATTTGCAACTAGACCTGTTATCCTCTGCTTTGGAGGTCAAGTGTCTACCTTCGTGGGTCTCGATCAGCAACTTTACGAGAACGTGACCATTCTCCGCCAACACTTGAACCAATGTGATGCAATTGTTACTAAGCTTGGACAGAGCAGTATCTTCCCAGGGATCTTTCAAAAAGCTCCTGTTGAAGATCCAGTACTATTGCAGACAATGCTCTTTGCCGTTCAATACTCGTCCGCTAAAGCTTGGATCGAGTCTGGTGTGGAGCCGGTAGCTGTAGTTGGCCACAGTTTCGGAGAATTGACTGCCCTTTGTATTTCAGGAGCACTTGACCTCGAAGATACTATCAAGATGATAATCGGCCGCGCAAAGATTATCCGTGAAGCTTGGGGTTCTGAGAAAGGCGCGATGATGGCAGTGGAAGGTGATCTAGAAAAACTTCAGAGCCTGCTTTCCGAGTCGGTTGTTGAAGGAGAAAAAGCAGCAACCATCGCTTGCTACAACGGACCTCGTAGCTTCACACTCGCTGGGTCTGCGAAGGCTATCGAAAAAGTGACCAAGACTGCATCCACCGGTGCTTTCTCCTCGATGCGCACAAAGGTGTTGAATGTCACCAATGCCTTCCATTCTACTTTGGTAGAGCCATTAATGGATAAGTTGGACCAAGTAGGCAGTGAATTGGCATTCAGTCAGCCCAAAATTCGCCTGGAGAGGGCTACTGAGACTGGCTCCAATGGATCCTTGACTTTCAAGTTCGTTGCAGAGCATATGCGTCACCCCGTCTTTTTCAATCACGCCGTGCAGAGGCTTGCTCAAGAATTCCCTTCTAGTATTTGGCTCGAGGCCGGATCCAACTCCACGATTACAAACATGGCCAGCCGTGCTTTAGGGTCTTCTGGAGAGCATCACTTCCAGGCTATCAGCATCACAAATACTTCCAGCGGATTGACTAATCTCTCTGATGCAACAGTGAGTTTGTGGAAGAATGGCCTCGACATCTCCTTCTGGGCCCACAACTCCAAGCAAACATACTCGTACGCGCCGTTGCTGCTTCCTCCCTATCAATTTGAGAAGGCCCGCCATTGGATTGAGATGAAAAAGCCTCCCAAGGCCAGTGGAGAGCCGACTGTTGTTGAAGTGGTGAAGACGACTGGAGAGGAACTCCCGAAAACTCTTTTGACTTTCGTTGGCTACCAAGATAGCCATCAGCGAGAGCCTCGTTTCCGTATCAATACCATGATACCGAAGTATGAAGAGTTAGTTACCGGTCACGTCATTGCCAATACCGCAGCAATTTGTCCTGCTACGGTGGAAGTCGATCTGGCTATCGAGGGTCTTCGCACTCTTTATCCAGGTGCAACCGACACCATGCAGCCTCAGATTCATTCGGTCGATAACCAGGCTCCAATTTGTATGGACCCATCACGCTCTGTTTGGCTTGAGTATCAGGCTCTTGATGACGCTGCTCATACCTGGAGCTTCAAGATTTGTAGCACTGGCCTCGGAAAGGCTGCGACTTCCACTCACGTTACTGGAAAGATTGTTTTCCGAAGCTTGGATGACCCCCAATTCCAGGCCGACTTTGCCAGATATGAGCGTTTCGTCAGCCATGACCGTTGTGCAGCTTTACTTAAAGCGGAAGACGCAGACGATGTTATCCAGGGTCGCAACATCTATAAGACTTTTGGTGAAATTGTTGATTACGGCGAACAATATCGCGGATTGCAGAAACTGGTTGGTAAAGGTACCGAGTCTGCTGGTAGAGTCGTTATGAAGCCATCTGGCGAAGCATGGCTGAACGCCCATTTGTCCGATGCTTTCAGTCAGGTTGGTGGAATATGGGTCAATTGTATGACGGATCGTGAGCCGACCGACATGTATATTGCAAATGGCTTCGAACAATGGATTCGATCCCCCAAGTTGAAATCTAACGCAGAGCGTCCAGCAACCTGGGATGTGTTTGCTCTTCACCAAAAGCACGGTGACAAGGCCTATGTCACCGATATTTTTATCTTCAATGGCGTCAATGGTGAACTCGCCGAGGTCATTCTTGGCATCAATTATGCAAAGGTTGCAAAATTGTCAATGAGCAAGCTGCTTAGCCGCCTGACGGCTACTGGTAGTGCTGCTGGTTCTGCTGCTCCATCAGCAGCGGTCAAGGTGCAGCCTGGGATTGCGATGACTGCGTCGGCTCTAGCTACATCATCAAATGTTGCATCCATTCCTCGCGTGACAAAGACTAGGAAGGCCCCAAAAGCACCCAAAGCACCCAAAGCACCCAAAGCTCCCAAGAAGAAGGTATCCTCTGGCCAGGCGGACATCACCGGCAAGGTACGAGCAATGCTGGCAGAACTATCCGGCCTTGAGCCGGAAGAGATCAAAGAAGACGTTGAACTTGCCAATATTGGCATTGACTCTTTAATGGGCATGGAGCTTGCACGAGAAATCGAAAATATATTCAAATGCTCACTACCAGAAGAGCAGCTGGTGGAGGTGACCACGTTCCAAGGACTTTTGCGGTGTATTCGCGCCAACCTTCCAGCATCTGCAGACGAAGTCGAAGAGGTTGAAGACGATGATGATGATGAAGAGGAAGACGACGATGACGATGACGAGTCTCTTGACGATGCGAGGATATTCACGCCATCTGATGCTGCTACTAGCGTCTCATCGACGAGCAAGGCAGATGTAATCGAGTTCCTTGTCGAGTTTTTGGGGATCGAAGAAAGCAGCGTCACCCGAAGCACACTTCTCCGCGACCTTGGTGTTGACTCCCTGCTTTCGACCGAGCTGCGCGCTGATATCTCGTCACAGTTCGGCGTCGACGTGCCCGAAGAGGTGATGTTGGAGGATCTGTCGGTGGAGGAGTTTGACGTCCAAATCAACGGATCGTCTTCTTCTTCTTCGGCGGGTGCTGCCCCAGAGCCTGAGGCACTCAAGGCTGCTCCTCCCGTTTCGGCATATGGGTCTGCGCCTTCCTCTTCCAGCGCGTCACATGCCACAGAAGGCAGCCTCAACCTTCCCGCTTCGACTCTTCTTGAAGCTTTCAACGAGACAAAGGTCCTGACCGACAAGTTCATCGAAGAGTATCGCTGTGCCGGCTACATCGATACCGTTCTCCCCAAACAAGACCAGCTCTGTATCGCTCTGGCTGTCGAGGCCTTTGAACAACTCGGTGTGTCCCTCAAAGGAGCCAAGCCAGGACAGAAGCTGGAGCCCATCAAATATATGCCTCAACACAACCGCCTTGCTGAATACCTCTATATAATGCTCGAGAAAGGAGCTCGCTTGATAGACATCGATGCCAACGGTACAATTACACGTACTGCTGTGGCAACCCCTACCAAGTCGAGCCACGATATCTGCCAGCAGCTGGTTAGAGATTACCCAGACCACAACTTTGCAAACAGGCTCACGCAGTTCTGTGGTCTTCGCCTTGCAGATGTCTTGACCGGCAAGATGGACGGTATCAAGCTGATTTTCGGGTCGCCAGAAGGACGCGAACTAGTGTCTGGCCTGTACGGTGATTCTCTCCTGAACAAGCTGGCCTACGAGCAGATGAAAGATTTCCTTCGACGCCTGATATCCAAATTGCCGCGGAATGAAGGCCCGTTGAAGATTCTGGAGATGGGAGCTGGCACTGGAGGCACCACCAAATGGATTGTGCCAATGCTGGCCGAGTTGAACTTCCCCATCGAGTATACTTACACCGACTTGGCACCGTCTTTCGTGGCTGCGGCTCGCCAAAAATTCAAAGCCTACCCCTTTATGAAGTTCCGTGCCCACGACATTGAGAAACAGCCTGCAGACGATTTACTTGGAACTCAGCATCTCATTCTCGCAAGTAATGCCGTTCACGCCACCCACAGTCTGACTGTGTCTACGCAAAACATTCGCAAGGCACTACGCCCTGACGGGTTCTTAATGATGCTTGAGATGACTGAAACTGTCTATTGGATTGATGTCATCTTTGGTCTTCTGGAAGGCTGGTGGCTCTTTGAGGACGGCCGTCGTCACGCGATTGCTCACCAATCACGATGGGAGAAAGACCTGAAGTCGGTAGGCTTTGGACATGTCGACTATACTGATGGACACCGTCCAGAAGTCAATATCCAGCGCATTTTTATCGCGCTGGCTTCCGGCCAGAGGTACGACCGAATCCCTATCCCTCCCAAGGCTGTCACGAATGAAGCTCCGAAAACTGACATTGTGGCACGTGAAGCGGCCGTCAGTAAATACCTCCAGAAAGCAGTCAGCGGCTTCACTGCAGTTCCTATCTCCTCCCCTGTCCATCCAGTCATGTCAAATCAAGGCGTGCTTGTCACCGGAGCGACTGGCAGCGTCGGCTCGCATTTAGTTGCCCACTTGGCCAATCTACCCTCTGTCAAGACAGTCTTCTGTGTCAACCGAGTCAGCCGCTCAGATGCATTAAAACGCCAGCAAAAAGCACTTTTGTCTAAAGGGATCTCCCTGACTCCTGAAGCACTTTCCAAATTAGTGGTGATTGAAACGGATACGCACAAACCTTTGCTCGGTCTCCGGCGTGGTGAATATGATCGTCTTGTCCGTGATGTATCTCACATCATCCACAACGCTTGGCCAATGAGTGGCAAACGAGCCTTGATGGGATTTGAGCAACAGTTTGTTGTCATGAGAAACCTCATTAACCTGGCCAACGAAGCTTCAGCAAGCGGTCCACGGAAAATAACCTTCCAGCTCATCTCTTCAATTTCCACTGTGGGCTACTATCCGATATGGAGTGGAGAGCGCAACGTACCTGAAATTCGTATCGAAATGAACTCTGTTCTTGACAATGGATACAGCGACGCCAAACTGGTTTGCGAACGGATGTTGGATGAGACGCTTCATAAACATCCTGACAGATTCAGACCTATGGCCGTTCGATTAGGTCAGGTTGCAGGATCTAGCACAAGTGGATACTGGAATCCAATGGAGCACTTTTCATTCCTTATCAAATCGTCACAAACGTTGAGGGCTTTCCCGGCACTCGAAGGTGAACTCTCTTGGACACCTGTTAATGCTGTCGTTGGTACACTGAGTGACTTGATCTCTGGCGACCACAGGCCTTATCCAATTTACCACATTGACAACCCTGTGCGTCAGCAATGGCGGGATACAATCCCTGTACTTGCAGAGGCAATGGGCATTCCTTCAAGCAACGTCATCCCATTCAAAGACTGGGTGGGCATGGTGCGACGATTTCCGGGGTCCGAGGTAGACAATCCTGCGGTGAGACTGATTGATTTCTTGGACGATAACTTTTTGAGAATGTCTTGTGGTGGATTACTACTTGATACTACGAAGAGTCGTGAGCACTCTTCAACATTGGCAGCAGTTGGTCCAGTGACTGGAGATGTTGCACGTCGATATATAAAAGCATGGAGAGATATGGGATTTCTTCATTGAAACTTCTGATGACAAAATTTGAAATCTTGTTTATGTTCTATTAGATATTCTTGATATTTTTGTGTTTCTAGGTAGACTGTTTGATTTTACTTTTGTTTTTCCTTTGTGGTGATTTACATCATTTTAGCAGATAGACTATTCCCTTGTCCATTCTTTATAAATCCGCTGTTATCTCCTTGAACAATTTCTCTACGCCAAACTCGTGTCAAGTAGATATTGATATAGAGTATCTATCATTCATGATTCATCTGCAAACATAACATCCGGTATCTAAGGCTTCCGAGGTCGTAGAAAAAACCGTATCTTCGAAGCGTCCATGATTGACTGTCACAAGGTCCCAAAGTTCAACCTCCATCTCAGACCCTCCTTACTTTGATAGCTATCGATATACCCCCAAGCATGTAATGTCTTTCTTGTGCAGGACAAACTTGAATACGGTTACGAATGATAACGGAAATCCATTCTCGTATGTCTCTAGAACGCTCATACTACAAACAAGGCTTCATATTCCACAAAAAGTACGTACATCTTCACACGTGGTCATGCACTTCTTTAGCCTCTCTAAGTCTCGTATAGATCCGGACAAAGCAGGACAAATGAATCTTTGGTATGCAAATAGCATGCATTCTCATTGGCAACTCAACAAAACGCTTGCGTAAGACTTGGGGGCTATCGGATAACTTCATCCTCGATTATGAAGATACGTTGTAATATGTAACCAATGAAGTGAAACTAGAATGTGAGCGACGATTACGGTGATATTTCATTAGTATGTACATATCGTAGGACTCCTCGTCCAGGCGATAGGCCAATTAATACCTGAAAATACCGCTAAATCATTCCGAATGGACGGATGCTCGAAAAATGAGCTAGACATACTTAAATACTCTGAAGAGGACGATTTGGGGCCAACGGCTAGTCGATGGCACGAGCATCTACTGGTATGAAAGATGAATTTATGCTTGTATATCAACATTATACGTACAGAAAATTCTCCTAGCTTCATGGGATGCCATGATTTGGCCGATGCTGACACACGCTAGTGTATTAGACTATTAGTCAAGCCACTGGTGCTGCTTAATCAATAGTACTCAGTACGGTAATTACTATAGTACAGAACGGCGATTCGTGCGAGACCCACGAAAGATATGCTTGTTTATCTCTACTATAAACCTGGTCAACCTATATATTGAACATAGAAAGAGAGCTCGTAGTAGCCGTATTAGAATACTGTTTGACTCAGTTAGCTGAATCCTATTCGGCCATATAGATAGTGCACTACACTAAGAAGACCTCGGTACGAGAGACTACGACGCTGATAGATTCTTCTTTCTACACCCATATAAACTCCCCGGTTACATCGTTATACAGTTTAGAATGAGCAGCTCAGGTTACTTACTCCCCAAAGCCCCTATCGCGAGTTTTGTCATCGTCAAAAGTGGATCTATCTTAAGACTAGCTATTGGGGTTCTATCCGAAAGTTGTGCATCTAGAGGACAATGGATATTACGAAACTCTAATTAGAATGTAACCATCAACAAAGCTTAAATTGACTCATACTTGATTGGTAAAGGTAATTGATTCGACTATCGCGTATGGTCGTTCGGAGAAATAAGACCTACAGAAGCTAGAAATGCTAGGTACGTCAGTATCGTACGATATATAATCGCCCACGGCCGTGGAAGAGACGCTCGTATTAACCCACGCTGCATTGATGAAATATGGCATATGTAGCTATAATGTCACACGAGACATTACAAATGGATTGAACTACGAGTTTGGATATTTTATTGATATCAAATGATAATAATGATGATGATGATGATGAAAGCAAATTGAAACTAGAAGCATATAGCCAGCCGTCTCGATAACGCCATCAATCCTTGTAGTCTTGAATAGTAACTTATATATGGGGCATAAAACGTAAAAAATCATCATAAGGCGTGGGATATCAGCGGTCAAGAATGTCTCAGATTAGACATTACTAAAGCCCGTATTTTCCATCCGCCAATGGAAATCTATCTGTCTATCATCTAATGTGTCTTGAGGGTCCATAGAAACGAGTCCCGGTTGGGAGGTAACTTCAAACGACGAGGGATCGAAGGATATTTGAGTGTCCCCGGCGTCGCCACCTAACGTGATGGTGTTGCTGTTTGTTAAACATGGACTGGACTCAGTGTCCAGAATTAAAAGGAAGTTCCGAGCTAGATTATTCACAGATTGTAAACTTCGCAGGGCTTCCATGATTTCATGAAGCTGCAAATCGAGGAAAGAGTTGGCAGTATCTTCTCCATGCAGTATAAAAAATTCCGCGCAAATATAAAGACAGATTGGGGTGAATGGGTGAATCTATGCGAGTTAGTAAGTGTGCCTTGACAGCCCAACATTACAAGTGGACATACCTTAGCCTGGGTGAAGAGAGACAGAGCTCTTGTGATACTGACAATCTCGCTAGCCGCCTTCATAGCTCGTTGTTTATACTCAATCACATTAGCTGAGCTAGTTGGAGTTTGGCAAGGCATCAATTCAATGATTTTATAAAGGAAGAGAATCGCGGTATTAGCGACCATCTCAGTGAAAATAAGCATGGGATCAATATGTTGAGACGCCGGAGGATATTTCATGGTCAACATTGTGATCCTCTGGGTAAGAATGTTATCAATCCAATGATGTCGGTCCCAGAAATCCTGAGATGTATGGCCGTAGACACGCTCAACAGAGGCACAGTGTTTGTGTAGCAATGCTCTCCCGCAGATCGTGGCAAGTACAATGCATTCAGCAAAAGGCGACATAACTGTGGGGGTTGTTGCGGTGATTTCCTCGGAGAGAAATCCCATTTGTACACGCTGCACACTTTGGAACTCGGTATCACCGGCAGGCAAGCGAGTGAGAATCTGTAAAGATAGGAGTCAGTATAAAGGCCAAGTACATGCCTGAAGCTGTAAATTGAAGACATACCACTTGCTCATTTAGTGTCAGCGGCAGTCCATTCTGCACGCTGATGAATCGATCCAGTAAATATGCCATCCAAAAGGTTCGTCTCTTTTCCTCTAGCGTCACCCAGTCCTCTGTAGTTGAGGGTGACAGTATTCCACTTGTTCCATCTATTTCAAACAGCCGCATCAGTTGAACTAATCGAAAAGCACGACCTGCGCTAATCCAACCACGCCGTGAATGACTTCTGGTAACCTCGTATAGTACAAGTAGAATCCAGGCTTGGACTTGTTCAATCTCAAGGCCGTCAATATCGCTATCTCTGGTATCAAGCACCTCCAACATCTGTCGAGTCTCATTGTATAGCATGTCGCAAATGCTCTGGAATTGCCTGGAGCACGAAGCTGCTAAGATCCACATGGTGTATTGTAGGCATGTTCTTGACATGGATTGTCCTGGTAGCCTGGCCCAAGAGAAATATCGTCGTTGGTGAAGCATTGGGGCAATGGGGTGAACTCTGTCAAAGTATGTTTGATCACTATTCTCTATGTTAGTTGTGTAAGTCCATTCATAATTAATGAGAAATTGTTGCGTACAGTTCTGCTCGCATCCATTCCGGTATCCGAGATCCAGCAGTGTCAAGGTTAGGCTGTGCATGAGGTTGTTGACTTTGCTGCTCTGTGTTGTTATCTGGTTCAACTGACGGTCTTTCCGAATTGTCCTCTGTTCCTTTCAAAGGTTCAGATGTTATCGAGTTAATTGTCTGTTCAGTTAGCCGGCTTTCTAGAGCGGCTACGTTTACTGTGTCAGTGTGACTGTCGCTTTCAGGGATACCTCATGAGAAAACAGGGGATCGAGTCCATACCAACACGATTTTGAAGCGCTTTGAATTGACCTCTCTTGGGTCCTCGGGGTGGTCGGAGAGGAGTGATATGGCATTCTACCCCGGTTTCTGCACAGACGCCGCATCGCGGTTGTTGACGATCACAACGTAATTTTCTTCGCCGACATTCTTCACAAGCTGATCCAGGTTGTTGTCGAGGACGTGGAGCTGTTCCTTGGTCTGAGCCAGGCGAGGAAGACATTATGTAACGGAAGCCTTGTTTATGTCCGTAATTTGTTTTGTTCAATCCAGGAGTTGCCGTGAAGTTTGGACGGTTTAGATATGCCGTAGTAGATTACTGGCCAGATAGGTGCCAGTAGGACTTTATAAGCAGTTATATAGAATGCTGCAGGAAGCGAAGCTAGTAATGTTCCAGAAGCTGTCTACTTTGGCGCCTGATGTACGGCTGAGCTGATCATTACCATAAATGTTAGCTTGGAACACGGACAACGTAATCATAACCTACTTCTTTTGGGGTCCTCACGCATCCCACGTGGATGGGGTGGATGTTCATAATTCTTGAGATGACACTGGCCTATGACTAGTGGGACTTTATCCACTTCATGAAGATTTGGTCCCCATATTACCTTCTCCATGTGGTACGGAATATTACCACACTCGAAGGATCTAGCGGTATGTTTGTATATACGTATGGCGCTAGAAAATTACAATCTATTTCTATAGTATGCTGGCGCATAAGACTCAACCGTTCACCACATCCGGCTAGCAGGGAATGCAAGGGTCAAGGTGAAGATATGGATAGGTAGCGCCGAGCTTGGGATACGCCCCAGCTAATCAAAATGATGTTACCAGCTTTTTTCAATCCTGTCTCAGAGTAATCCTTCAAGGTGATCACTGATTCGGTTAGACACCAACCGTATGATGGTGCGTTTTCGGGCTCATATCAGTACCGCTGGCCCCAGGGCTAACGCCGTATGACAAAATAATCAATTTACAGATTCACTTACAGAACAGCAGAATTTGGGCCGTACAAGATATTTATATATATTCAGACATCAACTGGTCAGTATAAACAAATCGATGGATACATTCTATTCTACGTGTACCATGTCTATAACACACACAAACGAACGTACACCTAGGGGCGTATGTTAAGACATACCAAGTTCACGTTTTTAAGTGGCAATAGATACCTTAACCTTACTCCGTAGTTCAAGCGACTCAGCATGCGTTAAAACCCTTGAAATACATTCTTACCGAATTTTTGAGAGAATGGAAACCAGTGATTACATGCTGACGAAGAAACTACGCCTTACTAGAGCTCCACCGTTGGCTTCAGCGGTCCAGCTGCTGGGTCGTTGGACCTATTGAAAATCTCTCAAAATCTCCGCGATTCCGGATTTAAAACATGCTCTGCTGAAAGAGGTACTTTGTGAATAGAATCCTTTTTGCTTTTTGAAATATTGCAGGGTAGGGTATTGATCTGCATTCTTCACGAAGTCAAACTTAAATTATAGTGGCTACAACTTATGCCACGATGGAACACTCGGTGCATTTTGAGATAGTCAAACTCAATAAAAAAGAAAACGCGAAAATTAAACAATGCGGTAATTTTGCTTGTTCGAATTGAAGCATATGATGGACGTATCTAGGGGTTCATTGACACTTTAATTTATCATACCTTACGGCGAGACTCTGCAAGCCACTTGGTGTAAATTTTCGCTTTGCAAAGAATAGCTACACCATTAGATGTACAATAAATGATCGGACTCAAGAGAGGCTTACAAGATAATAATATCATCCCATGCCAAGGTAAACCTATCATACATAATCCACCTGAACTTGCATAACTTGATACGAAGTACGTACAAATAGATAGATAGAGGGGCCATGGGCCAATTGAACATACCAACAACCGAGTGTTGATATTTGTCTCCCTACATGTACTTCGTATAATTTGCTCAGTTGCTTGGCTGATGCGCTCATTCGATGACAGTCCGGGTTGGATGAGCTATAAACTTTGCAGGCGGTTCAAATGGATCTGCTGGTTGTCAGCTACGTAGTTGCTTTGCTCTGCATACTTGAACAGCCACCAACACAGTGGTCAGGAATGTCAGATATATGATGGAAGCTACATATCAGCTTGGAATACGAAGGTCCAATTGAACGGCGCAAGGGTCTCCGGCACCCGATAACATATGATTGAACAGGAATTCCGTGCATGGAATGTTTTTGCGCATATTCCGCAGCAGCTGAGGAGAAAATAGACGTATCGACTAGGAATGAGCGTAATGAAATATCCAACGCTGCATAGAGTCTCTCCAACACATCTAGTAGACCAATTATCTATAATCGTGACATCTATAAGTTACGAGTGAAATACGCGATATGCGGTAACTTAATCTAAGTTCCTCGTGTGGTTCCGTATCCACTGTACGTATTAGCGTCCGCAGACTAAAATGCTTGAATGTACTATGTACGTGACGGGTTCTGGTATTCGTAACGATACGAGACAGGTATGGTAATTCCCATTCCTCCATGCTCCGTGCGGGCCGCCGGGATTTACATTCAGCCGAGTCAGCCCCGCCAAGCGCGGAGGAAAGGGCGGAGCATCGGATGAGACCCATGCGGTAGGTTAATTAAATACATTCCGTAAATTAAAATACGACATACAAATACAAAATACACTATCAATGCTTGCAAGTTTTGGTATCTAGATGGCTTGCTTAGTGTCATTAGACTCGTAATTAGATTCTGCGTGCTAATTGCTTAACCACGCAAAGTGGAAGATGCTAGCCATCCGTTAGCCACTTACCAACGGCCGACCGCACGGTGCAAGACATCCTTTTTCTCGTCCGAAAAAGCAGATACGGAGCTTCAGCCTGTTCAGGCCATTCGTAGTGGTGAGACCAGGGGCCGGAAGATCTAGACGGGGAGGCCTTAAGTGCGGCCTAACGAACACGAACTAGGCCGCAACCTAACTGCACTGGATGACCCTGAGCTTGTACATTCGTATTTATGCCAACACGCTGCTAAGAATACATAGTTAACAGCCTTCTGAATCCGACCTCTTCCGCGCTATTGCTCGAGAAGATACGAGGTTCCGACGTCAAAGATCTGCTGGTGATACGAGCCAACGCTCGAGGGATATGTTGGAGGGGCTTGTACATAACCACTGCATTCTTGCCAGCTGGTTATGACCTGGTTGCAAAGGGGCCAAAGAGCCGGAGGTCCGGCTGCATGCCTTTCAGCCCCATTATCCTCAATGAATAGCGATAATTCCTATCTCGACGGACGGATAACATGTCTACTGTACTATCATTTGAGTTCATTCGGTGCCCAGCACAAAATTTAAAATGGGCCTTTAATTATTAGCCGTGAACACGGCCAACATGAGGCTAGCAGCTAAGCCAGTCATGTATATTAATTACCCAGACCAGAATGGGAAGTCGCTCAAAGATCGTTTTGACGAGACAAACCTTTCCTTTATTGTGTTACCTCTCTATATGTTGTCCGCTTGCATCGTTTATGTTATTGAGAATGGCAAATACCGATAGCCTAGGGTTTGGTTTATTTCTGGGGTTGATTTGCGTTCAGGAGGATACCTAAAAAGGTGCCTCCAATCTATACAGGATAACCAAAGTGAAAAGAACGAGCAATCAACGCGACACAGCATTAGATACACGATTTGAAAACAAGCGAATGGAAATAGAAAAAAAAGAATATACCAATATGCGCATGCAAACCATCGAAAGTCTAAACTGCAACGGGTCCATTTACCAATTCGCCCAAAATAGGGCTTTGAGTCAACTCCAGAGCTTCTTGCAAGTAATTATGGTCAATGGAAAAGGGTCTTGCCATAACGTTAGGAATCCACTTCCCCACAATACGGTCCAGGTGGATGTTCTCCTGTGGGATTCGTCGCTGTAGAATTTTTCTATACGAGGCCACAGATTGACGTAGGAAAGAAGAGTGAAATGGAACATCAATTCCAGGAATGGGAATCGTGCCCTTACCACGCTTTAGTCGAATGGGGTTCGGTAGTTTGTGCGCCTCAACAAGGTTGACAGCTAGCCTTTGACCGATCGTCGTTGCAGCAAGATCGTCCTTGGTAGTCATGATTTCGCCCACGAGATCTGCCCCGTGGGGGGCCGTAGCCAGGTAGCTCAAGATATTTTCAAGGACATGCAGGTTTTGTAGCTGAAAGAAAAACAAATTTTGTCAGCACTGCACTTGAAACAATAGAATAATCTGGAGATCCGAGTCCAAACTTACTGTTCCCGCACAAACATATTGCTCATTCTCTACATTTAGGTTCACAATCTCGATCAACTCGCCACTTTGTGTAGCAATCATGCGAACTATTTGCCGTAAGGAGCTCTCGCTGAAAACTAACCTCATAGTTAGAATTTTTGCACACCAATAGGGAGTACGACACTTGGATGGCTCACATTTTCCTATGCGCTGAGGATTCGCTGCCACCATACCATAGTTTGTCTCTCCATTTGAGTCTCGCTCCATAGCAAATTGTAGAGATAGGCCACGATAGAATGCCAATTCCATCAGTTCCTTTGTAGTCATGAACCCAGAAAAGGCTAACAGGGCCCCGTATTCGCCAAGTGAATGGCCAGCGAAGAATGGATTCGAATGGACTAATCCTCGACTTTTCATGTCTTCAAACATGATTTTCTCAACCAAAACAATGGCTGGCTGTGCGAAACTGGAGAAAAATAGCAATCCAGATGGACACGAGAATGTGTATGACAGAGATTCGCGTGTCAACCCAGGCAGCAAGGTCTTTCTAATTGTGCGACCGTCTGGTGTTGTAATCTCTGTTTCCATTGCAAGATAGTTTTCGCGCAGTTGTCGCCCACGTTTGCCGCCGAAATGAATGGTCATACTCTTGGGATTGTTTGAAACAATATCAATGACCGACCACCCTGTGATTAGTTGTCAATACACGTCCATGCTATTACATTATGGTAGTAGTTATACGTACCAAATCTTTCGAAGATATGAGCATCTATGTCATCCCAAATACGCCGAGCCACTTCGCTGGTCTTATAAAGATCCATACCCATACCAGGCAGTTGACTTCCCTGCCCCGTGAAGAAGAAGACAGATTGAGGTTGTTTAACTTCCGCCTCTGCTTCCAGGACGATGTTTTCAGTTTCTGCCTTCACAGCCGATACCTTGAATACAAGTCGGCCATCAACAGCTCCCACGTGCTTCAAGCGTACTACAAGTCGGTCGCCTGGGAGAACCATATCGGTAAAAGTAGCAGTGAACTTGCGTAGTCTGTGTCGTTCGCCATTCAGGGATAGATGTTCCACAGCATTAACAGCAATGGCCGAAGTGAACATTCCTTGGCTGATAGTGCCAGGAAGTTCGGCCCAGTGCGAGAATATGGATGCCATATGAATTGGATTGTAATCTCTGGAGACGCGTGTGTACATTTCGTTGCTCGAAGGTATCTGGACTTCTAGTGATGATACGCCAGTCCAGCCGGGACTTGTGAGATCGCTCTTTGCAGCGGCTGGTGTTCCCTTCCTCTGCAAGAAATCCATCACTGGGTTGCCGACGCATTCTCCATGTTCCAAGCTCACGCTGCCTATTTCCTGAATTTGTCCCAAGCTGTTTCTCTGAAATATTTGCCCTGATACTTTTAGCGTATTGTATGTTGTCTTGTTTTTCCAAGTGACTTCTGAACGCAAGTTAAATAGTAAAGTCTTGCCAATCAGAGACAGAAATGGATCTTGGAGATGGAACCAATCGCGATCCTTGAGAACAGCTTCATCTTGCCCTGAAGTCACTTCAAAGATGATATCCGGCTCATTTGTCATTTTAAATGTAGATCGGAAGTCATCGAAAGTGCCCTTGAAGAGGAAAGTTGATGTGACCTTCAATAATGGTTCGTTGGAGGAGAGGATGTGTCCTTCGACGGTCACATACTTGCCCGCATCCTCAATGTAAATAGCCCTAACATTGGCTTTCGACCGAACTACGTCTCCCACGCGAAGAGCTGTATCTGTCACGTACTCAAATGAGTTCGACTGGTGAACAAGCCTCAAAAGATCTCCGGGAATAGCCTTCAGAACAATAGGTTTGGCGACAGCATCCCACGCAGCAACTATGCCGACACTGATTGGAAAGGTGTCAGACCCGCCGAAAATGTTCTTTCCGTGAGTATGTGTCCGGTCGACTGTATTTGAGAGATCTTCAAGCATTTCCGCAGTAAGAGTCATCTCGGGGCCCCAGATTGTAGAGCGAACATCCTCTGTAGAAGCACTAACGTCTTGTCCAAACCACACCCTGCTATAAAAGGTTTTAATACGGTCATCACGGCTAGCCGTGATTTCGCTTATACTGTACGGTGTCATTGTCTGGTCGTACCGAAAAGCAAGAGGTAGAAGGATTGGCTCCTTGCCGTGAGAGCTGGCAAAAGAAAGTTCCACAGAGATGTCTACGTCGTTTTGAGAGGATATTTTCACAGCAGACTTAGTCTTCGAGCTGTCTTCATTTTCGACGAATATCGTAATCAATGATGTTTCAGGATCGACTTCCACGGTACCTTTGGACGCCCGCTGGATAAGACGATGAAATGGATTGATTTTCCGATCACGACCGCGTAAGACGTACTCATCCGTAAACAAGGAACGAATCCAGGGGTTCCCCATTTTCCCGAGGATGAGTACTGTAGATAGTAAAAGGTCTTCAACACCACCAGCAAGACTATCAACAGGGGTAAGTGATAGGTCCCTGCTATCGGATTCAGGAGTCGCCACAGACCAGCTCTCGGAAGAAAGACTAGCACTTTCAGATTGCGTTATCAATCCGCCGGGATAAAAATCATCCTCGACCTTCCTGATCAATCCCTTGTTGATATTGTCAAGGATCTCTTTCGCAGTCTCAGTATAAGTGCTGCAGTATTGAGCAGCAACGGGCCCATGAAGGATACAACACCGACCGGCATCCTGATCTGGGACAGCATCAATATCTTCTGATTGCCACAAAGAATCTTTCTTGAAGAACGTTTCAAAGTCCTCATCAATTGTGGGGATGAAGTTGACCGGTTTCTGGCCGCGCTTCTTGCACCGAAGGACGAAGTACTTAACATCTTCTGGGTTAAGTAATTCTGTAGAAGCAAGAGGGCAGCAGCGGGCGAATTCTTCAAGGAATTGGTGAGGAGTTTGTAACGAAGCGACCGTAATTTCGATATCACCCTTTGCCGGAAGTCTTTCCAACGTACGAGATGCAATATCCATAACAAATTTCACGTAAGAAGGTGCAATCCAGCGGCTCTGGTGAGCAACGTACATGAGAGATACCAGCCTGCGTAGGACCTCCATGTATGTCATCTCCGATATCTCTGCAGGTTCTCCTCTCAATTTCTGCCCAAACCATGGTTTAGCAAAATCTGCGTTCAGCCGTTTGATAATATACGACTTCTTTTTCAACAAAGCCTCTAGTCGATTTTTGCGTGGTAGGCTGAAAACTGTCTTGTCGAGCTCATCCCAGAAAAGAACTCCTCTTGTGGCGATCTTATGAATAGGCTGGCCCATCTCCGAGATGACAGTAATGACACCTCCTGCAGCACCCTCATAGGTCTTCTCCCATTCAGTGTCGGGAACTCCGGGAGCTTCGATAATTAACTTCTTCGCTGCAAGAGACGTATGCGCTTCGCGAGCAACCATCATGCGACTGCCGAGAAGGATCCCATCAAATGGCATCCTTGGGTATCCAAAACGAGTGGCCCACGTTCCGGAGAGATAGGGATAGCTGTCTTCAGAGCTACCAAACCCACTCCCGGCGACTAAAATAATGTTTGAAAATTTGCGAATGCTGCTATATGTTCGGAGGATCGGTGCATGAAAGTCTTCATAAGAGTGATGTCCACCTCCTCGACCACCAGTCCACTGTAGGATAATTGGGAATTGCGGTTGCGCTTTAGCAATCTCTATAACCTCGCGTATAGCCGATATCGAACCAGGCTTGAGAGAAATGTGTTTTAAGCCGAGGCTAGTAATATAATCATTCATGATCTCTTGGGAGGGAACGCCAGCACCAATCGTCAAACCGTCGACGCCCACACCCTCTTTGGCTAGTCGACGTAGCATAGCGATCTGCCATGTCATGGCTTGTGGGCTCGAGTAAATCAGATTGCAAGTAATGCCCCTTCCAGCTGGAACATTATTCTTCACTTTCTCGATGGCGGCAGACATCTCCTCTGCATTGTAGTACCCACCACTCGCAAGCTCAACATGATACCCAGCATTCATGACTGTGGATACGAAGTTCCATGGTACTGTTGTCGGTGTCATTCCTGCAACAAAGACAGGCGGGACTCCCAACAATTTACTGAGTCGTGTCTCCAATCGCACACTTCCAGAGGTGGGTTGTACGAGTCGAGGTTGGAACTTCTCTCCCCAGCTTTCGACTTTGGTTGATGTAGGAAGGAAAAATGGAGAGAATATGTCCAGTTTACTTCCAATGCCTGGGTCTCTAGTTTCAAAATCGGACCCGCTGATGACCCTTACGCCTTTGCCATCAATGAGTCTCATGACCAAGTCTGGTATGCCACCACTGCCAAATGTCAAAATGTGAGACGAGTTTGATGACTGAAGTGCTGCTGGCCAGTCACAACGATCAGCGCAGATTGCATCAATGAGATTATCTAGCACATTTGCTCCAAGGGGTAGTTCGCGTAAATCGCGGCCGTTTCGGTTGTCATGGACAGGTATTTCAAGCATTTCGGGAAATATCTTTGAGGAAGACAGATAGTTCTTTATTTTCTGAGCTGGTGTTGACAAATATTCCGTGTGAAATGGTACAGTGATTGGAAGGAACTGATGTTGGATGGTTGGTTTGCGTTTGCTGTGTGGTACACGATTTTGATCTATTTCAGGATCTGCTTTGATTGTTCGAAGGTATGTGTCAAGTGCTGCAAGAGACTTGGCGGGACCACCAATGACAAAATTATCCCTGGTATTGATGAGAGCAACACCGACTTGACTCGTAGATGGAAGTGACTTGTTTATTATGCCAACTATTCGGTCGAGACGAGATCTTTCTAATCCAACGACACTTAGCATGCATGATGGTTGACCGGAGCCGTTGCTAAGACTATCTTCAATAACTGAAGGTGACAGAGACGATCTCGGCGAAGCCTCGTTGCATTCAAATCCGACCCAGAAAAGACTCTCTACTGCCATCAGTGCAGCGCGGTAGAAGGAATCCCATGAGTCAGAAATGGCTATAGCAACAGCTACCACAATCCCTTGAGAATGGCCTGTGGCGCCCTGGAGCAAACTCCGAAGATCACCTGGGGTCATGCCCAGAACCTTACATGTCACACAGTAATGTGCAAGACTCAAGAGACCGATAATTGGGCAACTGACGGTTACTCCAGAGACAAAGTCAGGTTCCGGTACTTGGTCGGGGTCGCGCAGCCATACTTGCAAGTCAAGGTATCGACCACAATAATACTCGCGTGTCTGAGGTAATCGAGAAAGACGACTTAGTAGAGCCCCGGTAACGTCAATAAGCTCTTTCAAGAATGGTGTATATGTCGAATACAGATCAACAAGCTCTTTCACGCATGTCGCGTTCGCTGTGCCTTGCCCTCCAAAGACTACATATGGATTGATATGCCCGCTTTTTGCGACACTAAATAACGCACTCGATGAAATGTCCGTGGGTTCGGATATGACCAAGGAGATAGCTTTGTAATATGTACTGAGCAATTTGTTTCGTGTAGGCGGATCGAGTTGTGAGATATACAGAAGAGAATGTATTTCGGATTCGAAGAGGTATTTGTTCTCAAACCCCTGGAGGAAAGACCGAGTGGAGGAAGACACGCCGCTGTTGTCTAGGAGATGCTGGAGGAAACTCAAACCCAGCTCAATTTCTGAAGTAATATGTGGCCGTGAAGCTGAGGTTTGCGCCAGCAAAAACAAGTCTCTTTGATCCTTCAGTTGCTCCAAGTCTTCTCTGCTAACGAAGATCGTACTCTGAATATTTTCGAGGTGAAGAGAGAACTCTCCCTCTAGAACACCAGGAAACTTCTCTGATGACGGTGTATCCATGGTTTCTTCCCAAGTGTTGGAGGGCATCAACAAGCAGTTTCAACCATGTGATTGTATGAATCAAACAATGATAACAAACGAATGTAGTTGGTATAAGGAAGAGAAGCAGATCAATCTTAGCCTTCCAAGAACTGACAGTTATTCTAACATGCAAATTCTTCTCTCAACAGCGTTTGAATACTCCTCCCTCCACGTGAGATTAAGTTAGGGGCTGCAGCTACCACGTTTCTCCGTCAGCAACACAAATACAGGTACCAACTCATTGAGGTCACTGAGTTCTGTTTTAGGACGACTCGCGTGCACACCGACCCTTATACGAAATACTCCGTATATCGCTACTTATTTGGGTTATTATTCAGCCAAAGGGGCTCAAACACAATTACCTACAACACGGCGCATGTGGTTCGAAGAATGTTCCATTGCATTTAGGGCTCGCGTGGCCCTGACAGCATCACCCACTGTTCACGAATATGTCCGACGGGCCGGAGTTCTATCGCCATCAAGCAATTACTGGTAGATATCTACGCTTTAAATGAGACATGCCCCCCTTGTTCGGCTTCAGCTCAGGGGCCGGGTCCGGAGTTTGTGTGGCCGGAGTTACTGCTGATCCGACCCCAAAGCAACCAGCAACAGCTGCCATGGCACCCAAAAATTTCCTAGAAGTATTCTAGAAGCCAGAGCGCATTGAACACCTGGGTTTTTAATGGGTCAGAAATAGATGGGGTCAAGTATACAGGGTTAGTCTATCTGTATCTGGATCAAGCTCAATGATTGGCGTTTCACGCTACAATGATACCAATATGTCTGAAGGCGAAATCTATCAAGTGTCTCTTAATAGTACCCATATGTTTTTATCTTGCATTGCGGAAAATACTAATTCTTTTAACATTGAATTAGTCTTCATCACTATTTCTGTGTTCGCTTTTAGACTGTGTTCGTTTCTTATTAGGTTGCATGTGTATGAAATGCATTGAGCTTGACCAAAGCAAACTTCGGCTACCATCATCATGGCTGGAAGCAATCGAGACGTCCAAGTCATTACCAAAAAGGAACCCAGGAATTCTGGAGATGATAGAGCGATTGCGCATACCCTGCTCATAGAGCTCCTATCGTGAGTAGACACAGCTTGACTAGATGTGATAGCTCATCACGGACACACAACTAATAGAACATACAATTCTAGATACCAGCTCTCACTCCCCGTTCGATGGTAAGATTTTCTGGGGTTTGGTTTCAATCTTCCTTTACTGAGGGACAAATATACAGGATCGAAACGCAGAAACTGTTATTCAATGCTCCTGAATCGGTCAGAAAATATGTCGAAATTGGTGCCAAAACAACGTTGGCCACTATGGTCAAGCGCATGGCAGATCGACAACCGAGTACAGAGAAACTATCCAAAGCCATCGAGTTTTATTCTTACAGTGATCAAAAAGCGGATTTATTTTACGAGTACGGCCCAGATGCAGAGATACCACCTCAATCATCGAAACAACCAGAGCCCCAACAACTTACACCAACGCCTATTGCTGCTGCCCCTAGCACAAATTCCGCCGCTCCCGCAGCCTCTGTTTCTATAGAACCTTCCATCTTACAATCGAGCAGCTTGTCGTCTCCTAAAAAGTCATCTGGAACAATTCCAAACCTCTCACCTACTCATGTTATCATAGCATTGACAGCTCAAAAGGTCAAGAAGGCCTTTGATGTTTTGCCGACACAGAAATCTATACAAGAATTGTCTGGCGGTATGTTGATTTATCCTGAATCAAGGTTCCATACTCAGACCTTATATTCTCCTCTAACTTGCAATTGAATAAATGCTTATTTGACTGCAGGTAAATCAACCCTTCAAAATGAGCTAATGGGTGATTTGGGTGTGGAATTCAGTGCTGTCCCAAACGGGGGTGAATACATGCCTCTGGAAACACTCGGAGAAGCCCTTCAGCAAGGCTTCAATGGAAAGCCCGGGAAACAAATGTCGGCACTCATATCGAAGTTTATATCGCGAAAGATGCCAGGTGGTTTCAATCAAGCGATGATGCAGACCCATGTCGAGACTTTTTGGGGTTTCAGCAAGGAGAACTCAATTATCCCTGTCTGCTTTGCGATTACTATGGAACCTCCAACTCGTCTTGAACACGTGGATGACGCGAAGCAGTTTCTTGACGGTGTTGTTGATCGATTTGCATCGTTCGCTGGAATTTCGCTCTCCCCTCAGTCATCCAGTGATGGCAGTGGATCCGGTCAATCGACCGTCATGGTTAATTCAACCGCTTTCGATAATCTACGACAAGAGCAGCGAGACTACCAGATGAAAGAATATAAACTTCTTGCAAAGCACCTGCAAATGGAAGGCCACGGTCGCGAGGAGCTAGAAAACTTGATATCTTCAACCAAAGCCATGGAGGACAAACTTAGCCGGTGGGCCACCGAATTCGATGATAATTTCTTCGACGGCATTGATTCATTTTTTGACCCCAAGAAAGCCAGACAATATGACTCCTCATGGAACTGGATCCGAGAAGAGACATTGCGGTTACTCAATCAGCTTGCGCTTGGCCAAATAGACTATAATGACAAGACTGTTCAGCGGATCGCCCGGAAATGGGACATCAGCTGTGTGGAAATTGCAAAGGACTTTCTTCAAAGCATGGAGAAAGTAAAACCCGAACTCCCGCTCAGATTGAAAGGATATCTTCGGCTTGAATCACCTATCTTGGGCGTACAGCCGGTTTACCAATATTCTGGAAGGCCCATGATGCCTCTAACTTATGTTTCGTCAGCCACCGGTAATATCGAATATAAAGAACTACCACGAGAAACAACCGAATACGTCCCTTTCTTGAAGCGTGGTCGAACCAATGTACATGGAGAGTCTGTTCCATACGTGCATATCCGAAGGCGACAACCAGCGAATGGAGAATTTAGATACGAGGCGGGGTTAACCAAGACGTTCATGGAAGTGTTTGAGTTGGGAGCCAGCTCCGGGCTTACATATGCCACCAAAACTTTTCTAGTGACAGGCGCAGGACCAAAGTCCATCGGAGCCGGCGTGGTAGAAGGGCTGCTCAACGGCGGTGCCAACGTTATCGTTACAACGAGCCGCGATATTTCTAGATCGGCAGACTTTTTCGCTAATATGTACCGAAAGCACGGAGCCCAGGGTTCGTCTCTGACTGTGATACCGTTCAACCAAGGTAGCAGGAAGGACTGTGAACATGTGGTCGACTATATCTACGGGACCGATTCACCTGTCGGGGGCGATATTGACTACATTGTGCCCTTTGGCGCCATCCCGGAGAAAGACGATATTAGCAACCTGGAGAGCATGACTGAGCTTGCACATCGTGCAATGCTTACCAATATCATGCGAATTATTGGCTTGGTCTATAAGAATAAGAAGGACCGCCGCATTGATTCTAGACCGACAAACGTCGTTATTCCCTTGTCTTTCAATCAGGGCGGTTTTGGAGGCGACGGGCTTTATCCGGAATCCAAACTCGGTCTGGAGACTCTATTCAATCGCTTTTACTCTGGAAATTGGCAACAATACCTCACAATTACTGGTGCAGTAATTGGTTGGGTACGGGAAACCAGTCTATCCCAGGCTCTTAGCCTAGTCGGCTATGCAATTGAGCAGATACCGGATCTCAATATCTGTACCTTTTCCAGGTCTGAGATGGCTTTCAATATCTTGGCTTTGATGACACCCGCGGTCACGGAACTGGCAGAAGATCATCCAGTATACGCTGATTTAACCGGTGGTGCCAAGGAGATAACAAACATTAAGGACATTATGTCAGAGTCGAGGGCCAAGTTCACAAGTCAAAGCAACATTAGACGGGCACTTTTGGCTGAGAAGGTTAGAGAGTTGACCGTCCTCGCTGGGCGTGCATCGTCTGTCAAATCAGCCTCCACCTCCGCACCCCAGACTCGACGTGCAAATCTGAACCTCCAATTTCCCCAGTTGTTTGGTCATGCAGACTTGACAGCGGATGTTGCGAGGCTAGAAGGGATGATTGATCTCTCACGCACGGCCGTAGTGGTCGGATATTCCGAACTCGGTCCATGGGGTAACGCCCGCACTCGATGGGACGTTGAGCATCTAGGTGACTTTACTCTAGAGACTTACGTGGAAATGGCATGGATTCTAGGCTTAGTAAAACATCATGAAGGCGAAATCAATGGGCAGGTGTATGTAGGCTGGGTTGATGCGAAGACCAAAGAGCCTGTTCGTGAAGACAACTTCAAACAGTTATACGGAGAACACATCAAGAAGCACTCGGGTATCCGATTCATTGAGCCTGAACTGCTAGGTGGGTATGACCCAGCTAAGAAGGAGTTCTTGCAAGAAATAGTGGTTGAGGAAGATCTTCCATCGTTTGCAACATCCAAAGCCAGTGCAGACGCATTCAAGCTTCGCTTGGGAAACAAAGTCTCAATCGAGCCCGTATCCGAGTCTGATGAGTGGCGGGTAACGGTACGGCAAGGAGCTCATTTCATGTTGCCAAAGTCTGTGCCGTTCGATAGAGCAGTTGCCGGCCTTCTGCCGAGTGGATGGGATCCTATTCGATACGGCATTCCCGAGGATATTGTACAACAGGTCGACCCAGTTACATTGTATACTCTTTGCTGTGTTTCCGAGGCTCTGCTGTCTGCTGGTATCAAAGATCCTTACGAGTTCTACAACCATATTCATATTTCAGAGTTGGCCAATTGTATCGGTACCGGAGCCGGTGCCATGTTGGCTGGTCGTGGGCTATACAGAGATCGATTCCTTGATCGACCAGTTCAAAGTGACATTTTGTCAGAATCTTTCCTGAACACCACGGCTGCTTGGGTTAACATGTTGCTCTTTTCTGCGTCCGGGCCCATCAAGACACCCGTAGGTGCCTGCGCCACTGCCATCGAGTCATTGGAAATGGGCTGTGAGGCAATCAAAACTGGCAAGTCAAAAGTTGCAATTGTAGGTGGATATGATGACTTTCAAGAAGAAGCATCCTATGAGTTCGCTATGATGAAGGCAACGGTTAGCAGTGAGGAAGAGCTGGCGAAGGGTCGCCGACCAGAAGAGATGTCCCGACCAAGCACTACCACACGTAGCGGCTTCGTCGAGTCCGCGGGCTGTGGTGTTCAAATCGTCATGAATGCGGAACTTGCAATCAAGATGGGACTTCCTATTTATGCCGTCGTTGCTTATTCACAAATCGCTGCAGACCAGAATGGACGTTCCATTCCTGCTCCAGGTCAAGGTATTCTCACGGCCGCCCGCGAAAGGTCTGGTCGACATGATTCGAAGTTACTTGATTTGAGCTATCGTCGAAAGCTCTTTGATGAAGATATTGCTGCAATTGACAAGTGGTGGCAAGACAAGAGTCAGACTCCGGGAATCTCCGAGCCGGAATTGAATGAAATCCAGGCTGCAACACGCAGTAAGATCAAACAGGCGCAGTACATATGGGGCAATGAAATCAGATCACAGGATCCTCTCATCTCACCCATGCGAGCAGCCCTGGCAACATGGGGATTGACAGTTGATGATATCCAGGCAGCATCCATGCATGGAACATCAACCAAGGCTAATGACACCAACGAAGCGCAAGTCATCAATGAGCAAATGAAACACTTGGGTCGTCGTCCGGGAAATCCTTTGCTTGCAGTATGCCAGAAATCACTCACAGGACATCCAAAGGGTGCCGCCGGCGCCTGGCAAATGAACGGTTGTATACAGATGCTACAAAATAACATTGTACCTGGTAACCGGAACGCAGACAACATTGAGATCAAACTCAAACAAAACAAATACATTGTTTACCCCAAGGAGGCTATTCGAGTGCGAGAGGTGAAAGCCACGATGCTGACTTCGTTCGGATTTGGACAAAAGGGCGGCCTTGTTGTCGCTGTTGCTCCCAAGTTCCTCTATTCTGCCGTCGCTGCCGATACATACGAAGAGTATCGTCTCAAAGTCAAAGAAAGACAGCGTGCGGCTAATAATGCTTTTATTTCTGGTGTTATTGGAAACTCTTTGGTCAAGCTGAAGGATCATGCCCCATGGGGGAAATCAGATGAGACGATGCGTAGAGTGTTCCTCGATCCGGCCTCTACTCAATTCTAGATTTTTTTCCCCTTTTATGAGTTACTGTTGACTATTCTTGTTTCCTTGGTACTCGTTTTCAGATCGTGCGTCTATTTGTGGTCAGCAGAGACGTCAGGAGTCGTTTGAATAGATTTCTTTTCGTTTGTTGATATTTTAGATTGGTTCCAGTTCTTCCTTAGTTGTCAGATTAGTTTTCAGGTTTGGGTATCTAGTTCACGAGCATGGTCAATCTAAATGTATAATCACTTATCGGTCAGTACCAGAAAGTTATTGAGCTGGATGATACCTTAAATCTCAACCATATCTAAAATGACTACATCTATCTATACATTCTCATTACATAGTATTCATTGATATCATAGCTGCACTGGATAGATTTTATGCAATCCATGTACAATACTACATATACGTTGTTAGCCATTGATCCAGATGTCAAATCAACCTTGAGCTTTCCAAGGTTGTCTTTCTAAAAATGGGACATAGGTATCGCGACTAAAATATATATATTTCGGTAGTTAATCCAGTAGAGGATGCACTGTGCAGCTTCAATGTTATTGCCTCACTCGACAACTGAGCGGACGTACATGAGACCACCAAATGGTCCAGTGGGTAATTAATATCAATGCTTCAATCTACTACAACAACCGTCTATATGCTCATATATTGAATATCATCTGTTTCAATGTCCTATTTTGAAGACCTTTACAGTTCGACCAATCGGGGAACTCCGAGGGGTCGGGTCGGGAAACAGCCGGAGCTGATACGTTGCTCCGATTGGTCAATCTATATAGCTCTCGGAATAATCGGATTTAATTCCGAGCAGAAGATAACGAAGTGAAATGTCGGCCTGGAAGATAAGGACAAGCGGCGGCAGGGGTAAGTGTATGCGAGATTCATACCGCAGCTACGTGAAGAGCAGATGGAGAGAGGCTTTCGGCTCCAAGTAATTATTTTTGGTAGTTGACACTCTAAATAACATCAAGCGTAACATATGAAACGAACGATCAAAGCTCAGTGGATATCGATAATAAAGCGCAACGATCCTTGGGAATATCTAGTTTCGCAACATTTGATTCAAACGACGGATTAAAAACAAGCGCGAAAGGGAGAACAGAGAGAGAGGTATAAAGGAGAAGTTAACAACTCATGGGACTGTTTTAAAGCTTGACAACAATTTTACTGGCAGAAACACCCTTCTTTTGGACGTTGAAAGCCTCCTGGACGGATTCGAGGCCGGTACCGACAACCTCAGGCTTAGGGGCAGGAGTGAAAGTACCCGCGGCAAGGGCCTTGGGGAGGTAGTCAACGAAAATACCTCGCCCAACTTCACTGTTGGTAATCATACCGGCGTTGAGCATGTTGGACTTGATACCCTTGACCATACCCTTGACCTTGTATGAGATGATCCACGAAACAAAGAATATAACGGTGCGGAGGAAAATCAGATTCGTGGGTTCCTTCTGGGGAACAGGGAAAGTGGCCAAGGCGACAAATTTGTTTCCCTGGCAGTGATCGAGGATCTCCATGAGCTTCTCAGCTGCACCTTGACCAATGGACAAAGCGCCCGCGGCAGTCTTGCCCTTCATAGCTTTGATCATTTGCTGTGCGACGGAAGGGCTCTTGTAGTCAAAGACCTGGCTAGCACCAAGGCGCTTGAGGTATTCGTGGTTCTTGGGGGAGGCAGTGGTGAAGACTTCGTAGCCGGCAGCAGCGGCGAGTTGGATAGCATTGACACCGACACTGGTGGAACCACCCCAAATCAGAACAGTCTTGCCGTTAAACGGCTTGGCGGGCTCAGAAGGCAAATCGAGGCCCAGTTCTGTCTTCTCAAAGAGACCAGCAGCAGCGGTAGCGATACCAAGGGGAACGACAGAAGCCTCTTCGTAGGAAACGTTATCGGGGATGTGAGAGACCATGTTGGGGCGAAGAACGGTGTAAAGCTGGAAACCACCCTCGGCAGGGTCGTTGATTTTGGGGTCAGTTCCACGGGTGAAACCAACGACGCGGTCTCCGACCTTGAAGCGCTTGACGTCCTTGCCAACCTCAACCACCTCACCCGAAACGTCGGAACCGAGCACGAAAGGATAAGCGAGATGAGTGAACATGATGTCGCCTCGTGCTTGGATCAACCAGTCAATGGGGTTGATGGCGACAGCGCTGTTCCGGATGACGATCTTGTCGGCATCGGCGGGCTTGTAGGGAGCGTCGCGAACCTCGAGGGAAGGCGCCTTTTGGGCTGGTTGGTAGGCAGCGCGATTGGAAGGCATTTTGGCGATGTTTATGGATGAAGATATTAAGAGCGAGTAAGATGCGCAAGACGATACTTGAGTTGAGTGAAGTAATTGTGAGCACAAGCGAGGAATTCTTCTCCCGAAGATGGAAGCCAGTTTATAACTGAATATGACACTGAATAGATCAACGTCAAGTGGATTGTTAAGAAAGATATTGAGCGCGTAAGTAGAGCATAACAATAAGATATTACGGAACAAGCTGGAAAAAATGCTTCAGGTTTATAGTAGCTGGCCGGATCGGCGACCCCAGCATGATACACACGTTAAGCATCGGTGACATAATTGATCGGGCGAATCAGTTTCCAGCTGCTGGTCTTCTAGAAGGCAGTGATTGGCAGACGGACATGAATCGCCCCTTGAGCGTCTCCAGGTTAAGCTGTTCAGATAGAAGTTTGGCAGTGAGAGCGTCTGTTGTAGGGCGAATGAATGTTCCGACGCGGTCCAAGGGCTCAACTAGCGCGCGGAGCATCGGAGCGGAGATTCTGGCATGTCCGCCCAGCCAGCACGGCGGAGTCGAGCGCAACAGATACTCCGTGCTCTTTGTCGCTTTGTATACTCGTGTCATCTTTATAGTACTATGGATAAGCAGGTCGCGGTAGGTGCCTTCCAAAGGACAATCATCATACTGGTCCATTATTGTGATGGTGACGAATACATCTTCATTATGATCTTTGTGCATTAAAGTAGCTGTCGAAAAGTGGCCTGGAACATAGTTGATCCGATAGCGCGAGTCGGCGCTCGGAACAACATAATTGCGGGTCACGGGAATCTGCTTTAGGTAATCGTGTTTTATGACAGTATTGTACTGTATGCAGCGCAGAGAGACTGATACAGCATTACGTGTTACTTACAGCCGCAACAAAGAAGCAGTCGCGAGGGAAGCCACGACGGACCATCATCAACCATCACTACACATCTCCGATCGAGCTGTGTAATGGATAGGTTCTTCTCCTCCGTCATCCCAGACTCGCTAGACATTGAACGGCACTTCGCATTATCAGCTCCATGACGCCTAAGCAATCCACTCTCCCCTGCCTGTTCCCGACTTGTCCCATGCACTGCCATCCGCGCTTACTGCCATTGTAATGGCTGACGGGCAGCCGCCCCCCCAACAACAGCCTGTTGAGCAGCACCAGCCACGTCCGAGTCGACGCCGTGAAAAACCACAGTTATCATGCACTTTATGCAGACGAAGAAAGTATGTAGAGACAGCTTCCCTGTGCCCTATATCCCTTCTCATACAACGACTGATTTAGATATACTATACATAAGTAAGACTGACAAAAGACAGATTACGATGTGATAGAGGTGAACCGTGTGGGACATGTGTCCGCCGCGGCCTTGCGTCGTCCTGCGCATATGTTAGGTCCAATGGACAGGAATCAGTAACTGCGGCTACTCAACCGGTAGTCAGTAGTATGACGGACCGCATCGCTCGACTGGAGAGACTGGTGACCTCCCTTGTTGATAACAACAAGACCACCAGTGCTTCAGAGTTTGATAGAATGTCACCGCCAGTCAGGTCGATGCCTCCACAATCTCCTGGCAGAGCAGCGCCTGGAGATGCAGCGAACTTCCAAACTCCCCGCCATTGGGGACAGGTACAAGTCGCCAATAACGAAACAACCTACGTACCAGGCACTCACTGGAGTGTCATTCTTGAGGAGGTAATGGTGAAATTGGAAAGGAAGATGCGGTAAAAGCAGTGCATGACTAACTGTCTGGCCACAGATTTCGGAGCTGAAGAACATGTTGTCTCATGAATATGAACCAGGAAATCGCAACCCCTCTCATTCCTCTGCATCGGTATTAGACAACAATGAGTCCGGTATTCTCTTCGGAGCTTATAGGCCTTCGAATAGGCAAGAGATCCTGGCCGCAATTCCATCGAAGTCTGTTGTGGATAAAATGATTGCAGGTTATTTCCTTGACCGGCCCATCGTTCCCAGTATGTGCAGCCGAGTACATTTTGAGCGCAAAAGCTAATCAAATAGTTGTCTTGCATGGTCCGACGTTCCTAATTGAGGTTGGTGTGTGACTTTTCTTTTATTTGTCTGACCTTAGTACGCTAACAATAAAAGTATGAACGGTTCTGGCAAGATCCATTAGAAACGCCAATGGCATGGGTTGGGGTTCTGTTTGCAGTCATGTGCCTCGTTTTGTCCTATAGACGTGAAATGGTTCCAATGGTTCCGGATTGCGGGGACCTTGCGCGAGCATACAGGGAGAAGGTTGTACAATGCCTTCATATTGGAAAATATACGAAAGGCACCCCGTACAGTCTTGAAGCATTGTTGCTATATTTGCACATCGAACTGCTGAGAGGAGAAGACACACAAGTTGAGCCTTGGATGATGCTGGGTGTCATTGTTCGACTCGCATATCGTATGGGTTATCATCGTGATCCTTCGCACTTCTCAAATATATCTCCATTTGAGGGGGAGATGCGCCGCAGATTATGGTCTATAGTTGTTCGACTTGATATACAGATATCCGGGAAGGTGGGCCTACCTCGTATGGCCCGAGAAGACCAAGGGGACACTGCGGAACCGCGGAATTTGCTCGATGAGGATTTGCACCAGAATATGCAGGAACTACCTCCTTCTCGACCAGAAGCCGTTCAGACAGATATCCAATACAGTCTGTCAGAGAGCAAGCTGCTTTCAATCCGTGGCAGAATTGATGATTGGACGGAGACCTTGACGAACTGGAGAATAAATCTAGCCATAGCCGAGGCCAACGTTTCTCAACTAGATAAGCAACTAGACGACACATACGCAACGCTACCAGAACCGCTTCGTATGCGACCAATGGCAAGGTCTCTCGTTGACAATGCGGAAACGATCTTAAGACGTCTCCTCCTTTTCTTGCATATACAGGAGGCCAAGTGTCTATTGCATTTTCGGCATTCAATGCTACTTTCGTCTCATTCTGACGATGGAGAAAGTCGCGATCAACACATGGTCGCACATTCGAAATATGTTGAGGCTGCGCTGCAAATACTTCAATGCCAACGAACATTGTACGATGAAACGCAGCTGTCTGGCCGTCTATACAAGGATAGATGGAAGCTTACGCCATTGCTCAGGGCACCCTGCTTGTTGGCCACAGCTGTCCTGTGCTCTGAGATTGACTCTGTCAATAATAATCAATCTCATAATGCTGCTGTACAACAACGACCACAGGAAAATGAAGGAAATATGAGCAGTCGAAATCTAGAATCGAATGATATTACTCCTGAAAGGAGAGACGAGATCGTTCAGGCTTTGCATGAATCTTGCCTCGTCTGGACTCACCTCAGCGACAAGTCACAAGAGGCTGAAAAAGCTGCAGAAGCCATCCGCGCGGTTCTGAACAAAATGCACAACACGAACATGAATTTACCACCGGCTGTCGATTCTGGATCAATCCTGGATATGACCATGAACAATTCCATGATGATTCAAAGCAGCAGTGTTTCAGGGAGCTCTACAGGAAGTACGCAGTCCTGCTATCCTTTCTCTATTATCAAGCCGTCTATGCCTTAGCTAACTTCTTTTTGTTCAAGTGCTTCATCTTCTAGACCAACAAACTAATGGTCATGGGCCGAATTTACCGCACACCACTACTACTCCTCACCTCCCCAATCACTTGGCACAACATTCAGGGCTAAGTGAAGAACCTCAGATGCAATATGACCCACTATCACCGAGTCAAATGAATATGGTAAGAATTCGCGCTTTTCGAGATATTACTTCTCACTGACAGCTCGTATCAGCATCCCCAGAGACTGGGCCAGATGGAAAGAATGGCCAAGTACTTTCCCAAAAGGTTTGCCTTTCCATTATAGTTTAGTGCTAGAGGGCGCGTTGGCTCCTACAGGGCCTATCTTATCAATAAAGAACCTTGTATGATCCAGACCGTGTTAGAATACGAGAATCGAGGGCTTTCAGATCGTCGAGTAAAATGGTGTCAATCCCACACATGTCAGCCCTAGTCAACTAGCAACTAGCTCCACTGTTAACTCTATCCCTGCAATTTTCTAGAACGTATGGAAAATACCAAGTCCGTGCGAGGATGATGACATTATCGTCAGCCCAAATTTAGGCGTTACAATAAGCTCATTCATGCTCCGTACGGTAATGCTGACCGCGCTCGGACCTTCTTATGGTACAGTAATCTTGAAAGTTGAGAGCGTAATTCTGCGTAATTATCATACGACACTCACTAGAATTAGGGACAAGCCACAGTGGAGATCTCGGAGCTTCAGTCGGATACGTGGCCGAGACAGTCAACACGTAACGTACTGTAAGTATTGTCAGTGTGGTAATGAATACAGTACGGTGTTCCTCCGTGTTATTTCCCCGATGCTCCGCGCGCTGTCTCCGTGGCGTCCGTGCGGTACGAAGGAAGATCAAGATGCGCCGATCGTTTCGGCTAGTCGCGCCACGATGTAAATGCTCAAGGCTGAGTGGCACTCATGCTAGAGCTTGGAGGGGTTCGCGGTGATTACGGGTCGTTATTGAGACTCACACGATGATAAGTAGCTCCTCTACGATAAGGCGATGGCCATAGGTGTCACTGATGACAGCCGCAACTTGCAAATCGGGGATCCGAATAATCAGAGTTTACGCACGTTGCACAGAATTCTCAGCTAGCCAGCCGTGAGTTGGATGTTGGATGTTGGATGTTGGACGTTGGTCGTTGGTTATGTGACTCGGTCTTTGCGTGCTGCATCGTCTTTCAGCTTGTATGAAGTACATGATCCCGTATCGATCAGCCTAGTGCCGTGTTACGCTCTCCAATTAACCTTTGTCGTCCAGTATTACATACAGGACATACATCTGAGTACATATTGCGCACGTTGACCAACAACAATCAAATCCAAGCCTGAGTTCAAATGTCGTCGAGGGCTAGTAGCATGCGCCTTGTCTCTAATGACTTACCCGTTTCGGTAATTACTGGACACCGAATGGGCTAGTTTGGTTAGGGCTAGAAATAGTGATAACGCTAAAAAGCTTGAATATTTGCCCGCCATTACTCGTATTCGTAAGAACACGAGAGCCCTCAGCCCCGCCGCGGGCTTCGTGGATGTATTGGAAATGTGTGATTTCTTACTGGCTAGACATGGTGGATTGTTATTCGTGGAGCAATTACTATCGGCCGTTCCGCCTGTCTCCGGATAGGGCTAGTTGTCGAAATAGCCCCAAAAAACTGCACGTGTAAATATAAGCAACGGCCAATCAGCAGGAACAGTTGAACAGTTCGATGTTAGAATAATAATCGTATTCTGGATAGATTTATGTACCTATATGCACTTCTGAAACACGGCTTTGAGAATGACGCGTTTATAATTAGTTTGAGCAAATCTACTTGCAACAATTTACCAGCTCTGAAGCCACGTGTGTCTGCGTAGAGAACTAACTATTACTTAGCTAAGGCTAAGATGACCCTTCCTAGAGCAATCTACCCAGATGAATAATAACCCCAATTTCTTATATACTCAACTTACGATGATGAACTGAAACTACGAAACTTACTAAGTGGAAATACCTACTTGTCACATTCTATCTCTTGTAGAACAGACCTAAACACATTGATGGACTGGAAATTCTTAGTAAAGATTGGCCGGGAAATACGAAACCTGATATGTATCTTGGCTACATCTCTATCATTCTCTCTTCTTGAAAAAACGCAATCTAATAAAACCAAACCTATACTCCATTCTAGTAACAAGCCAAGGATATATAGAAAATGCGAATGCAATGTCTAACGATCTAAAAAACAAAGAAGAAGAAAAACAAGACATAACGGCGGCATTAAGCATAGACTCTGTTACTATGCTATGACGGTCCGCGGTCTGAAAACGGCCGTAGGCTCAAGCGTTTGAGCTTGTATGATAGTTTCCACATCAACCTGCGCCGCCAAGACACCTGTCTCATAGGCGACATCCCAAATCTTTCGTACTAATTCGAGGACATCCTTGGTTTTGATAGGCATTCTGTGATTACCCTCCCATTCCATGAGTTTGGCGGTACCTTCTTCACAGTATTGTGTCAAAAGTTTTCGGTGCTCATTCAATCCAACGTCAAGTGTGCCATGAACGTGAATGGTAGGAAGGTACAAAATATGTTCTGTGCTGCCTCGAAGGCATTCATCCGGTAACGCAGTCATCGAAGCTTCAGATGCATCGACAAGGGCGGGAGTCATCAACAGACGATGATCGAGAGAAACCAAGGGTCCTCGACCAGCAAGTATAACCGCGAACCGCCAGTTCGAGCCGGCGCGATGTAATCCGAGCTTTTCTGCCCGAGCTTGCTGACGAAACAGTAGACTGGCACAAATCTTTGCTCCCTGGCTGAATCCAAGAAGACCAACCCATTCGCCGCGTCCTCCAAGACGATCATCTTCGTCCATAGCTGCCTGAAGGTTACTGTCAATAGCCTTGACGGCGTCATCAGGATGGATCTTGGGATGAGACTCTTTGGATCGTAGCCATCGTTTGAAAGGACCGAACTCTTTATAGACTGAAGTCACGTCTGGACCAGCGTCGGACGAGAACGGTGCCTCAGCAAAGACGAGTCGAAATGTGGTTGAGAGATATCGTTTGACAATGCGACATTGTGCACGGAAGATCCTGGCATTTGTTCCACCTCCGTGAAGGCAGAGAATTCTAGGTAGATGAAGGGTTTGGTCTACCACACGAATATTCTGTTCGATAATCATGATGTGTGTATGAATGTGCGGTCAAGAAAAGGGGAGAGGAGAAGAAGCACTGAACTGAGAGTTTTGGCTTCTATTACTTTCAGTATCGAGATGCGGATTGCCAAAAAATGATTGCACAACAAAATCAGATGAAAGATTGTATCAACTACCGTCTTTGAGCTTGAATAACAACCACCGTGGCCTTGGCACCCTGATTTGATTGAAGACAAAATGAGAGAAAGTCCGGAAAAGTCACTATGTCTCGCTCACTTAGTCACTCGTCGCACTTGGTTGTGTCAGAATGATATGGGCCAGCGCAACCTGGCCCGGCGCCGCTCAGAGGGATCTGAGATAGGTGATCGAACGGGCGACTTTCTCTCCGGAACAGCCACAACAAGGCAGGTAGACCTTGGGAAGGGAGGCTAGTTTGAGAATGGAGTCAATTAATCTTTTAGCCTCCATTCAGCCGTTCACGATGATACAAGGTTTATGGAATGCTGGACGCCCGTGTGGCCTCCACGTGTTGATGGAGCCAGTCATGTTTATTTCCGATATACGGATTATCGTGCTGACTCGCTATAATATGGTATCAAGATAATACATGCAGCTTGCCAATAGCAGATATTGCTCGCCTCGGAGATTTACTCTTCCATGGCTTCGGGAAAGTTAGGGCTAGTCCTCATGGCCGTGGCTAAAGTTAGCGTTTCGACCCTGCAGTCCCTAGTACAAGGTTTCTGGAAGCTGAATGTCCTGTCGATCCTTCAGACTATTCATGCTGGTTAGTTCATCGGGCTGTCGGACTTTCTATTCTGGTCTGGCTAGCTGTTAAGTCGCTTATCGTATATCAGCTGTGGCTGCCTGAGGCGCCGGAATGCCGACATGAAGCCCTAATTGCTGCATTCCACTGAGTGGATTATGGTGAATCTGATTTGCATAAGGGGTTATCATAAAGTGCTTAATTTCAGATCGTTTTGTCATATGTTCTACTTTATCTTGTTAGTTTCCAGACATGTTCGTTAGTTCTTCAGTTTTCCTACATGTCAATAGAGGCGTTATAAAGGGGCGAAAAGTCCGAGCAAAACTCCGACTGGCAGAGCACGAGAGACTTGAACCACATCTTCAATTCATAGTCAGCTTATCCAATGGACAGTTACTTTTTCCCTTAGTTTTGACATTCTAACCAGCTTTTATTCTCTGAAAGCTGCCCCAATAAATGACTATTGACGCAACTATCACATTCATTGTTGGTCAGAAAACAGGCTTTTTCGAGATGCTTGAAAAGTTGATTTCATCCAAATATTTGGCCCTTGCGTTTTTTATGTATTACAGAGATTGACACTGTAAATGTACAGCAGTAGGCTTGTTATATAAAACAAATCAACAGACCTATTAGATAAACATCGCTAATTTCGTAGAAGCTTAAAAGCGTTTCCTCGGCTCCAAGTTGTTCTTGCACAGAATTCCTCATTGTTTTGCTACCTTTAAACGATTTGTCCTCTGATCCAATAATTAAAACCAAAAACACCAAGGAAAACTAAATACCACAATCATGAGTAACGGAGTTGCACCAAAGACCAAATTCCCCATCATTCTCGGTGCCGGACTGTATGGAAGCTATGATCGATTTGAAGGAGCTCGAGTGAAGACAGTCGAAGACGCAAAAGTCCTCTTTGATATCTTTCAGGCACATGGTCATACCGACGTCGATACTTCACGAATCTACTCTGCTGGATCATCCGAAGAGTACCTGGCGGCAGCCGACTGGAAAGGACGAGGACTCAATGTTCGCGACAAACTGTATCCGACCAAAGGAAAGCCATTGGGTCATCTCGGACCGGCATACAGTCTTGAGCCAGCAGATGTACGTAAAGGCTTAATGGACTGTCTTGAAGCTTTGAAGACAGACAAACTCGACCTTTTCATCCTTTACGCCCCGGATCGAAAGACACCCCTGGAAGATACGTTGCGCGAGGTAAGCGCATTGCATCAGGAAGGATATTTTAATCGGCTCGGTATTGCCAACTACATGTCCTGGGAAGTTGCAAAGATTTGTGAACTTTGCGACCGAAACGGATGGATCAGGCCCGTTATCTACCAGAGCCTTTACAACGTTCTCTCCCGCGCAATCGAGCCCGAATTGATTCCATGTTTGCGTGCGTATGGATTGGCTTTGCACACTGGTCAGCCCCTCGCTGGCGGTTTCCTCACTTCCAGATACAGGCGCGACTTCCCCCTCACCGAGCACGAGGCTGGTTCTCGATTTGATCCAAAATGCTTCCATGGCAAGCACCACAGGTTCCGTTACTGGAATGACACAAACTTCGATGCTCTTGACATGATCCGTGAGGTGGCCAAGAAACATAATCTTACTGAAGTTCAGTGTGCCATGCGCTGGTTGAGCCATCACAGTATGTTGAGTAAAGATTGTGGCGATGCTATTATTATCTGTGGTGTAACACCAGAACAGTTGAAGGAGGATTTGGCGGCTTTGGAAGAAGGACCCTTGCCGGAGGAAGTTGTTCAGGTTTTGAATGCGGCGTATCTCAAGGTCCGCGGACTTGTTGGACCTTATAACCATTGATCAACGATTGATGTCGAGTTTCATGTATTCAACGAAAGTTAGATTGCTGGATAGCTGGACAATGCCTTTGTCATAAAGAACTAGTGATATGATAGATAATTTTGCTCTTCCAAAAATTCTGTATGTTTCTTTGTCAAAGCTAGGTATATGGCATTAACAGCGGCATAGAAAAGAAAAGAAATAACTAAGACCAAGAGGGAGGAAATGAGGGCGAGAAGGTTAGTTTGAATATTTCTGCAAAATCCTTGGGAATGCCTGAATTATGTGGGTGTCCTATCCAAAAATCACATTATACTATGACCAATATAAAAGATCAATCGTAATCGTTGATGTCTCATGATTCGACTTGCGAGTCTTCTAAATGTGCTCAAATAACAAAAGGCATACCCAAATACACGCCTGCGATGATTGCTACATAAATTAGTCTCTAATCGATTCATCGTAAGCAAAATATCCGCCCAATGATGCTTGCCTGAAAAGTGCAATATCTTTGTAACATAGAAAAGTCATAATACAAGGGATATAAACTGCAAATGCACAAGAAAAAGCCAAAAATGACCTAAACATCAGTCTTGGGTCTATCTGCGACACCGGGTGCAGGTGGTTTTGCCCCTCCAGGTCCCCCAGGAGCACCTAGAGGCCCTTGTTTCTTCCGAATATCTTTCCAGCCCATGCCCCAACAAGTCAGGAAAGCGGCACATGAAGCTCCAACTGCGAGATAGAAGACATGATCTATACTCGTTGCGTAAGCCTTTAAAACGGCTTGCAAGGCCGACGCTGGGACAACGGATCGGAATGCAGTAGCACCGGCTTGAATTACTGCTTCCACGTTGATATCAGGGGCCTCTTGTGGGATGACGGTTCGGAGACTATTGTTGAAGATGACGTCTGCGAAACTGAGGAACGTCGCAGAGAAGAAGGACTGGCAAAACATGATCATTGCCATGGCGGTCGGAACTTGTTGTAACTTTAAGGTATTTTGTATAGCAATAATGGGCTGTGCCATTTGTGTTAGTCTGTCTATGCACAAAATCAATTTGTTTGAAGTTATGAACTTACCATTTGTAGACCAATACCGCGACCCACACCCAAGATAATCTGATATCCTATCCATCTTCCAGTACTAGTAGTGGTTGAGAAGGTCGAAATAAGTCCATTGCCTATAGCGGCTAGAGAAACACCGAGAACGCTCAGTGGTAGATAATAACCAATCCTTCCCACTATAACAAGCTTGTTAGCCATGGCGCAGATTTCGAGTAGAAGTGTACATACACAACTGTCCAGATAAAATAGCAGAGATCATTTGACTGATGATACTCGGGAGAATGTCCACGCCACTAATCATCGGACTAGCATTTTTGATAGCCTGGAAGTAGATCGGTAGGTAGTAAGATCCGCAAATCAATAGAGATGCAAGGAAGCCATAAGTAACGCAACTAGCCCATACTGTGCGAATAGTAAATATTGAGTAAGGGATCATGGCGTTGTTGCCAACGCGGTATTCCCACAGCATGAAGATGATGAAGGTGACGCCAGCACCGACGAAAAGACCGATGATGGTAGCGGAGTTCCATGGGTAGGTACTACCACCGTATTGTAAAGCCAACAGGAACATGATAGCGGCGGGAGCGAAGAGCGTGAAACCAATCAAGTCGAGATTCCCTAGAACGGTGGTGACACTCTTCAAACCTTTAGGTTTTGGAATCTGTTCGGGAATATTGAGGAAGACTAGGAGGACCGCAACTAATCCCCCAACAGGTAGGTTGATATAGAAGCCTATAGAAAAACATCACATGAGATTCTCGTTTCTGTCAGTTCATAATCAAAGCGAAGTCATTGACTTACACCACCGCCATGAGACGTACGATGTCAAGGCACCCCCAACCAGCGGACCAGCAACCATACCTAATTGTGAAACTATCGAGTGTCAATGAAGGCCTCATCCTATCATAGACGTGCAATACTTACTTCCCATCAGAAATCCCATAAGAGCTAGAAATTTGTCAGAAATTATGGTCCAGCATAGCGGGGGTCTATAACATACCTGGTCTCCTAGGCATCGGCACTGATCCCGCAACAATAGTAAAAGCTCCATTTTGAATACCCGACCCTCCCATGCCAGCAACCGCACGGCCGATAATCAGCATGTTAGACGAGCTTGCAACGGCACAAATGAGCGATCCGACTTCGAAAATGAAGAAAAATGATAGGAACGTCCACTGTTACTGATCAATACTGGGGTCTCTTAGTAGACGATTGGCAGAATTGGGTTCATTATACTTTTGTGTTGAATGTGGAATAGAATCGGCCTGTTAGTGGCTGTAGTGATGCACTGTTAAGATACAGATCTGGTTAGCAATGTTGATAAAAGGAAAATATTGAAATAGAAATAGTTCACCTTGCCAATTGATATGCGCTACCATACCAACCCACGTCATTCAACGAATGGAACTATATAAACGTGTTATTAGAAAGACACCCCGTTCCAAAGCTCGGGACACATACTTCACTGGTAATTCGAGGTGTGGCCTGCAAGGAAAGTTAGCTCCGAAAACGAGGCCATTAACATCCAATCCATCTTACCGTCGAAATGATAGATGTGTCGAGTAACATCAAAAACGCAACCAACGTAATACCAGTCATCATAAATATCAACTTCGGCCCTTCAACCCACTCATGGTTCTGCAGCGGTCCTCCCGATGGCTCTCCTGGTGGCTTCTGTTGTTGCTCTTGCGTTGAAGGGAGAGAGGCCGACTCTGCGGAATTCGAACCATCCTCGAGCTCAATGTCGTCGAAACGTGGGGGATCTAATTTCAAATTACTTGGTTCGTCGCCGAAGTCTATCACCAATGTGGTTGAGGAGGGTCTCTGACTTGTTGGACGAGATGGCATTTTGTTCAATATTGTGTTCTCTTTTCACCCCAGAATATGCAGTCCGAACTGAGGGAGGGATGGCAGCGAGATAAGCGGGAGGTTGACGTATATATTAACCCAGAATCATTACGATGACGAATACGCGGCAGTCAAACGAACAGAAACGAGGTTCTCGTGAAGATCTTGAAAGAAAAAAAAAAGTAAATCATCAAATTCGCAAATCGGTAGACGGCATACCAAGTCACCGTGAATAGCGTACCGCTGGTAAGGCCAATTGTGTTTAGCTTTCAGAAACCCTAGTTTTAGCCCTATAGACCGCCAAAATGCATTATGATATATGCGAAGAGTCCGATGGTACAAAGGGCAAATTTTGAAAAGCTGTTCAGCCAAGGCTAGGGCTAATTCTTTGGCTGAGATCGGGAGGCAACGGGCCAGAGCTTATTCTTTTACGAACTCGTGGTCAGTAGACCCCGCCAGAAAATGACACGACTAGGGTTGAATGAGTACTAGACTGTTGTATAATTCTAGGATAATTCTTTGACATGCAGTAATAATGTATACTGAATATGAACACTAGAAAAATAGTGTGTTGTCAAGACTCGACTTATTCCGTACTCCGTCTTGAGCGGAGATACTCTGCCATGTCCGAGGTTCCGCCCCCAGTCAATGCTCCCAGCAGGGGGCAGCAGCCTGTCTATGACTTTTATGTCTGGCTGTGTTCCTTTCGTAGAACGTTGAAGGGTCTTGGAGCCTTTTAGCACATGCTGTTCGAATTTATCCACCTTTGGCACCGAAACGAGGGTGCCGAACGAGTTACCAACCAGCAGGCCAGCGATATGCGCGTGAAGAGTATCTATTCTTATGGGCTAAGCAGATTTAACACATCCAAAGCTTAAAATCAGAAATAGATACATTCGATATGTTTATTCTCAAGCACAAGTTTATGCTTGTATATGCTAGTCAGACGGTATTCGGCTCGTCAAAGACGATTCAAATCGGGACTTTGTATACGCATGACAATTCCGAGCAAATATTTGCATATCATTTTCATAGTCGATCATAATCCATATGCATACACAGAATATTCAATCGGTGAGTCGGCAGTATTTTCGCCGGTGGTAGATCATGAGACGATTGGGCGATCTCTGAATGATTTTATCTTCCGTGTCAAGGAGGAGTATTCTTTGAACTAGTTGACGATCGTTTCTAGAAATCATCGATACACGTAGTATTGCCACATGGGATTATTCTGGGCGATCGATGATAGCCTCTTACGTAGAATCGGGGTAGCTATTTTACGGGCGACTTGTGATGCTCTAGATATCCCTTTTTGTGGTTAATGGTTGGACGAATATACGAATGCGTATATGCAAAATTCAATTCAGAATCTAGTTCAGTATATCTTTGTAGAGCAAAATCAAATGCATACTAGTGATTAATAACCCGCATGTCAGCATACGTACAGAAATAAGCATAGAGTTCACGGCCGCATCCAATCTGATAAAACCAAACGCTCTATACAGGATTCCATCTGAGAGATCGGACGAGATTAATGACCCTCGACCAAACATCGCATCCCCCTCGGAGTAGCCATAAAATACATCAACGGATTCATCTCCTCCAACGTCATGCCGTCGCGAGTCGACATATGAGCGTTGGGGAACTTTTTGAAGAAAAGAGCAGCACCCATGCGGATTTCGATTTTGGCGAGATGCATGCCAATGCAGACTGCATCATAGTCATTAGTTCATACTCCTTAAATTTGTCATTTATTTAAGAAAAATGCCCTCCAGGTGAGGTCGCAGAAGTTACGGAAATATTTGGACTTACCGCGAGATCCACCTCCGAATGGCAGGAAGGCATCTTTCATTTCACGATTAGGGTTGAACCAGCGCTCAGGCTGGAATCTATTATTGAGAAATGAGTCTCATCATCTCTGACAACATTCGGAAAAAGGGGGGGGGCATACTTCTCCGGGTTCGGGAACGCATATTCATTTCTGTGCAAGCTATAAGCCTGACTCGAAACAATAGTACCTCCCGGAATGTTATGGCCAGACAATTCAGCTCCCTGCGCGGGAACCACACGAGGCAATGGAGAAGGCGTGGCAGGATACAACCGGAGAGTTTCATTCAGAACAGCATTCAAATACGGCAGATCCTGCACATCCTTGTGCTGCAAGTTATCCGGTAAGCCGGAAACTTCAGCGACCAACCTCTTCTGAACTTCGGGATTGATGCAGACGCCGAAAATGAGGTATGTGAGTGTGACAGCGGTTGTGTCGCTTCCAGCGGCAATGTAACCAACAGCTTCGCGGATGATTTCTTGGTCGGTCAGACCGTCCTTGCCGTCGCGTCCTGGATTGTAGAGTTTGGTGAAGAGGGTTGGTTTGGGGTCGATGGGGTTCTGGTCGATGATGCCTTTGTAGCGTTTGATGGATTGGTCGGCGTAGTTGCGGATACGTGCGCCAGCTTCTGTAGCCTTTTTGAAGACTGGCAATGGGAGGAATTTGGACATGATCTCAATGAAGGGAAAGATTGAGCGGAGAGCCATCAGTCGGGACACATTTTGAAGGTCGGTGATATATTGAGTTTTCTGTCTTCGTTAGCATGTGTCTTTCTCCCGTGTTCGGGATAGGATATACCTTTCCAAGCTCCAACATACGGAACGATTCACCAAACGACAACTCCCCGATAACATCCGTAGCCATAAAAGTCCACCATTTGAAAATATCCGCCGCACCAGTCTTTTCAATCTCCTCCTCAATCCACGCTATAGTCATGTAGATCCGCTGGTTAATGATAGGCTCCATCTTGAGAAGGTTCTGCTCAGAGATTGGTCCAGACAATAATCGACGACGCTCAGCGTGGAATTTAGGGTTTGTAGTGCTGAACAGCGTCTCGGAACCCTGGTATCCGAGTTTGCGATACCAGTTGGACTTGAGGTAGCCGGCGCCGACTTTGTGGATTTCGCGTGCTGCGCTGACGTCGGAGAAGTCGAGTTCATTGGGACCAATGCGGACAACGGGGCCTAGATTCAGTTAGTCTTGTATATCAAGACTTTCTGCGTGGATTTGATCATACCATAGATTTGATGTAAGTTCTGAATCCAGCGTGGTCTGGTTCCCTTGATGAGTTGATATTGCGCATACCAGCTGGTCCATTTGGTAATCTCAGGGCCAGGGATTCGAGCAATGGGGTTTGTGTATGTCAAATAAATTGTGCGCTGTTTCATAAGAAGAAACGTAAGTTTTTAACTTCGATAAAACCCCCTTTTTCATACATTCACATGTATTTAGGGTTACGGTTAATAAGCAGCCTTACCAGAATATAGAGGCTGATTACAGCACCCAACACAGCCAGCGCGGGTGCCAGACCCAACGATAGAAGCGCCATACCCAGGTAATGATGATGGCCTTTCTCTGTCTATTTTTGCACAGAAGAGACACGTGGTAGAGTAGGATCTCTCGTGAAGTCTTACGGCATGAAATTTGCGACAGCTCTGCTTATTTTAAACAAAGTGTGATTATCCATTGAATTGTCGAATCGGCAACTTGACAACTCGTAAAGAATAGTCTGTATGTACCATGCCTATGCAGTTTTAATGAACACTGTTCGCTCAGAGTGACTGTTTCACGGCCTAGTCACTGCATTTTGTATGGTGTATGCAAATTACTCCGACCCGAACGGACCATCCGCTTGTATATCCTTGGGCAGCTGATTGGATGGAGGGTGGTGGTCGGCGTAACGGCGTTTTTGACTGCGATTGATTCTCATAGATGATATGATGTTTGATGTGGATGGGGCCGTAATAAAGAACGTTAAGGACAGAACTGTCGAAATTTTATGAAAAGGTGTGCGGAGGGGCCGGACTGACACCGGAAAAAGAGCTTGTATATGGAGATCCAATCAGATGCAAATAAAACGATCAGTACAAATACGTACAATTTTCTATGATAGTCTATTTTCGGTCGGAGTTTCTAGGGCTGGCTTGATACTTACTATCGAATCATTCTACAGATTCCAATACCCACGAGCATTGCCGTTGGATGTTGGGGCGGGACATGTACATAAACGATTCGCAGTAACTAGAGAACCAACGCCCAGCGCGAATGTAAATGATGAAAAGTATATAGCGTATGCCTGTTGTCGTAGGTCAGCAATTCATGTCTACCTTTCTATGATCCAAACGTAGCATCGATCCAAGAGACCTAAACGTCAGAAGTACTAGCGCAAAGAGAGCGATAATCGACGACAAAACGGTACCACAGACAAACAGCAATGGCTACCACCTGGACTGAGACAGCACCAGGAGTGTATGAAGCCAGCTTGGATGGTGCAGAAACCGTGTACCGGAAAACTGCGACAGTATTCGCTCCGCTCAAACGCGAGCACTGGAGACTGCACACAATTTGCCGCTTCAACTTCGGTCCTGGCTACAATGGACCAGCCGACAAAGAGCTTGCTCTGCGGCAGGCATGGAAAGCACTTCGATATGAATTTCCCGGCATGATTGTGGAACCACAAGACGGATTCAAGAAGGTTTACAAGACTCCCACGGCTGGATCAACACAGAAATGGCTAGACGAGACATTCTTCGTCGAGACGAAGAGGACAGCAGACGAAATCATCTCTGAAGCCGTGCCTCTCCAGGAAGTACCAAGTCTGTACTATCTCCCGGCCACATCGGAGATTCTGTTCTTCATCTCGCACTGGCGCATTGATGCGATGGGATCATGGATGGTCACCGACCGGTTGTTCTACCATCTCGCCAATCCATCCACAGAGAAGCTGCCAGATGTACCATCTGCTAATGAGATTGAGAGAATTTCCCCAAGCTTGGAGGATGCAGCAGGATCACCCAAGGTGTCGACACCGGAGATGGACAAGGTGGCTGCCGACCACATTGCTGCACATCACCGTAACGCTATTCAGATGGGTGGTATGCCCTACAATGGTGACGCCACGACGCTTCCTGCAAGTCCGAAGCGAGAGGCTCTAATCTTCACGGCGGAAAGCACTCAAAAGGCAGTTGCTGCATGCAAAGCCGGCGGCATTACCGTGACTGCTGCTATTCACGCCGCACTAGCGGAGACCGTCTTTGCCATGGGCTTGCCCGAGTCGCGAGAAAACGATTATGTCACTGTTATGCCAGTCAACTTGCGTAACTATCTCAACGCGCCTTACAACGGGGATGGACATGCGCTGCAGACCTATGCCGGTAGTATCACGCCCCGAATCCCTCGACACGCTACCTTTGCCGAACGAACATCGTACTTGGTCGAGTATTATAAGACGCGCTATGATCCAAAGCTCATTGAGTGTCTGCGGCCCATCTACAAGTACCATGCCGAAGCCCTCTTCAAGCCACGGCCGGCACCGTCAACAGCATCGGATAAGGCACCGGCAACGGCGCCTGCAACCAATGGGAACACGCGGCCTCCTCCCGGTCCTCCCAGCGGTATTTCCATCAACAGTCTCGGCGTGGTAGAAAAGTATCTCGCTGGGAAGTACGGCGATTCGGTCGATGTCGAAACATTTACGTTTGGTGTCAGTATGATTACGCGTCAGACCATGTTGTACGTGTGGACGTGGAAGGGCGAATTGACTTTGTCGAGCGAGTACAATGCAGCGTTCCACGATCCGAAGGAGGTGCGAGAGGTGATGCTGTCGATCAAACGCGTGCTGGAGAAAGAGCTGGACATCAACCTGGATGAGGTGCCGAAATAGATCGAACGGGATGAAATAACGGTAGATTTGATTGCTGTAGAGAATGGGAAACCGCGTTGCCAAGCAAGCTCCATATTGCTTAGTTTGTATCAGAGTACCTTTTGGGACGCGTGCAATTGCCGATGTCGATGACGATGACGCCACGATCCAATGAAACAGAGCAATCGCCCGGAAAGAGACTAGCGCGCATCCTATGCAGCGGATTAGTCACCTCAACAATCTAGGCCTGGCCAATGAGCTAATCCACGATGGGCATTAGTCATTGTTTCGGCGCCTCAGGCTTCAGGCATTAGTAAGTTGGCTGGGACCAGACCGGCCGGGCCCGATTTTCCCCCGCACGCCGACGGAGTCAATCTTTCAATGTTGCGGGGTGGGTGAGTCCGTCCCACCAGACTACGTAGAACATCGAAGAACATGTCTATATCTCTGAGTGTCTGAGAGCAGCCTCAGTTGTTGTACCTTCTTGCGATTAATGTAGATGTATACTAGCAATTCATACCAGAGTGTAGTACAGAATGTGAATATATATATATATACATATCCTTGCATTGTCTGCTGTTATCAGATCCCCTGCCTCCTTGGAAGGACTCCTAATGGAGAGGAATCATGCAATACGTGGTGCCAATCACCCAACCCAATTGGCTCGATTCACGTGCGGAGTCGTCAGTGGATCAGGTGATTTGCGCGTTGAATGAAGCAAGAGCGGGCTCCTTCTCTGATTGTGGTTACAACTCCCACCTTCCTTCCTTCCTTCGGTTCCAGTCCTCCCCTCTCCCCCACCTGCCGAATTGTCCGCTTCTGCTACCTATTTAACTCCCAATTCCTCGTCAATTCTTCCATCCTCGCTCGCTCCCATCCACGCCTTGTGCATATCCATACTCCTATCCTCACTTTGAGTGAAGTATCCTCTAGCAACAACACAGAAGATGGCTGAGAGCAAGTGTCCCGCTCACCAGCGTGTCTTGACCTCCAATGCCGCCGGTGCTGGCACCAGCAACCGCGACTGGTGGCCAGACCGCTTGAAGCTGAATACCCTCCGCCAACACAACCCCGTCTCCAATCCTCTCGGCGAGGAATTCAACTATGCCGCCGCATTCAACAGTCTCGACTACTTTGCCCTCAAGAAAGACATCCAAGATTTGATGACTGACTCTCAAGACTGGTGGCCTGCCGACTTTGGCCACTATGGTGGCCTCTTCATTCGTATGGCCTGGCACAGTGCAGGTACCTACCGAGTCTTCGACGGTCGTGGTGGCGGTGGCCAGGGTCAACAACGTTTCGCTCCCCTCAACAGCTGGCCAGACAACGTCAGTCTCGACAAGGCCCGTCGTTTGTTGTGGCCCATTAAGCAGAAATATGGAAACAAGATCTCGTGGGCTGATCTTCTATTGCTCACTGGTAACGTCGCCCTCGAGTCTATGGGTTTCAAGACCTTCGGTTTCGCTGGCGGTCGTGCCGACACTTGGGAAGTGGACGAGGCAGCCAACTGGGGAGGCGAGACCACCTGGTTGGGTAATGATGTTCGGTATTCCGCTGGAAATGAAGGTCTTGACGCTAAAGGTGTCGTCTCTGGCGACGAACATGGTTCCAAGAACATCCATACCCGTGACCTGAACAAGCCACTTGCTGCTGCCCACATGGGTTTGATCTACGTCAACCCCGAAGGTCCTGATGGAAACCCCGACCCTGTCGCCGCTGCTAGAGATATCCGTACCACCTTTGGTCGTATGGCCATGAACGATGAAGAGACCGTTGCCCTCATTGCTGGCGGCCACACCTTCGGTAAGACACACGGTGCCGGCCCATCAGACAAGGTTGGCCCTGAACCGGAGGCTGCAGATATTAGCCAACAGGGTTTCGGTTGGAGCAACAGTCACGGATCTGGCAAGGGTCCTGATACCACAACCAGCGGTATCGAAGTCACCTGGACCAAGACTCCGACCAAATGGAGCAACCAATTTTTCGAGTACCTGTTCCGCTATGAATGGGAACTCACCAAGAGTCCTGCCGGTGCCAACCAGTGGGTCGCAAAGGATGCTGAAGCTATTATCCCTGATGCATACGATCCATCCAAGAAGCACAAGCCAAAGATGCTCACGACCGATCTCTCCCTTCGCTTTGACCCAGCCTACGAGAAGATCTCTCGTCGCTTCTTGGAGCACCCTGACCAGTTTGCTGATGCCTTTGCTCGTGCCTGGTTCAAGTTGCTTCACCGTGACCTTGGCCCACGAGCCCTCTACCTAGGTCCCGAAGTGCCTGCGGAGGTTCTTCCTTGGCAAGATCCTGTTCCTGCCGTCAACCATCCCCTCATTAACAATGAAGATATTTCGGCTTTGAAGCAACACATCCTCGCCACAGGTGTCAAACCATCTAGCTTGATCTCCACTGCCTGGGCTTCGGCTTCTACCTTCAGAGGCAGCGACAAGCGTGGTGGTGCCAACGGTGCTCGCATCCGTCTTTCTCCTCAACGTGAATGGGCCGTCAACAACCAGCCCTGGTTGTCAGAGACTCTCTCTGTGCTCGAAACTGTGCAGAAACAGTTCAACGACTCCCAGTCTGGAGGCAAGAAGGTCTCTATTGCAGACTTGATTGTTCTCGCTGGTGGCGCAGCTGTCGAGAAGGCTGCCCACGACGCTGGATTCGCCATCACAGTGCCCTTCACACCTGGTCGCACAGATGCTTCTCAGGAACAGACTGACGTCCAATCCTTCAACGATATGGAGCCCATTGCCGATGGTTTCCGCAACTACGGCTCATCCACCTCTCGCGTTCGCGCCGAGGAATGGCTCGTTGATAAGGCTCAGCTTTTGACCCTCACTGCACCTGAGTTGACTGTTCTCGTCGGCGGTCTCCGTGTCCTCAACACCAATTACGACGGATCTCCTCACGGTGTCTTCACCCAGCGCCCAGGCCAGCTGACCAACGACTTCTTTGTCAACCTCTTGGACATGAGCACCGCATGGAAATCTGCTGGTAGCGTCGACCTCTACGAGGGCACAGACCGCAAGACTGGCGCCAAGAAGTGGACTGCCACTCGCAATGATCTCGTCTTTGGCTCCAATGCCGAGTTGCGTGCTGTTGCAGAGGTGTACGGTAGCTCCGATAGCCAGGAGAAGTTCGTCAAGGACTTTGTGGCTGCTTGGGACAAGGTGATGAACTTGGATCGTTTTGACTTGAAGCAGAAGCAGTTCGCTCCCGGTCACCGTCTTTAGATGACTTGTTCATAGGTTGACTGAGTCTCCAGTTTGTTTGGAGTTGCTGTGAAAATGATACAAAGAATTTGATGAAATTATGCAAGTCATGAACAATTCGTTGATTTGATGGACCGTATTCGTGCTAGTTGAATGTACTAAGCAGAACGTCAAACAATATGAGAATATATTCAAATGAAGTGCTAATAGGTATCCCTCGTATAGTATTGAAATTAATTTTTCAAGGTTTGTTGACCCCCCACTAAGACTTTGATAATGTTTACGTCGCTGTCGGAATGCTCGGTTAGGGCTTAGGGCTAGGGCACATTTATTCAAAATAGTGTGCTGTACTATGCGATGAAGATAGGAAATGAAAAGGTACTGGATTAAAGGGTGATCTTTCGAATTGATTCCTATCTAGCTTTACTTCTGATTGGGCTCGTTGGCTAGGGTATTGGCCGGTTATCGACTGATGTGGATATGGGGATCTCTTCAAAGAAAGATTCATGTATTCTACAATCTGGGAGAGCTTGTAGCGGTTCAAAGCTAGAGAGCATAAAATATTGATTGAATATGCCTAAGAAATAATGAAAAAAAGGAAAAGAAATCTGGGCACCCATCAAAGATACCAAACAATGGGCCATCTGTCATGGCCCCTCAGTCTTTGACGTTAGAAGCCTCAGAGTAGTATCAAAAGTTTCCTTCCATCCCCGGGGTTCTGTCCAATCCTTGGCTTTTGTAATGGGGAGCAACGTTACAGATGGATATTCTACCTCCTGCTGGTACAAGTCGTTGAGATCCTCTGCGAAAAATCCTGTCCCGCCAAACAATGTCGGGTGTTTAGCGACTAGTTTTTCCCCTTCAAACACGCCAATGTATCCCTTTTGCTCCATCGCCTCGATGAGAGGGGTAATTATGGTCTTTCCTGCCCCATTGATGACGATATCGACTTGTGGCAGATCCGAGACTGGTTTGCCATGCTTATTGATAACCCCAAGTGAAAACTTTTTCTCATGATGTGAGGTACTCTCTTTGACAACCCGGCCTTTAAACTCATGCCAGCTGCAATTTTGTTTTATCTTTTTGAGCTCATCCTCGATTTCAGCGGCGCCCGGTTGGCTACTATTTGATGGCACCGAAACCTGGTGATAGTGTCCACGATAGCCTCGCATTGCCGCAAGTAACATGACACGCGTGATCATGGGGTTGTCGCCACTCACAACGAGGTTCCCCGCATGATTTCCTCGAATCTGTCGCTGAACGAGTCTGTCGATCTCTTTCACAAAGACTTTATCATCTTCAAGGCTCACCGTCCAATCATCTTCGATTCGGATTACTAGTTCTGGGACCACATCTTCGAGGTAAACTGCTTTGTCTCTCACCAATCCATTACCAGGGGTCTTCTCATCCAGCATGCTTGTGATACGATCGCGGCAATCTTGGATGCGCGCTCTCTCTGTTTTATTACCGAAATAGTTATACTGGTTATGAGTGTGGACTAGAAGATCGCATTCGATTTCTCGGGCTTCGCATTCGAGCAGGTCGAAGACTTTGACCTTTTGGATCCTCTTGTTGTCTTCAAAGATCAAATCCGATATGTAGCCTGGAATCCATTCGTACTTCATTCTCCTGCCGTCGTCAGTATGGAGCTGCAGTATTTTGCGAGGTATAATAGGGGCTTTCTCCTCTGGGGTGATCCACACAACCTCAAGATCTTTAGGCTCCACCTTCTTCAGAAAGTCCACTGCAGCGATCTTAGCACTTGGGCCGCCACCGATGAAGGCAACGCTGGGGGTTTGGAGTTCTGCCTTCCTCTCGTGGATAATGTTAATGGCTTTTTTTGCTTCATCGCTGTCCGGCAGGTACTCCCGAACAAATCCATCAATGCCGGCAAGGCCATCCAATCCCATCCTCTGTAGAGTCACTTGAGAACCACTGATCATGAAGACTGGCTTTTTCGCCTCGAGCCATGCCTGCATCATCTCGACGGTTACTTCTTTATGCACAATTTGCAACACACCAGCCCTTGTCAGGCGATCAATTATCGTCTCTTTGACCGCAATCACCTCCAGTTTTGATATCTTGTTCGAACTATCGAGCAAGTCATACTTGGTCGCTTTCTCGCTCCAAGTTTTGGTGTTTGCATCCTTCCTAATAGCCTCGATACCGTCACGTTTTTCCATCAAGCGTTTGTAGCCAGGATCCTCTTGAATCTCTTTGAGGACCGAAGGCAGTCTTGCAAGCTGCTCTTCAGCGAACTTCGGCATCAAACCGGACTCACTGTACGCAGCGGCAAATATGAAACTCTCATTTGTGGCAGTTTTTCCTATTTGGCCCCGTGCGATTTTATTCTCATCCATTTCATATGCCACCACCCTTGCTCCAGCCGCTACTAGAGCTGTGGCAGCCCGAGGAAAATACCATCCTGCGCCGACAACGAAAATTGTTGACGCGTCGCCTTGTGGTGCTTCGATCTTGCATCCGGGAAAGTTGCTAGGAAATTCGTAGGTACGTGACAAAGTTCGCTTGGGCATCTTCTTGAGCTCCTCCATCTGAGCATCGATCGAGGGTATTCCCGTCGAGCTTCGTGTTTGCTGATGCTCCATGGTGAACAGATATGGCGTGGTATATTGCGACTTTTGGGACAAGTAAAACGAGGCAGTTGAGGCCGTGCAGTTTTGAAGTAGTTTTGTTCAGGTGGCCAGGAAAGATAATTGAAGAGTTGATTGAATATCCAGGGCCTACGAGATTTCGGACTCATATTCATGGGCGCTGCATCTTCAGTGACGGGTGTCACAGTTTTCTGACTCACAATCTCTGAGTCAACACTGACTCTAGATATTCGTCTGAAGTCCACCCTAGAGATGAATGTGTTTTCGTAGTCGATTTGACACCATACCGTATCCAAGTCCGCTTCTTGTACCTTAATCAGATAGGCTTTAGTCTCACCTATTTGCTTCTTTACTATGTTTGATAGGAGATGCTGCCTGTGAATTTGCGAAATGTCTCATAGCTAGTCTCATATCTTGGAATAATCATGTCCACTCTCTGCTTCTCTTCTCATCTGATGTTCGGGAAAACAACAACATCAGACGGAGGTTAGTGCAGGATTTCTTATGTCTATTACACTGTGTGTCTAGATGTTCTATACCGAGCAGATTGAGTGTGATAGGATGATTAATTTGTGAAGCTTGAATTACTTGCCATGAAGAGTGATATTGTTATACCCCTAGGACTTCATTATACCAAACAATGCATTGCCCAAAACTACCCTGGTAAAGCACACAAACGTCTCTGTACTCAGCCAACAACAGATACATGTATGATCATGCTACAAAAGATATTCGACGGACTTTAGTGGTCGAAGTATTTCTGAATCCTTTGCCTCGCCCCTGAGTCTAAAAAGATGGCTGCAACTCCATTTCCTGAAAACATTTCATCAACACCATCATCTTACCCACTTATTTCTCAAGATCGAATTTTCAAGAGCCTATCGAAAAGCATATATTCTAACCATCTCCAAAGCTCTTAACAACCAGAGAGACCAGGATGGCTCAAGCGGAGAGTGTATTTCTTGTCTCGCTGTTCGCCCTCGTTGTTGCAACAGCACTTCTGGTACGCAACCGTGTTGAAGTCAATGTTCCCAAAAGAAAACCCAAAAGAAAACCCCTAACCAAGCGTTACGATAGTCCTTCCGAGATCCGTGCTCTCATCAAGGCAAAAGAGCTTCCTGAGTGGGGAGAGAATAAGCTTGAAGGCCTTGAGGCTCGAAGCTTATCATATGAACACTTACCACGTATTTCGGAATCGAGACTGCATTTACAACTGTCAACGAGCAATACGCCAGCGAGTTTGTCCGAAGGTCCAAGAATTTGATCAACATTCCGGCCAATGATTGGCGTATTGTTGGTGAAGTTTCTGGAGTTGCCCCCTGGCATTGGAAAGAAGACGCTCGGCAATGGTGCAAAGTTACCAATTTCAGAGTCCAACTTCAGCCGTTGATTCAAGCTTTTACTCATTTTGCCATCTTAAAGACATTTTTCTTCCTCAATAGCGAAAACGGACTGCAAGACGTTCCATTGGTTGCATTTACTAGACTGGCAAATGCCATCAATGAGACATGGATAATGTCGAAATCGGAGGATTTTATTGTTGACTTCAAAGACAATAGAGACTTACGAAATGCTCTCAGAGATGTTCTATCCCTGAAATATATATTGAATCCACGTCACAACCCCCTGAACTTCATTTTGCCCGACTTTGAGACAATGTGGCGAGTCGTTCTGCGAGGTTTTGTTGAGGTTGCATACAAAACAGGAAAAGAGCACCGAACCTGGCGGACAGCACTCATTATATATTCTCAAGATCAAAAACAGAGAGCTTTCACAAAACATATACGCCAGACGGCGTGTCTGCAAGTCATCTTGTCAAAGAAACACTCCGATTGTATCCACCCACAAAGCGTGTGTACCGTGAGTGGCAGACTGGAAATTACGCACTACCGACGACACTTGCAGCCGATATATAAGCATACCATCACTCGACAAACATCTGGGGAGCAACAGCTAAAGAATTCACCATTTACGTTGGAAAGAAGCGACAAAGGAGCAAGACGCAGCTTTCCTAGCCTTTGGCTCGAAGCCTTTTGAATGCCCTGCAAAACCGACGTTCGGGCCCCGGCTTGTAGGTCTTCTGATTGGAATCCTGTTACGTGAATTTCCAATGATTGCAAACTCATGTCGGAATCCGGGGAAATGGAATTTCAATGTCGAACAATCCACATGCTGGTTTAATGTTGGCTCAAGGCTCCTTGATTAAATTTTGAATTTTCTATGCCTTGCAGGGTTTGATATTTGGACTCATGAGCTCATATCTGTCTGCTATCAATGCCCGGGATCCACAAATATTTTCTTTTGGGTAGCTTTGCAGAGGTGCAGTCTCCAAAGACAATCAATGCTCGTTCGATACCACTTACTTCTAGAAGAAGCAACTAAGCTTTCAGTCAATTTACTGTATTGGAAAGTAAGGTCTATTTTTGAAACACTACAAGATAATATGTAGGATTCGCGCACGGCGGGGCCATTCCTGAAGGGCCAGTATTACATTCAAAAATATTGAAGCAGTCGATTTGGAGAGCTACTTTCGAGAGTAATATCATTGACCGGAAAAAAGAAGCTTAAATGTAAGGTTATTCCAAAACCTTATTTGAAACTCAATGAAGCTTAAAGCAACAACAAAAGCCAAACATAGAGAAGTATATTATGGGGATGCTACAATATGGAAGTAATAGTAATGAAATATCAATAAAACCCCTGTTTGTACCAATTTTGTCAAAGTGGGATACCCAAGTCTTCGGCAACAAGGGTAGCAGCCTTCTCTCCGACGGCTAGAGCAGTCGAGTAGGTGTTCGCACCGACATTTTCAGGGCAGATCGAAAGGTCTGTCGGGATGCAAGTCAGTCAAACTGAAAATGCAGAGTAAAAAGGAGCATTTCCGAAATTTCAGGTAACGTGAACATACCGACAATCCTCAACCCTTCAACACCGTAAATGTTGAGCCTTTCGTCGACAACGCCACCATTCTCACGTCTCTTCATGGAACAGGTGCTCATACTGTGCCATGTAGTTCCAAGAGATTGGCGAATAAAATCCCTGATAATATCATCATCCTCCGGGGTATACTCAATGGGCACCGGAAATCCCTTTTCTGCAGAAAGATTATCTACATACTCGTAGGCAGCTTTTGAACCGGGAGGGAATTTGGGGTGTGTACTTTCGAGAGGTCCGCGATAGTGAGACAATCGTCGCGCAATTTCTCGCTGAATTTTGTAACCATACAGCATCTGCTCAACATCCGCTGGGTCGGAGAGGTAGCCTGGGTTAAATTCCGGTGCTTCGAATGGAGACGTGGATTTGATGTGAATCGAGCCTCGAGAATAAGGGTAAGCAGTGTAGGGTATGCAAGTAAAGTATTGCCCGCTTTCGACAGTTGAGTGGTCACCGAGATAGGCTGCAACGGTACCGAACAGCATCATCGGCCTCTCCGGACGGTCTCTGAAGTCTCTGTCATAAAGTTCTTTGAAAGAAGGTGCGAAAGACTTTATCTGCTCTTCCGATGGCCGAAGCTTTCCAAAGCAATCCAGACCGTTCCAACCAAGAATGTACCGCTCGGGAGTGGTAAGCTTTTGCTTGAATGCACTCTCAATGCTGAGTCGCCCGCTGAGCAGTCCGTCTAGGGTTTGTTGTTCCGTTGCGACGGACTTGTAAGTGTACAAGACCAGATTGTGATCTTGATAATTGGACCCAACACCTGGTAGGTCGCTGACTACAGGGATACCCAATTGAGAAAGTAGAATCGAGCTTCCCAAACCTGAGCGTTCGAGGATTTGTGGTGACCCCAGTGCTCCTGCAGCAAGGATAACTTGTTTGCGAGCATAAACAATTTGTGGCTGAGAGCTTTTGCCAAGAAAATATTCTACTCCATTTGCACGATTGGTGTCCTTGTCGAAGAGGATCCGTCCCACTTTGACTTCTGTGGCAACTTGTAGGCCTGTATCGTTCGCATCCAGAATGGGATATAGAAACCCATGAGGGACATTCTGACGGAATCCATCGTTCTTATCGACCCAACTGTTCCATTTCTTTTTGCGAATAAATGATCTTAGCTTTTGATAAGCAGAATCCATCGACTCGGGTCAACTCACTCCGACGGCATTTGATGTTTTGAAATCTTGAACATCCGCTACCCGGCCAATACCGATGGCTTCACAAGCCTGGAAAAAGTCTTGTTGAAAGTCTTCATGCACATTCGAGCCTGGTGAGACACTTAGCTCTCCACCATAGCCGTGTATAGAAGTGTCGACTTCGGGATCTGTATCTTCGAAGTTCTCAAACTATGGTAATAAATATCAGCATAAATTCATGGCAAATCATATGACTGCGCGCCGGTTGGAAAGGACAGCATAACACACCTTCTTAAAGTACGTGATCATCTCTTTACCGGACCAGCCTTCTGTCTTCCAATCGTCGAAGTCGATCTCCTGCGGACGAACGTAAACAAGGAAATTGATCGAGCTGCCTCCACCTAGACATCCTCCTATTGGAACAATAGCCTGTCTTCCCTTTAGATATTCAGATGGTTCAGCAGTGTAGAATGTAGCTGTTTTGGATTCAGGTGAGATATTGGTGATGAAAAGTGCCGGATTTACGATTTGAGGGTTGTCACGAACATCTGGGCCGTGTTCGAGTATGAGGATTGATAGAGCAGGGTCTGCTTTGGCGAGCCTTGATGCTACGACAATACCAGTCGTTCCCCCTGCTAAAAATTAGGATACCTCCTGTCATCTCCAATTCAGGCTCAAAGGAAAACGTACCTCCGGCCACCACTATGTCGACTTCTTTTGGGATCTGGTGACTGGTTGACATGGTCGTAATATCAAGTGAAAATCTACCAATGATGTAAAGTATATGATTTAAGAAATAGGTAAATTGATATGGCCCGGAAACTAATTGTTATGACTATGTAGCTCGCACAGAAGCCTTATATCAGTGAAATTAAATGGTCACGGCGATGTGTAACTCATATCTCACAACTGGCTACTTACAAAATTTACGTACGTGCATCCCAGTAATGTAATCAATGATCTTGTTCAGAATTAAACCCCGCCTCGAAGTTATCAGAAGATTGTGCCCAGAGTATGAGAGGTCGTACTGGGCAAGACAGGGGTAAACACTTTGTGCAGCACCTAAAACTTAGTGTTTCAAGATCATTGGCCGATTCGGCAACATTTCTGTATTGTCCTGTTGCGATCAAGCCATGTTCAATGAGGGGAAACCAGCGCTGCAGAGCATGGGATGGCCGGGCAAATCGTGCTGATTGTCGACCGAGGTGCCAAGGCTGATCCTGCAGGTTGCAAACGGTCTAGATGTTGTGTTAGCGGGGTTCATATGGCCGTATGCGGGTACTTTAGTTGAATTTCAAGATAGAGACTCGAATCTGATTAATCTATTGCATGTTCAATCGATCCGATATTGCTATTGGACCCTAACAGTAACAGAAGAGAAAGGAAGGGGAGATTCAATGATCAATCCGGGGAGGCACCGAAGGCTTCCTGTTTGGATCAACTGAAAGACCCTGAAGAACTTTAGATAAGGGGTCTTATTAGGAAAATTGCAAGGTGATAACTGTATTCCACGGAGATGGAAGTGCGCATCGAGCTGTTATGCTCGCATGACTTTCTGGAAAATTGGAACCCTACTTGTCCAGCTTCGGCATCGCTTGCCAAAAATATACATGGGTATGGCCATAACACAAATGAATACATGAATACCACCAATAATGGAAAATACTTCCCGGGGACCCTGGGAAGAAATCCACGATGCCACGAAATAATTCATGCCAAAGGAGTAGATGTTTCTCAAGTTGATTGATGCAAAGGCCTCTGGGGCCTTGTCTCGATGGCAATCGGTCAGATATCCGTACACCGCAATGGTCATGAATCCGACGCTGAAATACTGCAGACCGTAAAAGAAGATCGGGCCGATCCATGGGTCCTGATTTTGCAAAGAAATACCGAAGCCGAAAAATGACATGCCACCAAGGATAAGTGGCACAATAATGATTACGAGGCGGAACTCTGGTTCATACACACCACCATTCTTTCGGCTCATATAGGTGATAATCATGTCAGCTGCTGGGCCAGAGATGAAAGCACCGACAATTGCTCCGATCAGAGGCGAGATTGAAACCAAACCAACTCCCGAGACTGAAAAGTTGTATGGGGGAGCCATGAACAACTCTGAGAGCATACTTCCCACAACAATAAGCCAAGAAGAAGTCAATCCGTATGCGACGAATGAGAAGATAACTTGTGGGAAGATTAGCATCATGATAGGTCTTGCAAGAACTTTGAAGAACGAATCGTCGCAAACGCGACCATGGAAGATTTTCAAGTCGTGCCAGTAGCTATGTTTGGCTTCGACGATGTCGGTTGAGGATGCGTTTGTCTCGACATCATCAATATTGCTTGCCTCCGCTTTGCTCTCATCAATCGCTTGGGTTATCTTATCTTCTGTTCCCAAGTCAACATCAAAACTTGACGGTCGGCGGTAGGCGGTCTCAGGGCAGAAGAAGAATAGCACGATGATCCATACACCGTACATGATGGCGCAGATTCCATAAGTCCAGTTCCAGCCGAGGTCTTGAATGATGTATCCTGAGATAATCGTTCCACCACCGACGCCAACGGAGAGGCATAGGCCCCATGCCGCTAGACGAACACCGCGTTGGTGCACGAAATACATATCAGCGATGGTCGACGTTACTAGCCTGCATTACGCCATATATGTTAGCTATGTTTGTGGAATTACCACTGGGAAGGGAGTAGTACACTTCAAAAGGTGACATTCCAATGCATCCCACTAGACGCGCTGCCAGGAGAGACTTGTACGAGTTTGCGAAATATCCCCACGTACTGCTGATGAATAACAACAAATTGCCCAAGAGGAAAATGGGTCTTCGGCCCCAGACAACCGCCATTGACTGTGTGATGAAGCACGAGAATGCGATAACAAATAATCCCCATCCTAGCCCACCATTGAGAGCATTGTAGGACATATTGAATTGTTCTGCCATCAAGGTATAACCGGGTGCAATCATAGGGCCCTGAATAACATACAGAGTCAGATCGGCCCATAGATGTAGATTAATGGTACGAAAGACGATAGGGAAGCCATACCCATGCACCAACAACTGCGGTATCTATGCAAATCAAGAAAAGCATAAAGTCCTTTTTCCATGATGGCCAATTGAGTGGGTCATTGGGACTGTTTGATGGTTGAGGAACGAGCAAGATATCCGAACTATCCTTAGCATGTCGTAGTGGCGATGTATTGATACCTTGGACATCGGTCAATAGTGCTGTGCCTGGGACATGTTCCAGATGGCTGTCGTCTAGCACACCGAGGCCCATGGTGAAGTTTTAGCTGGTAATTGAGACTCTGACAGGGGTGCGAGCAGCTATCGGGCGAGTCTTCGAAATGTAGTAAAGACCCTGGGTAGGAATGAATAATATACTGACATCCCATTGCTCCACATTTATCTCTAGATCGTCCTTTGCTGAGACAAAGAGGGATATTGAAGATTCCGGGGTAATCTGGGGTGAGAGACCCATTGTGGGGCATCACTTACGGCAGACACCAGATTCCAGAAAACGTCCCATCATAAACGGAACTCTTAATAGAGGCAATCCCATGGTAGAGCTGATGTCAATAGGCGTCAGAGTTTCAAGATAACCCCACATGAGCTATAGAGCTTTTGGGAAAAGTAAAGAAGATGGGCAGCTGGGGCTTTTAGGTGTTACAGCTCGGGAAAATGGGTTCTACCGGGGTTGCCCATATCGGAAGAAGGTATCACTGGCACTAGCACTAGCTCTTTCTAGGTAGAGATTCATATAGCTAGGAAGAAATTAAGAGCTCGCACGGCAGTTCCACGGCAGTTGATCTAGCTCTTGATAGTTAAATCTGGGGCTGGGCCGGAATAGTTATCCTCCAAGCGGCATGGATTATTTTGCATGTCATCCGCGTGTATCAAATAATATCAATCATTCTGGTCGAAAGATGCTTTCCCGAAAATTAAGTTGATCGGCTCTTGGATGGAACTATGCCATCTCTCTTCTAAGACACTCAGAATCGAAAGCATTAACTTTGCCGCCCCTCCTTTGAAATACCAGTAACGCTCCATTTTGTTGAGGATGATGCAGTAATATGCGAGAAGTATCAGAGCTCCTGGATGACGGTCGTAGAGAAGTATCATAAATTCGGACTCTACCCGCATAGGCCATAATCCCAGGATTTTCCAGGTACTTACCCAGGAGTCGTTTTGCTGCTGTGCCATTGTGGCAAAGCACCGCGCCAGCAAAAGAGATGCATCGCTATATATTCGGAGTTCGTCTTTTGACCACGAAGAACCTTTCAGAGCGATATTCGAAAGGCGCGTCCAGTACGGGAGATCATTGCCATCGTAGATGTCCGACTCCCAGGCAGCGGTCAAAGCGGCAAGAGGTCCATTCTCGAGCATATCCCACACATCGCAAAGCATCGCACAACCATCACGAAGAAAGACAAGCCACAGCGGCACTATCGAGTGCTCCTCGGAGCAATTGGCATTGTTTGCGACAAACAAAAGAGAGTCGGATGAATTGGCGGAAGAGGTGGCAAATGTGTAGACGACTAACAGATAGGAGAATGTCATAATCGCGTCGCAATTATCGTTGTTCGGATTATCGATCGCTTCACGAAAAGCTGGAAGAGCATAGTCCTGGTGTGAACAAGCTCTTAGGACGAGCTCTTGTCGTTGCGGAAAATTCATATATATCATGTATTGAGCCGTGCAAGCAAGGAGCCCATGTAGTAGGAATTTATTACTATATGCGAGATCTGGAACAATATCTTTCCAAATATGTTCTGTTTCATCGTCGTTTGCAAAGCTCTTGTAAGTGGAAGCCAAATATTGAATCAATATCCAACAGTCGATAGAGTCAAGATTGTACTTTTGCTGAATTTTGCTGACGTACTGCAACTTAGATTGGGATATATTCTCATCTAGAGTGTTTGAGACGGTGTGCTCTGAAAACTTTGTAGGAGTGATTTGGAACGCGGCAGAGCGAGATCTGGAATCTTTACTGAAGTACTTGAGCATATTTCCTCGAAAGAACGTCTGGACTGATGCAGGACTCCAATCGCGGGGCGGTATGCCCTTGCGGCCATGCTTTGCAGGCCAGTGAGTTTCCATGCGCTTTCTTGAGACACATAGATAATCGCAACCAGCTGATTGGCATTGCCATCCTTCCTCAACTGGAAGGTAAGGTACTGGGAAGTCTTGCGGGAAAGGAGGTGGCACTTCTTCTGGATCCTTTAGGCGCAAAGTATCCGTATATGTAACGAATGATCGGCGTTTATCACTAGATAGATGATGAATATCCTTGAGATGACGGATTATGGCGGTTGGCTGCACGGCATAACGGCAGGAGGTACAGATTAGAACCTGGTGGGCCTCCGAATAATGGAGTAGTTCGGTCGAAGGCATATCCTATTATTCTGATATCAGGAGCCGGATTCAAATTGGGTACTGGTAGCTGATGAAAGGTTGAAGTTTCATTCGTTCAGATATAGGCAGCAAAGAAGAACGGTCGGAGATGATGGTGATTGTAATGATGCCTTGATGCCTGAATACCTAGCCGAATGAAAGATTCGCCGATCGACAATGTCGTATCACGTGCTATCTCTAGCAGAATGTGGTCAGGTGCTCACTCTAGCCCTAATCAGTCTAGCAGGCTTTTCATTGAGTGGTAGCCCTAGCCTTAGAGCACCCGATACGTATTAGACAAGAAATTATTCAATAGTCATGATTCCTTCCAGATTTACATTAATCTGCAGCAAAATGAGAGCTATATAGGCAGCATACCCGAGGAAGCCTCGTTTTGAACTCCGGGAAATGGTTGATTATGGCCCATTCCATCAAGACCGAAGCCAGAAAATAGGGCATCATATTTGTCGTCCCGTAGAGCGAAGTCGGGATGCAATAACTGTTCAATCGCGTCCAAATTTATATCCCCTTCATTGGACCACGTATCTGAGACGGCTTCGAGTCCAGTAGGTTCATAACCATTTGAGTAAGATGTAGACGGCGTAGTATTTTCGAAATTCCGAGGAGTGTAAGGCTTGATCACGTTATCATGTCGTGTATAAACGGAAGGCTTCTTTGCGTCCTTTCTGTTGTTGCTATTTGTACGGTGCACTGCTTTCAATATTCTTTGAGCACGCTCAAATAACCGATACATTACCCCCGCACTCCAATAAGTGTCGCTGATATTTGCAAGGAACAACATGCACAGCTGCAGTTTGTTGGTTGCCAGGCCACTTTGAAGAGAGTTGTTCGAGCGAGAGTCATGCAAATGTATTTGCATAGTTGGTATCAGCGCCGTTATTCTATAAAAAACGAGTTAGCATCCTGCAACTCGACTCTTGGGTTGAAGACCGGGTCTTACATCATCGGCTTGACCACGTTTAAAACATTTAACTGTATTATCTTTTCTATTGTCATATTTGTCGCCGATGCTGCAGCTCGAGCGCGCTGTTTTGCGGTTTCTCGCCACGTAGCGTTGTCTTCTAATGCAGGCTCATCATCTACATTGAGAACATATGGCCGATATAAGACGACAACGGTGCCTCTATTATATGTCAGTTGTGCCGAAAGCCATTAACAAATCAAGAGCAATCTTAGAGTAATGACAATCATGATCAAAAATATTGCCAATGCAAATAGACAACGCTTACTGGTAAAATAGATCCAGATGATATTTGTGGATAAGAACAAGATCATCTGTGTTTGTTTGTGCAAATTCCATCTGCCCAGCTTTGTGTAAGTCTCTCGCTATTTTCTCGATTTCCTGCGTGGAGGGCTTCGGGCCTTTGACACGATAGTAGATCCGTAGAGTCTGTCCAAGATGGAAGCTGGTCTTCATGAGGCCGATCCATGTCTCGGCTAGCAGATTTGATTGACTTGGAACAAACACATTGCCAATTTCCGAATCTATGGCCTGTAGTTCATTGAAAATATCTTCCGCGGATGGCATAGGAACGTCACAATCTTCGTCGTGGATTCGCATAGGGCGACCTTTCGCAAGCGAAAGCCAGCGGTCACGAATCAAACACGACCACCAGATTCGAGAAACAAGCGCTCGTGACTCGATTGGTACCACATTGTGTGTAAACTGAGGGTCGCGGTGGAAACCGATGCTTTGGGCGAGAGAGATAGCGATACCAACCCAATACCAGGCACCAGTATGGTCTTGAGGATCGGTATACCAAAAACTCAAGAGAAGCACGCATTGTATCAGTATCAGCTTGTCTGTGCCACGGTCCAGATCATATAGACACTGATTGCAATTATGACAATCAGTCGATGGTTCTGAGAAGGCTTCAATCGATGCGACCTACCTTTGCCCGTGCATACATGGCTTCTTTCATTGCTTTTCTTGACGTAAAGCCTGTTTTCTGTAGAGTGTCTTCATCAAGAAACTTTGATAGAAGTCAGCCATTGAGAATCACACCTTATCCAGCTAACAAGGAACTGTTCTTACATTGGCAGACGCGAGACACATACTCCACATCAGTAGAGGATTGATGTTCTGGAAGCCATTGTAATAGTATTCATTCAGAAACTCCTTTGCATTAAGGACGGGGATCAGGAAATGCACATGGTGAAAATAGCACCGGACGATTTCATCTGGTACGTCCTCCGGCAACGTCACAAAGCCCCCATTGGCCCGAATCAGTTCTAGCTCATATGGCTTGTGAGATTCGGTTTTGGGTAATCGTGGAGCCGCAGGAGGCTGTGCATCTTGAGGAGTGCCTGGATGGCACAGATCGTAGACGGAGTAACGCGGACCGCGTTGGTCACCTATCAGGAGATGTCAATCAGACGGTTTAGTAATTTGCTACTAGTTGAGGTATACCGATATAGGATGATGGACTATCATCCGGCAAGAATTCTTCTTGATGGGCCGCATGGTGGTCATCAAGAGTATCATCGGCTATATTTGATTCTGCAATATTGGGTGGAGCAGTGGAACGTGGACGGCGTGGTCTCAACCCTAGTTAGTATGGAGAAAAAAGGATTCGTCGCCTGCTTGTGTATCCTACCGATGTTTCTTCCGTGGTAGTACTTCGCAAACACCGCTCTCATACTGGCAATTTGTACAAGGAGAGCCTGTTTGCGACACGTCGCATCGTACCTTGCGGCGATGACAAACCTGGCACGCAACTTTGGAGCGTGATCGCTGAACCCTTCTCGAGCTGTTACTCGTGGCAGAGCTGCCAGCGTGGGACGCGGTACTATCCATCCGGGGTAGCTCTGGCCTTGTTGAATATCACAGTTTACTGTCGCTTTCTCTCTGTTTGCCGCGGTAAAAGAGGTCAAAATCTCGGGAATGCGGGGCGGACCACGGCAATTTAAGCTGATTGTGTGGAGGAAAGAACCCCGCGTTTTTTTGTCGGTGAACTCGGTCAATTCGGCACTTTTGCGCCGACTTTTCATCTTCCTTTAGGCTGGCCATGCAGTTACGTGTAAGCTTCTACATACATAGATCTTACGGTGGTGAGTTACACCCAATTCTGCACTCCGTACTTCATACTCCGCACTACCATGGCTGGTGGTACCGTATTCTCGCAGGGCTGAAGATATGCTGTGGTTGATTCGGCAAAAACCCGACAATGTTCTAGCGTGGACAGTGCGGTCTTCTATTGGCATCGCGAACAGGCAGTACATATAAGAGGGAGCAAATTCATGGATGGCTCCCTGAGCTTCCAATGCCTAGATCTTTCCTAGAACAAATTCAACTCTGGGATAAACGCCGATAAGCCACCATGGTCGTAAATGATTGCGTTGAGAACCTTGAACTCCAGGGTCGACTAGTCAAGGACACCATTCTCCCCGCAGTCGAAACGGTTGAGAATATGGGGAATGAAAAAGCTCCCAGAATCTTCACTCATGCAGAAGAACGTAGACTCGTACGAAAGCTGGATCTCTGGTTGGAATTCCTTATCCGAACCTCTACAAACATCTTGACTGACATGCCACCAATGGCAAAAGGATCGTTCCGCTCATGATGGTCACATACATGCTTCAAAGCTATGACAAAGGAATCTTGAGTGCAGCAACTCAGTTCGGCCTTAACACCGATTTAGGCTTGACTATAGTGATCGGACACGAGGCAGATGGGACACCGATCACTAATAATAAAAAGTACTCCAATGCTTCCATGATTTTTTATGTTGGCTATGTTATTGGCACATATCCAATGTCATATCTAGCTCAACATTTTTCTATTTCACGGGTCATTTCTGCCGCTACTTTTTTCTGGGGTGTTGTGGTTATGTCGACCGCGGGTTGTACAAATTACGGTGGTATTATTGTCAACCGCCTTGTTTTGGGGATTTTGGAATCCGCGGTGGCTCCAACTTTTACTGTTCTGGTCACTTTTTGGTGGACAAGAGAAGAGCAGGGTCTAAGAACCGGTCTTTGGTACTGTTGCGTGGGGGTTGCCACTGCTATATCGCCTCTAATCAACTATGGGCTCGGCCAGATACATGGACCTCTAGCTTCCTGGAAGCCCATGTTTCTTATTCTAGGCGCAGTCACGACGCTGTGGTCAATAGTTCTATTCTTTGGACTTCCCGACAGCCCTATGGAGACCAAGGGCTTAACTGATGCCGAGAGAGAACTTGCCATTCAGCGCTTGGAACGCAACCAAGCTGGTACAATCACGCATAGCTTCAATAAAGCGCAGTTTATTGAGGCATTCCGCGATTACAAGATGTATAGCTGCACTCTCCTCATCCTCCTTACCGGGGTGCCTTCTGGCGCCATCGGCACGTTCGGAACAATTGTGATCAACGGTTTCGGATTCAGTCATTTTGAATCTCTTGCTCTTACGTGTCCAATTGGAGCTATCACAGCTTTGAGTATTCTTCTAGTCAGCTATATAAGCAGAAAGTTCACAAATACCAGGTATCTCTGCATTGGAATCTGTGATATGATTTCAATTGCTGGAACCTTGATCTGCTGGTTGGGTCCTCGAAACAACAGAGGATTGTTGTTTGCTGGGATTTTTCTGATTGCAGTGCAGGTCGCATCAGGTGGATTAGCTGTCTCTTTGGCTGCCTCCAACATTGCTGGACATACCAGTAAGTTCCACCTATTGTTACTCTTTCCGTTATCTGCTAGAAGCCTTCGTCTAATCTCGAATGTGTCATTACAGAGAAAGCAACTACAAGTGCGTCTACCTTCGTCGGTTATTGTATCGGCAACATTATCGGTCCCTTAATTTTTGGAGCTTCTCCAGGTCCTCTTTATCGCGCCGGTTTTATTGGTAGTTTTGTTTGCTTGTGTTTGGTGATGGTAGTCGCGACTAGCACTTATTTTTTCTTAAGGATTGAGAACGCCGGACGGAATAGAATCAACGATGGCCAAGCCAGTCACCATTCTCTCGACGAGGACTTGACCGATATGGAGAACAAACAATTCCGATATGTTCTATAGTTACGCATTTAATTCGCTATAGAGCCATAATCAATGAATTCCATTTCGCTATTTTGAAAATACGGTATTCAATACATTAATCAAGGCCCTTCGGCACAACTTTTCCATAGGCGAACTTCGGTAAATTCGGCATAAATCCCCCTCTTCAACTGCTATACCGGTATACGCTGAATGCAGAACAACGTTACACTTATCATATTAGCGTATCATGGTAAATCATGTACCCCGCATCAATCAATTGCTATCTCCGCATTGTAGGTGTGGAATTGGTTGGGACGCCATGTGGTTGAAGCAATGCCCGTGAGAACTAGATATGTGTTCGTTCAACAGTTGGAGAGAAGCCACATAAAATTTCTCTGTAATTGCCGGAACATGTTATTTCGCATCGTACAATACAGAATAGAACAGTTTCATGAAATTCCGATGGGTCTCTGCGCTGAATACATGACACGAAATATTCTATCATGACATCCGCTTAGAGTTGACACACAGTACGTAAGTATGTGTCAAGGAAGGAGGTCGTGACGTTTCCGTCCGCATCTATAAATACCTATGAATGTAGCGTCTTCATCAACTGTTTCTATTGAATGTTTCATCCGACTCTCAAGTGTTTATGATAGAGGGAAGTTTGTAATACTTGACTTAATTTTTTTTTATACCTGATCTCCCTCCACAATCCTTCATTCCGCCTGTGAATCATGGTTGGCCCGATTAAAGCGACTATCTGGTACCTCACGCTGGCAGCATCAGCATGCTCAAGTCCACTCAGCCCTCAAACGAACGGTTGTGGGAAGAATCTACCATCTGGACAAACCAAAGGAAGCACTTCTAACGTCACAATCACCAGCAGTGGATTGGAACGTAGCTACCTTATATTCATTCCGTCCAACTACTCCACTAGTGCTGAAACCCCGGTCATTTTCTCGTACCATGGAGGAGATCGGACTGCAGAAGATCAATTGGAACTTGATGAATTGACGAACCCTGAATTTAATACACACGCATTGGTAGTCTACCCGCAAGGAATCAACGTGAGTATTTCATGTCTTGATTGATGTGTGCTTGAGCTAAATTAACGACTACAGGAAAAATGGCAAGGCGTTCCAAACGATACAACAAATGACATTCAATTTACCACGGACATTTTGAATCAAGTGGAAAGCCGTTATTGCATCGATCCTAGCCGTGTTTGGGCTACAGGAAAATCCGATGGTGGTGGATTCTGCAATATATTAGCATGTGATCCTGAGCTTTCCGTTCGCTTCTCAGTCTTTGCGCCTGTCTCTGGAGCGTACTACATTGATAGTGCGACTTGTGATCCTAATACGATCCTAATCCCATGCTGTCCAGGGAGAAAGGATATCCCTCTCCTCGCGTTCCACGGGGGCAACGACACCACAATCGCCTACGCGGGTGGAGCACGAAAAGGAGAATGCTTACCGTCTATACCACACTTTATCCAGGAATGGGCAGCAAGAGATGGCTTGCCTGCTAGCAACATCACAAAACCCTTGGCCAATAATACTGTCATGTACAGTTTCGGCAATGGTTTAGTTGAGCTTGGGTACGATTCTGTGATTGGGCATGACTGGCCAAGTACAGTCCCAAACGCAGATAACTCGGTACCCGGACATCATCCAGCATCATTTAATGCGACGCCAATCATCATGGAATTTTTTGAAGCTCATTCTGTTAAAAGGGATGAGTGCCAACCACTAGCGATAAAGCGATTGGCCGGGGATATGAAGTTGCGTTATTAGCTACTAAGCTAATTAATGCTCTTATTGTCGCCTCCTGTTCATAAATATGTTTGTATCTATTCCTCAGCTGAGCCAACTACTTCCAAGGTTAGGCTTGAATCCAGCTGTTGTATGAAATTAAACCAAACACAAGACAATCCATGGATTACTCGAGTGTCCGAAAGTGCCTACCTGTTAAACGCCCTTTTTTCACCTGAAAATTGACAGAACCAATTCTAAATGTGAACAGATATAAATCTCATTTGTGGAATTCCTATCTAATCTTACAGAAAAAGTTCATTGAAGTGATTATTCGAAGTTGTACCGAAGCGCCCGTGCTTGACACCGCGGCAATTTCGGCAATTAAGCTAGGGTTTTCAATCACGACGATAATTGCCGAGACCATTGACAAGCTTCTTGAGATCAATATAACCTACGAAGCTCTCGCATCATAACAATGAACGAACATGAGATCAGTAGAGCAAAAAGGGGCTACCACGAAATGGAGGCGCGCTTCTCTCTACCACCTGACACGCCATTATCGAGCAAAAAAGAGATAGTCATTGGGGGAATCCGAGCCTATGTTTATGGGCTAGATGAGTTGCCATGCAGCATCGATGAAAGTATTGCTATTTTATATCTCGCACATAATAGGACCCGGACCTACAAAGTCACAGAAGGTGTTGCTCAAGAAGTCTTGCATCGTTACAGAACGGATGGGAGGCGGAAGAAGGCTCAGCTCATTGCTGTGACTATGAATATGAGAAACCACGGGGATAGGGAGGTAAATATAATTTCTACTTATTCTATTTTTGAGTTCTGCGATATTCATCAATATTCCTTCTTAGATTTCCCCTCCGGCAAATCGGACTTGGGCGGATGGAAATGAGAACCATGGGTATATAATGTATTCATCCAGTGTCATTTTCTCACATGGGACTAAGATTGTACGTTGCCTCAGGTTAGACCTTCTGTCTATGATCGAGGGATCTGCACAAGACTTCAAATTGATCATGGACTTCATACCGGCCTATCTACCACATTGTGCTCGTATATACAACATTATGGGCGGCATTTCTCTGGGTGGTCACACTGCATGGCGCATTGCGTCTCTGGCTCCGGGTCGATTCCACGGATTTGCAATGGTTGTTGGGTCGCCAAATTTGACTTCGTTGCTTCTTAGTCGCCTGGGTATTCACACTGACCTGTCCAATATCGACACACTAGAATACAAGCAACTATACGAATTGATGAATCCTCAACAACGGCGCATGTGGCCGCATACCCTTGACAAACTCGTTCGTGAGGGAGATCGGGTGGTAAATGAAAGCTTCCCGGTTGATATGCCTATATTGTTGTGTAATGGGAAATACGACAAACTAGTGCCGGCTAAATACACAGAAGAATGGGTAGCCAGGAGGAGATATCCGAAAAATATCAAGTTATTTGTGCAGGATAACACGGGCCACAGTTGCACGAACGAAATGGTTGCAATGCTAGCAGTATGGCTGAGTGACATGTTCCACCTCCAAGATAATTATACACGACTTTGAAAGCATATGGCTAGGGAAACTAAGCTATGATTAGTGCTTAATCGAAAACACTTCATGGATATAATTCGGATTTGTCGTATATATTGAAGGTTCTTCACTAGATAACAAAATTATCATAGGATAGTGTTGCTATGGCAATTTGACACTGGTATCAGCATTTACAACACTCTAATATATCCTCGCACCAGTATTTCCATGACTGAAATGAGTTGTACGCGTATATGTCACCTCTAACTCGATGACTACCAACATACCCTAACCCTAACGCATCTATTACCGCGCTATACCGGAACGGGACCGTCCGCTCTCAGGCCAATCATGTTGATGCCTCCGGAATTAGGTATCCACCAGGCATCCACAACGCTAACCGGAACGGCACCGAACTGCTTTCAACAACCATCGTCGCCTCTGAATTATTCCTCAAACTGCATCTGTTTTTGCGAGATTAGGCAACCGAGATTGTGAAGATGCCTCTAATTGGTGTATGCTTATCACTCGGAGGAATCAATTGTCCCTTTGAACTGAAATCGAAAGAATCGACTAAAAAGATGTTGCAACATAAATATCGAGCTAGCCCTCCCCATCATGATGTCTAGATATCTTTTCTCATCACATTGCCTATCTTTGGAACAAAAACACCTTCCTTTTTTCTGAACCTCGATACTTGTATATCTAGTTCAGTTCCAAACTGTGTATCAGAAATATGTCCAGCAAATTCCATCGAAGCATCCTCGTTACAGGCGGAACCGCCAATCTCGGATATCAATGCGCGATTAACCTTGCTCGAAAGTACCCAGACTATCAAATCGTCATAGCATCAAGATCCAACCCAAACTCTTCTGCTGATAGCATCAATCGCTTGCTTGGCCAGAAGAACGTCAAATTCCTACAATTAGATCTGTCTAGTCTTGCTCAAGTACGGTCTTTTGCTGCTGAGTGGGAAGCAAATCAGTTCCCTCCCATCTATTCTCTTGTCTTCAATGCTGCACTACAGTTTCCTGGAGATGTGCAGTATACCGACGATGGATTCGAAAAGACCTTTGCCATCAGTCATATCGGTCATGCTCTGCTTTTCTCGCTTCTACGACCCCATTTAGCCGACACGGCTAGAGTGGTCATTGTCAGCAGCGGAACCCATGATCCAGCCCAGAAATCTGGTCTGCCTGACGCCTATTACTCTTCCGCTGAAGAGATAGCCCATCCCAAGGGTGATTCTTTGAAGAACAATGGCCGCCAGCGTTACGCCACAACCAAATTGACCAACGTGCTGTACAGCTATGCCCTCCACCGACGCTTCGAAGCCATCAACAAAAAGACCGGTACGCACTGGACGGTCGCCGCATTTGACCCAGGTCTTATGCCTGGTACTGGACTTGCACGAGATGCCACTGGATTCGAAAAGTTCTTGTGGCTGAAAGTACTGCCCAAGATCATACCGCTCCTGCGCCTCCTGTTCTCGCCAAACGTCCATACCGCGGAATACTCTGGGCGAATGCTAGCTCGATTAGTGACTGGCTCGGATGAGGAGATTGGCAGTGGGAAGTACTACGAAGAAAACAGGCAGATCAAGTCGAGTGACGCGAGTTACGACCAAGACAAACAAGAGGATCTGTGGAAGTGGACTGTCAAGACGTTAGCAAAGAACGACTCGGAGATATCTCTGTTTGAATTAAAAGACTTGTTGTGACTTTGGTTTGTCATTTAGATCTTTAATTGTTTGTATCAGTAGCTTAGTTAACTGAATAAATGCGGACTTAATCACGGCAATTACTTTCCCGTCTTACATTATCAATTCAGCGCGGAATTACCAAGCTATATCCGAGTAATCCAGAGAACGCAACGAATGGTGGCATGACTTTCGAGGCATTTTCTACTCCTAATCTATCATAAAGTAGCGATTTTCTATCTGATATATCTTCAAGCTGACGAAGCCCAACGCCGTGATGAAGCGCTCAACGCTAGCCCGATTGGGAAGCGAAATCCGAAACACTCTTATCAGATCCAGATTGGCGTTGCGCGATTCATATAACTTCAAAAGCTTCAGCATAAAACATGTCCATAAATTTTGCGTTTTGATATCATTGCCAGGTTCTGATCAGTTCTTTGCGAATGACGACGGAGGCTTTCGTCCGACAAGATGGACTTCGAAATTATAAATACGGCCTTCAACCCCCCCTCCAGTCATCTGAGATTTCTATTCAATCCATCATTTGCATCCATCTCTGACTTTGAATGTTGTCTCGTCTAAGACGATCAGCTATTTCATATATTCCAAGATTCAAACCTTATACATATCTTCCCAGATACATCCACTCTCGACCATTCAAAATGCCTTCCAACAGCGCCGCCTGGATCACCGCAGCCAAAAAGGTCCCCCTCGAGGTCAAAGAAGCTCCCCTCTGGTCCCCCAAGGAGAACGAAGTTCTCATCAAGAACCACGCCATCGCCATCAACCCCGTTGACGGCAGTGTTCAGCAGTTCGCTTACCTCCCGCTCGAATACCCATCCATTCTTGGGTCTGATGTCGCGGGTGAAGTCGTCGCTGTTGGACCAAACGTCACCCGATGGAAGGAAGGTGACCGCCTCATCGGCCACGGCCTGGTCCTCTGGGATCTGAAACCCGAGGGTGCGGCGTTCCAGAATTATACCATTGTGACAACCAACATGGCATCCGAGATTCCGGCTAATGTCGCGTTTGAAGATGCGGTTGTGCTTCCTCTGTGTCTCTCAACAGCTTCAACGGGTCTTTTCCATGAGAATTATCTCGGTTTGCAGTTGCCTAAATCCCCTGCCCAGATGTCCATTGGTAAGACTTTGGTGATTTGGGGTGGTGCTTCCTGCGTCGGAAGTAATGGTATCCAGCTCGCCAAGGCAGCGGGCTACGAGGTTATTACCACCGCATCACCCAAGAACTTTGACTATGTCAAGAACCTGGGTGCTGATGTAGTGTTTGACTACAACTCCGCAACTGTCACCGAGGATATCCTAAGTGCCCTCAAGGGTAAGACTCTGGCTGGTGTCCTCGACTGCATCGGTTTCTCTGCCACCCCACACTGCCTCGAAATCGCCCAGAAAGCAGACGGTCATAAATTCGTGGCTACTACCAAGCCCCGTTTCCCAACTCCACCCGAAGGCATTGAAATTAAGCACATCCGCGGTGATCTTCTCGTTACAAACTCGTTAGGCAAGTCAATCTACGAAGATTTCCTGCCTAAGGCGTTGGTGGCCGGTTCGTATGTGGTTGCGCCTAAGCCGACTGTTATTGGAAAGGGGTTGGAGCATGTCCAGGCTGGTATCGATGCAATTGTGAAGGGTGTTTCTGCGACTAAGATTGTTGTTACTTTGTAATTTTGTGTTAGTTCCGCTGTACCTTGGTCTATAGCTGTGTTGTTGATTAGTTATTAAATATTAAGTTGCCCTGTGCTTATTTGTTGATTGGTATGAAAGAATAGTCTCAAACCAGTAGACCAACTAGTAAAATCATACAACTACCAGAAAGGTACTCAAAATCTATGTTCGGAGCCTGTAAAGTGGATTAGCAGACGTGGCTATTGTATGGGGCTATAGGATTATATTCAACTTACCTGAGCCAAAATTGAAGCCTGACCAATTCCCATATTCTCTGCTATCCACCTCAAGCACGTCTTGAAATAATCTTGTGCAGGATGATTGACAATATCGAGATGCGAGGTTAAGGAAATCGAATGCATAAGCAGCAAACCACCAACTGCTCTTCCTGGGTTTTTTATGGAAGTTGATGTATGTATTTCGCGCGAGAAACTGTGCAAATTTTCCACTAGATGAAAAGGGATTGAGGCAAGCATGCCATCAATCAAAGAAGCAGCAACTTCGTTTTCGGCATCCGGACTTCTGCCGTCATTAAGCGCATTTGATAATTTGAGGATCAAATCGATCAAGAACAAGCGACTAGCTCGGTAGATGTTCCAAACGGCGGATGTGTAGAGGTCGAAATAAGTGTCCACTTTGCCTGTCCAGAAACCTACTTGACACGGAGATGAATTGTGGTTATTCTCGATATGAAAAACTGTGCTTGGGTGAAAGGACTTTTCTCTGATCTGTTCCCAAATTGAAAAGGCACGATCCAGTGCGAGTGCTTCGTTTTGTAGTTGATATAAGGTGTCTCCGAAGAAGGCCGGAGAGCCTTCAAGGACGGTATTTGCACGTTTCAAGAGCGAGCTGAGCGAAAGGAGAAGATCGTCTAATCTCCTAGCGTATCTTGATGAGCCCGGTGCCGTAAAAATAGCATCATTATGTCTCTATAAAAGATTTAGCTTTTGATTGAGATTAGGTAAAGACATAAAATACCTTGGCTCCCCAGTGTGACAGTGCCGGATGGCCACGATGCACCGCTTCTATTAGGTGAAATGGGGAATTTTGTATTCCAAGTAGAGCAGCAACACCCCTAGCGTGCGCATTGTGATAACCTGGGTGCAATTCATTTCCAACTATAATCTAGTTTCAAAATTAGCTGCAAGCATGGCAAGAAATAGATGTGAGAATCACCTCGTAAAGTCCTAAAAGCATTGCTACACATAAAGAGTCTTCACATTCAACCGACCCAGGATCATGCATTTCCACAGCGAATCGAGATAAGACACATTGATATAGCACCACTGCCCGATGAGACAGCGCGGGACGATTGAGGGTAACTCCGTAACTCGCATATGCCACGGCTCTGAATGCTATCTTTAGCATGGAATCCGGGGCCACGTCGTAGAACTTCTGTTCAAGACCCCTAAGAAAGCCCGGTGATATGCCGGTATTCGAAGACGGAATACAGTATTCGTGAAAGAATGCTTGTAGTGCATATTGATCGGCCTTTTCAACTTTGACTTCCTTGGGACAGACATCCGGGGGAAGAGTCGACATGCCGGGAAGGATTTCTCTCTTCGGTAGAGTGCATTTCCTTGCTATTGGTTTTTCAAGCATTGAGCCGTGACTTCGCTGGTGTTTACTGCCATATTGACGAATCTGATAGTCTTGGGCGGTTTGTTCATAACCACCACATGTTCGTTTTGAATTGCGACATCGCATGCAGGACTGTGTTCTCAAGTCAGTCGAGTCATGCATAATATCACATATGGCAGGCTGTAGATAACAGCTTGATCGCTAGTATCTGCAAGCACATAACAGGCGGAGCACGTACCGGGCGAGTCTCGTCGCACTACAGGGAGTAGTAAGTGGATCAGTTAGCTGCTGAAATTAAATTGCCGATTCGGAGAACCGGAGTGTGCACGGCTAAACAAACCTTCTTTCGACGTCTTTTGCACGTCAGGCAGGCCTTGGACGGCCCTAGGTTGACCATTCTTGTCTAATCGAGTCACCAGAGTTTAAGAGGCGGTCATATAGTTCATAGACCCAGACTAGTTGTGACGCGGTCACTACGAGCAACGAGGAGGACAGTCCAGAGAAGGGCGAACCTCCGTGAAGGCAATGCGAGGGCGTTGCAGGATCTGTTGACGATTCTGAGATGATCGATCTTGTCGTCCATGGTGTGGTTGTCGAAACGTGAAATTCGGGGCAGGAAAGATGGACTTATCAGCGACCTTGCCTGAATCGGTTAGGGCTAGTACTTTGGCGCGTGGACGAAGCTGACGAATCGGGCTAGCGTTGCGCAATAGTCCCATTTCCGTTTCTGGTAATTTCAGCCGCGTTTCCAGATATATCCGAGCACAATCGCAAGCTTAGTCTTTGGCTCTCGTGATTTTTGACTGATGTGTAGAATCAATATTGACTTATGTTCCTGTAGCGAACGCCGCGTCAGTATATCAATCACATCTCCAGGACAACTGCTATTGGCAATACAGCAACTTTGCCATTGGATTTTCGACAGGCCATCTTCGTGTGCTTCTTTTGTTTTGGATTTAGAGATAGGGTATGTCTATATTTTAAGTCATTACAAGTATGATTACTATCTGACTACGCAAAAGTATCATTTGCCTTGGAAAATTTGTAACTCCTTCACAATTTTGGTTTTGGTCTCTCAATTCCAAACTTCAACTGGGAGACCTTGTGAGCCTCTTCAGAAAGCCGCAACATCTCTGCATCTGACCGTTTGCTCCGATAGGTTTTCCAGAAATCTTCTTCTTCTGTCCACCTCGAGAACCATTTCCGAATCCAGTCGGAGGCAACATTTGCACTCCAATCGACATCCTCCAGTACAAGTGTATGAGATGCCGTTTCCGAAACGGCTTTGGCAACCATTCCTTCCTTGGCACCTCCACTGCCACCGACTCCGGTTCCAGTAGTATTGACTTTCGAGTCTTGCGCCTCGGGTGGTGAAAGGTAGCTTTTCGAGCCAAATACCCATAATACACTCGGGCGGACATACGGCAAATTTAATGCGGTGATGTAGCACTCCGGCCGAGAGAATATTGAATTTCGCTCCGAATGAAAATTCCAGTCAGGCAGCAGAAGTCTATCCAGCCCAGCAGACTCGGGCTCAAGATTCGGTATAGAATAACTCCAGGCCTCTTGATGCTTGGATGTTGTTAAAGTGACAGCACTTTCGGGAACGCTCGGGTCAGTGCTGGGATTGTATAAGCGTGTGGGTACGGGTCGAAGTCCGAAGCGTAGGTATTGATCAACTACACGTGGGTCCCATTTGCGGAGTGCTTTGCGCAGAGCTCCCTCGGCTTCTTGTCTTGACTGCCATATATCTCTTTTGACGGCAGCAAATTTTGCGGGGTTGGGTCCTGGAGGCACTTTGTCGAGAATCACCGGCTCGTATAGAATTAGGGTGGATAGCAGTCGAGGATGAAGAATGGATAGATGTATGCTAGATTTCCCAGGTCAGATTGTATTCTTGATTCTAACGCTGTATTTCAGCCTAGCGACAATACCACAGGGCACTAACAGTTGAGCACACCCCATGCTATGACCAACGCCAATAATTGGTCGAGGCATTTCCTCACGAAAGTGGTTGATCATGTGCAACAGATCCCGAGAATGATCAAACCAGTTTACTAGGCATTTTGTCAGTTGGAAACCCTGTTTGGAAGTGTAAAGAGACTGTTTGATATTGGGGAACACACGCGTATCGCCTTGAATATCCTCATTCAAGATGCCGCTCGCACCTTGATTCGAAATGTCGGCCACCCATATCGCACGCAGAGGGATCGAACTTTTCTTCAGCTTCATATATAGATCCTCCCACAATGGTTCATATAGTTCCTTCTTCGTAGTCAGTACTCGGCTGAACCCGTTCCCTTTTTCAAGGACAAAGAGCAAGGAAGATACAAACCTTCGGGAAGCCCGTCCCGTGAGTTCCAATGATCGTGATTGCGTTTTTCGGCACGGGATCAAGCCGATCCTTGGGAATATATTGCTTAATAGCAAGCTGTATCACAGTCTCCTGAGGGCCGTTGATGCTATGAACATACTCGCGAATGTGTTGACCCGGAAGGACGTGTTCCACGATATTGAATACTGGTCCCATTTTATATACTGGCTGTCGATCGGCAGTTTGGCGTATGGAAGTGTGGTGCTTGCTTGATAAAAGATGTAACAGCTGTCAATGTTATGGATCTGAAGGACAATTTTTGCTTTGGAGGAAAGAACAACAAGGTTGAGTGGAGAAAGTTGACGCTGACCGGGGCTTAAATTTAAGCTCTTAGGTAGCTGTCACTGCGTCAAGTCTGTTTAGACATACGTACGTTCAACGTACCTAGCGCTACGCGCAACCCTAGAATAACATGAAAGGGTCGGTTACGTACGTAAGTGCAAACTTGCAATAGTGATCCTTGCTTGAAATATCGCTCTTATTTTTAGCTTCTCCACAATGATCGAAAGTTCTCACCTGGCCTCCAACATCGCTCCTGGGATCCTGGACAGGAGTACAGTACGTACAAAGGCTTGATTGTTGAGCCTCTTAGCGCTGGCGGGACATCCGAAGAGGGGCTCCAGCTTGGACCTTTCCGTGTCTTATTAATTTGATTTGTTCGGAATGCTGCGGCTGAGATCTGGTCCACTCTTTCAGTGGATTAGTTGTGCTTTGATGCCCAGGGTCGGGAGAAGAGCTGAAAACTACGGATGAGATGTACGGGTCTCATTTCAAGAACATTTTATTTGAACAGACCATCAATATCCTACTCCGTAGGTGCTATGAGATTACTCAGGCAATGACTCCAATGTAACAATCAACAACAGTTGTCCCGATTCATCAACGTCGGTAGGCATACGATCAAACCTTGGAAATATATATCATAGCGGACAAGAAGGAAAAACGCCTCGGCACTGGAAAGGCAAAGAGTCCCATCTCAACTTCTCAACGTTGAAAACAGCCCTGGAGAGAACTACTAGGTAATCATGGCTTCCCGATCATGGCATCAACCGCGTCCTTGACACAAGTCCGCAAGTCTTTGTATTCCGTACCCAGCATGCGCTTTGACTTGCTCACATCATAGCTGTAGTAGTTCTCCGGAAAATCATCCGGAAGCTCTGGAAGCGGAAGTTTGTCATGTAATTCTGGATATAGTTCGCGAATAATATTTGCAATCCGTTTGTTACTGAAGAATCCCCCTACAAGCATGAAACGCTGACCGCTCGCTTCGGGGAGCTCCATGGCACGGATATGCGCCTCTGCGACATCACGAACGTCAACAAAGAGGTACATCCGTCCCGTTGGTGTGATTTTTTCCCGATTGTTGCCAAGTACAATGTCACGGATGCGGTGGTTGCTGGTGTTGAGAGCATCGAGACCGGGGAGGTGTCTAGGCGGGGGCCCAAACACGAGACATGGGTTGATGCTGACTAGGTCAAAGGAGGGTTTTTCTTTCTCGATAAAGTCAAAGGCAGCTCTTTCTGCATAGATCTGTTACTAGAAATGTCAGAGCTTCCTTTATGCTTAGTCTACTTTTAGAGAGAAAACATACCTTGCTAGCGCGATAAGTGCCCGTGCCGGAAAGGGCTTGCTCCCACGTAGTCTCACCATATATCTCTTCACTATACACTTCGGGGTGGTTAGGCGGATTCATGATTGTCGCTGTGCTAGACAACAGCACGACCCGCTTTACGCTTGTCGGCGCATATTTATTGACTGAATGTAGAATGCCCGTTGTTCCTTTGACGGCAGGATCGATGAAGTCTCTGACGGGGTTCTCGAAGTTGAAATGATATGGAGACGCGGTGTGAATAACGTAGTCAATTGAAGAATTTCTTTTTATGGCCTGTCTCTTTATTAGCTTTTCCCCCCTTGCCTGTTCCCAACAGAGGACTGTCAAACCTCATCGAATGCATTCTCTTTTGCGATGTCTTCCACAACTTCATATGAAACATTTTTTTGGAGTTCCTGAGGCAGCGCGGAGATGATACCGTCTCCTTTTGCGGCAGATCGGACGGAAACAATTACTTGATACCTAATGAGCCATGTTTTTGTCAACGAGATTCACGATACTCCATTTTCGTCAAAGCGTGATCTAGCCTACCCGCTGGAAAGAAGTTGGTCGAGAATATGAGATGCGATGAAGCCACTTCCACCTGTTCCTCATTAGCCCGTTTGACCCATTGTCAAAGGATTGTCAGATATCTGCTGAAAACTGAACTTACCAGTCAGGAATACCTTCCCTTTGGGAGTAGTAGAGCCCATTGTCAATTTTGATGCAGTTAGGCTGATCTTAGAATCAAGTAAATAATGTAATTGCTTTCTGTTGATAGGGTCGTAGATTGGACTTCTGGAAAAGGGGGAGTTTTCTATCGCAAGTAGATTCTATTGATGTACACAAACCCCACCAGGAATGTCGCTGTCGGGGTTGCACAAACTAGATCGACAGACTGATTCCCGAGTAGAGCTTAAGGATATCGTATCCTGATAGTTAGTCAAATCTTGTCTTATTACTCAAGTCTTAATAATGCTCCGGGCAACCGTAGTATTCTTTTGTTAATTTGTAGAAATTGTAAACTGACTGGAATCCATTGCAATATCTTCAAAGTGATGACAAGAGATTTAACGCATGGATACGTTTTCGGATATCGGACATGGGGACACCACCAACTCCGATGACAAACTCCGCCATCGTAGAGCGAACAGATCAGTCTATTGGCTATTTACGGTGGGAATATGCATCACCAATCTGGATTAAAACAATGTACTGTAATTGTCATGACCATGAAGTAGGGAGAACAGGGTCCTTGATCGGGTGGCTGGACTATGTCTGAAAACATCCCAGCTAAAAAGAACGTTAAACAGTCACTACAAAAATTGACTTGTTGTATTTGTTTCGCTTATGACTGGATTCTATGATCAGAGGAAACTGCATCAGCTTTTACTTGTTAATTACTTAGGTATGTATAGAATGGATAATCCATATGGGACAACAGTCAAAGGTTCATCGTGATCCCATGTAGGGTTTCACCTGGACACGTGGGTCTAGAAGACGGAACTGCCTATTCCCGCGATATTAATCTACAAACTTGGACAAATACAACGTTGGAAAAAGCTTCCAGCGGGATATCTCTTTCAATGATGATTGAGATGTATTTCTGTGATATCAGTCACTTCTTCAGCTTTTTGTAGTTGTTGTTTATGGTATGGTGGAATTATTTCCAGTCGTGAGTAAGGCTGGGATACGTGTTCTTTGTATTCTGTTGAGATATATGAATCATCACAGATCAGAAAATGATTGCACTACACGGGTCTAAAACCGAAAGCTACATGGTGAAATCCCAACTCAATCTAAATAATTTATCATTGATGTAAAGTAAATGCATATGGTTACATACTAATAGAGGAAAACCCGAAATGAGAAACCAAACGCTCCGGAAATAATCGTGAACAAGGCCAAAATGTCAGGAATGTACACAATTTGAGAGTTGAGATCAAATGCTAAAGCTAATGCTAAGAGTGAAGAGCATGCTCGATCGAATCAATCCCAAAATTTCTCATGCCAATGTGCAGTCAAGCCTGTATAATAATCAGTCTTACACCGAGTCGCCCGCAGCATAAGACATGAAATGGACTGGAAACAAATGCAAATTGTGTGGGTTTGGTTGGTAATATGTAATAACATCATTCAAAAGCCGAGTTTGGGTCATCATAAGCCAGAGGATTGTATGAATAATGCGCCCATGTCTGTAGAAAGTTTAGGCATACGTCTTTTCGCTGTCAATTCTATTGGTTTGACGATTCTGATCCAAATTGCTCTTTGTACTCAGCACCTCTTGCGTGATGAATCCCTTCTCAGACTCAGGGCGAGGACGCGCACTATCGCCATGGTATATTTCACATCGGAAACGGAGGAATTTGTCGCCGTTCTGCCAGATCGTGATGATATCGCCAGTGTAGATTTTGCCAAAAAACGTCATCTTGGTGCCGTCTTTCATTGTCTTCCCGCGACGAAGCTCAACGTCGTTTACCCAGATGTTTCTGGTTGTCTTTGTAGACAAGATTGTTATGACATCTGGGATTTCTCGCCAGTCGACTTTTTTTTCAATCTGTTCGATACCTGGGCTCCAAAACGTCACTTCAATCGCGTATTGTGGAATACGGGTATCCATGGAATCAGGATAAATATAAGTTGCCGAAAGACCACGACCCCAGTTGGTCATACGTTCTTCCAATCGTAAAGTGATGTTACAAATGGACCCAGGAACAGTCACCAATTTACCGAGCAAAGGTAGAGGCGTTTGGAAATTGGATAGTGCCAGACTATGAGGAATTTCGCTAGGGATCGTTTTAGTCTCCATTTGTGGACCGTCGGAATAGTCACCGTCTGTTGTCCCGGGTAGTTCGTCGACTATTTCGCGCCCGGTACGAGCATCAATCGTCACGGCTAGCTCGTCTTGTTTGCTATGATCACCATCACTCGACGAGCCTTGCAAAGAGTCACTTCGCGGAATAGAGCTTTCGCTGGCGGTATCAGGAAGTGGGAGCTCGATACGGCGATGAAAAGGTAAGGCTTTGGGCGTGACTTCAGTTAACGAGTGTTTTTTCTGTGCTGGGTCTGCACCTTGCTGATTAGCGGGCGTCACTTCTCGTACAGAACGGCTCTGGGGCGTGCCAGGCTTGTCATCTGCAGCGTCAGGATCATTTGAAGAGGTATCGTTAGGTGACATGTTGAACTGGCCCACTAGGCTATCGGCTCCTAGAAGACTGGGTGCGGAGCGAGTGAAATCGGGGAGGGGAAATGAGTACACTCCAGCAGAAATGTTGTCCGAATCCACTTCCATTGACTCACCAGAAGATTGATCGCTCTTAACGTCGAAGTTGCGAGGGCTTAGGCCGCCAAAAATGCCGGAGCTGCGCAGAGCGGATGATGTGACTTCGCCAAAAAGTCGATTAGCCGTTACAGCTTGCAGGTTTGTCGGTGCCTCCAGAACCGAAAAGCTGTCTATGGGGGGAAGTGAGGGATAATGAATGGAAATTTCCGCGTGGAGACGCGGACGTTTCAATAGTGTCTCTTCAGAATCACCACAAATCACAATTTCATTGTGGTCGCTGTGGTCATTGATTGACAACTGGGATGCATCCAGTTCTTCTTCCACGTCTTCGGTAATTATGCCGAGCTGCTCATCCTCCAATGGTGAATCTTCCGAGTCGGAGTACTCATCAAGATCGGGCACATTTGCGATCCAGGAGTGTTTGAAGAGTTCCCTTTCTGTGGGACGCTCATGTGGGTCTTTACGTAAAAGTCTCGAGACAAAGTCTATAGCTTCCTCAGAAACTCCCTCTCCACGTAGAAGGTCGTATTCTACGTCTGTTGTCATGATAGTACGAAGCATGTGAGCTCCCCTGTCATCTCCGCGACCGGTGTATGGCGGTGAGCCGCAGAGAAGATGGAAAAGCACCGCTCCAAGTGACCACATATCAACAGATTGATCGTATGGAGAAGTTCGTGGACGTCTAAATGAAACATTAGTTCCGCGGTCAGACTAACAATAAAGAAGTGAACATACGGGTCACCAAGTCGACGACGTTTTCTAGCCACGCCCTGCCTATAGTTGTCATACTCGGGGTAGACTTCCGGCGCACAATAAAGCAAAGTACCACAGAACGTTTTCAGGAAGGTCTCCTCTTGCACAACCTTGGAAAGACCAAAGTCGGACAATTTTACCCGAAGAGGGTCAACAGATGATATGAGAATATTATCCGGCTTGATGTCTCGATGTGTGATTTTGCGCTTATGTAAATATTGTAAAGCGTGTAAAAGCTGCCGAGCGATGCTTTTCACCATGTCTTCGGCGATCTTTCCATTGCTTGCCAGATATGCAGACAACTCGCCTCCCGCGATGTACTCCATGATAATATAGATCCAACGTTCGTGTTCGTGGTGATCGATATATTGGACAATGTTGGGCTGGCAAGAGTTAGCCATGAACGCGTCTCGAATGCAAGATTACTTACATGACGAAGATCTTTCATGATCTTCATTTCGTTGTCCACCTTTTGATCAAGGATGCCATTTTTCATGAAACGGCGTTTGTCAAGTTCCTTGGCCGCGTACACGATACCGTCTTGCTTTGTTGCCAGTTTGTACACAGTTGCAAACGCACCCTTTCCGATCTGCCCCGTAACATTATAGATCGAACCGCCGGTCCAATGCATACCGTAAGGATTTCCCAACGTCCACTGAAGAGCTGTCTGTGGCGGGGGAGCACGAGCTTGCAAATTCTGGACTTTTGCAGTATGTCGTCCAACTCGTTCCAAATACGCCATCAGGTTTTGGGTGTACTGTACATTAAAGCCATCTCGAGAGGGAATGCGCACGACAAAACGGACTTCCTTGTTATGCTTGTTGTCGGATGCCACAATAATGACAGAGCCGTTGACGAGCATACGGGTTGTTTGGGCGTTACGCTTCCACAGCCGAGTGTCATCTACTACTGTGCCATTTGTTGACAAGTCTTGTAGCATCAGGATGCCATCCTCGTTCACAAAGATCCGGAAATGGACATTAGAGATGTGCTTTGACGCCACCTCCGGGCTCAGAAGCACGTCACACTTTGATGGGTTGCGTCCGAAGACAAAACCCATAGACAAGTCATGGACTGAGGACGACATACGGATAGCAATGTCACGAGACGATGAATCTATGGAGTCAAACTCAAAATCATCACGTTGGAGGATGTGCTGACATCCTTTTGGCTGGCGTGAGGTAGCATCAACTGCCTCATGAGCTGGATGAGAGCCGGGGTGGAGAATGCAGATAATATCTGTCACATCTTGGTCTTGTAAGCCAGAGTTGTGCGAGCCAATACGACGAGGGTCTGAGTACGGCTGCGTCGACTCTTGAGTCGGGTTTACCTCCATGATGACAGATAGGTATGAGTTTGTTGAGGAGAATACTTAAGAAAGAGAAATCCAAAGCAGCGTAGATTTTAAATAGTCGTAGGTGAGGGCGGTGGAGAGTCAGGTGAGTCGGAGCGCGTCCTGATTTGTATTCGTCGTGGCCTGGCCAGCAGCACCATTGACACGCTACCCCTCGTTATGTAATTGTATTTCTTTCCAAAAAGAGGCTCCAATGACCCCGACCTCGTTCTCACTGGTGGTTTGTCCGAAGCACACCCGCTGTATCATCGATTGCTTCCCGCTTTGCTATTCAGAAAATGAAGCCTTTCCCAGTGTTTGTGTTGAACAATTATTCTGCTCTTGCTTGCGTCTGATTGTTCTCAACTAATCATTTGTAGCATGATAGCTAGGACGGTTCTGTGAAAAGATGCGACGGATTGTAGTTTAGCTCATGGGCTTGGAAATCTGGTATGCACTTGTAATCGCATTAGACCTGGTCAAAGAAAACTCTGCGGAACAAAGCATTGTAAGACAAACATGGACGGAAAATACCGATATCCAATTATCTCGCCCAACTTCCCTGCCAGGCGTCCACGAACGTAAGCGTCCCGACCCGGAGACTGTTTCTCTGGAGATGGCCGGGGGCGGGGAGGGATGTGGGTGTCTGGCAGGGTCGCTGTCGTCCGCTTCGTCGTTGTCGTTGTCTAAGGAACGTGCGGAGACAAAGAGGGAAAGGCGGTAATTGTGGTGACTGTGAAGAAGAGACGAAGCTCAGCCTCTTGACTGGCTAGCTTGAACAATTTGTAGTTGGGATTGGCCTGCAGCAAGATAAATAATGGCGCTGTTATTGTTTATCCGCTCCGGGCGGTCCAGGCATCAACCCTCGGAGCCTCAGGCTTGCATTAAGGCTGCGGAAGATTAGCGGGACCGAAACCATGCCATTGGCGGCTGTGATTGGCTGCCCCTGGCCGCGTACCCACCAACCGGCGGCTCTGGTCCACTGGGTCGGGTGGGGCTGGATTTTCGGTGAAAGTGCCTCTTACCTGTTTCGTCTTAGTGTGTTATTTGTGGTACATGACTCGACAAGTCGTCTGGACTCGCTGGACGTCAACTTTATCCTCTGCAGACATCTCTCTTCTTGCGTGATGTTGTGCTGAAATTTCATACTCGACATGCGAATGCTATATATGTTCTTCTGACGATATACATGTATATTCATTACACCTACCGCGTGCCGTACGGCTTGCTGGTGTCGGCACTATGCTCAAACTTTCCGCTTAGAGCTACCTGAAAGGCCTCATCGAGACGTCGGAGAGCCTTCTCAGAGATCTCTGCTAGTTATCAGCATATGGCGTTACTTGTTTTCATTGTACTAGGCAATGGAACTTACGGTAATGGACGATCAACCTGTTCCCAAGCAGCTGCAAGCCCTTCTCCTTTCCTATTTCCGCCAGGTCGTTCATACCTAGCCCAGACGCAGCAAGGTCCAGCCATACCATGTTTGTCTCCACGGGATTCTCCAGTTTTCCTCCCTTTGAAGTCCACATTTCCGCAACACGTTTAGCATTGACGTGTGTATTCTTGAGCTTACCACCTTCACCATTGGGATCAGGACCGAAAGTTTCTTCAACGGCAACTCTGGCCGCCGCTGAGATGACACCAGCCTGACGAGTACCGCCGCCAATTGACTTACGGAACCACCTGGCTCTTTCAATGAATTCTTTCGAGCCGACAATGATGCTGCCAATGGGTGCTCCTAGACCTTTGGAGAAGCAGAGACTAACACTGTCAAACAGGCTGGTATACGCGTCCAAGCTGCCTGCGCCGGATACAACTGCTTCCCAGAGCCTAGCTCCGTCGAGATGTACTTTCACATTGTTGGCGTGCGCCCATTCGACAATTCGCTTCACTTCGTCTAGCGGCATTACCATTCCGTCGAGTGTATTCTCCAAACTGACCAGCTTGGTAGGGCAATAGTGGATGTTCGTCGGAGCGACAAATTTGGCCTGCAGATCTTCCAGTGTGAGGTACCTCCCATTGGCCGGTACAATACCTTGGACAGTAGCCCCCGTCCACATACTGACACCTCCGGCCTCGTATTGAAGGATATGGGAACGGTGATCGCACAGGACAGAATACGGAGGCTGAGACAGATGTGTACGAATGGCAACTTGATTGCCCATGGTGCCCGACATGACTAGGAGAGCTGCTTCATGTTTCGTGCGATCCGCAATATACTGTTGCAACGAGTTTGTCGTGGGGTCCTCGTTGAAAACGTCGTCGAGAAGGGACGCTTGCGTGATTGCTTCGAGCATGGACACGGTCGGCTTGGTCATCGTGTCGCCTGTTCACATATGTTAGTTCCTATGTTCCGAACGATGGCGATGAGTATACCTACTTCGCAAGTCAAACTCCGCCGCCCCCAGACCCTGCCAGGTATTCGGCTTGCCATTTCCGCCGGCTGACTGTAGAACCGTAGAACACATTGTAAAATTGCGCAAATAACTTGGCTTTGCAATAACCGAGCCGTATAAGGAACGAGAAAACCGCTGACCGGGTACCAATGCGTTCCTCATAGAGATACGTATACACAAGCACTTGTACAGGGATGTCTCTGCCGGGAAGAGTTAAAGCTTATCGCAAAGCCGACCTGAGAACAAGCTTATCTCTGCCGGGCTTGGCACGCGTCCGTCCTTACCGCCTTCGCACGGTCGCGCGAGGTGTACCTAAACGGCAACCCGAACTACATACTCCGTAAATAATAATCTGTGGTCTTTTGGTTTCCTTATTTTCTTCGCGCATGCTGTTTGCAACTCCTCTTTGATTGATCTTAGTTAACAAGAAACACAGTTTCAGAGTGTCCTTTGATTTGCCGTCCTGCCTGAATGGCGACTTTCTACAGTTGACACGCAGACCGTCCTCAGTCACCATGACCTTCTCCCATCTCAGTCGTCCGTCGATCCTCTGCCAGTGCTCTCGCTGCTCAAGCTCCGTGGCGGCGTGCGAAAATGAGTGGGCCAGATTATCAGACACATACTCGACGGTGACAGGCTGGCTGAGCATTGATATGAACCGGATCAACATCTCTTCTGAGAAGAAGCAGATTCCTCAGTCCTCCGAGCTGGAGTTTGTTCGGGGTCGCGTGGTTCAGGATATTGTTTGCAGACTATGTCACCAGAAGCTCGGGGGATTGGTACATCTTGAGACAGAGTCTGTAGTTCCTTTCAGCGAGGGTGATGGGCTTGGGCTAATCCGAGCAGTGCAAAAGTATTCTGGAAACTATCCAAAATGTCCTTTCGAGAAATCATATCGATGCGAGAGTCGAATCCACTATTCGTCGAAGGCTCCTTGTCCTGGCTTTTGGCGCCTGTCGAACAAAGTATAACCCCGAACGAGTCCGCAAGCAACTTATCCCTACCCACGAGTCAGTCGGAAGCAGTACTCAGCCAGACGTTATACAAGCAAGGTGCTAGTCTTAATAGGATATCAAACACTGTGGAGGAATTACATGATACCATGTCCGATCTTAAACAGTCATTTAGGGCGTTGCGGTTGGAACTGAATACTACACCCTCGGCCGCTCGGAACTCAGAATATCACGGGGATGAGGCTATGGACATGCTCAGGACGGTCTTGAAGGAACTACAACACAAGTCCGACGAGATTGAGAAACTGAAATTGGAGAATGAGTCGTTGAAGCTAAAGGCGAAGTATTGGCACGGCCGACCGATGGGTGGTGCCCCAACGACACCGCGTGTTCTCGAAGATGCTATCATACCTGAAGTGCAGAGCCCAGGCTTTTTGAATGAGAGTGGGAAGAGAGGGGTGATAAGTCGGAGTACTCAACTGCAAATAAGACAGTCATTTGACGAAGAACATGAAAACACGGCGATGGAGCACACAGCAAGCAGTGAGGTTGTTCAATATGAGACTGCACCGGTAAAAGTACCCCTAAAACCTGCAGCTGAGATATTGCCCGCTCCCCAGCGAGTCGCACAGCGAGAAGAAAGTCTAGGGGTTACATCTGGCTCTCGACGTCGAAGAGAATCTGGTGAACCAGCCGCCAAAAGGCCAAGACTCGAGTTGGCAGAAGACCCCGAAAGCTCAGAAAGCAACGTTGACGTGGAATCCAATCCACCACCTAGAAAGCGAGGCAGACCTAGTGGCCGAAAGTCTCTACACGCAACGACGAAACATCCACAAACGCCATCAGCGTCAACCCTGGCAGCAAGCACAAGTGCAGACGCAGACACGGAAATACCAACAACAGAAGACAGACCAGCGGACGCTCCCGTTAATACCGATGCACAACCCAGGCGAAAATCGCGAAAAGGAAGGTCAAGAACAGTGACATCACGCTCCACCTCGCAACCTGCTTCCCGACCACCCTCGCTATCTCCGAGGGTAACCCGCGGTGGCACAAAACTCAACGAGGAGGATACTGCCGCAGGTACAAAACCTACAGAAAAACCGAGTCTTGAGAATGAACTACCGAGCAGGAGAGGTGGATTCGAGATTGCAGTCAATGTAGCAGAATTAACGCCTGAGAGTGAGATGAATGATGAGGAGCGGCTATCCCCGCGTATACGACAGAAAGAGGATGGGGTAGGGAAGAAAACGAGTGAGGCGAACGAGCAACGACAAGCCAAAGTCGCTGCGAGAGAAATGATTGTCAAGGCCGCCATGGAACGGGAGGAGGCAATGGCTGACGAATAGATACTACACTACAATCAAAACATGGAATGAAATTATCCCAAACCGGGGCGACGTTTCTCGTTCCTTTGTATATTTCTCAAATAATTCTTCAGCCTGATAGATGCTTAGATGAAGAAGATTATTTAACACACATAAACCCACACCCCTCCCTCGCCCTCTCACAGGCTCTTTTGAGCATCTGCTCTTCTCTATCGGTCCACTGAACACTCAACTCATCCCACTTCTTCTTGGCATTGTTGTACTCGTCACGGTACGTTTTGTGCATTGCGTGGAGACGGGTTACTTCCCTTGGATCGCCGGTTCCGGAATATACGATGAAGAGGGTGCATGCTGGTAGGGAGTCGTAGATGCGTTTTATGTTGTGGACTGTTGCGGCGACTTTTGATGTTAGTGATTCTGTAATTGTGGTGGGTGTCGTTGTCGATGAAGGGACGGGGACAGTCTCTTCGCCAGGAAGAAGGATGACAGTTGAGACATTCGCATTATTCGGATCTGGTCGCCGATTACACCACCCCCTGGCAACTTCGAGTTCTCTCAGACGCGCCCAGGCAAAATCAACTCCGTCAGCGGGGATAGTCATGTTCGCCTCTTCTCCGCCGCGCACGGCAAGCCTGACTCCCTCAACGACTTGATCGTCATTATCGCAACCAATCGCAACAGTAGCCTGCGCACCAAACCCTCTCTCAGGACTACCCCAATCGATAATCGCACCCGTCCTTCCCTGCGGTTTGCCGGTTTTGACAGCTCGGCCCAAACGACGGAATATGCTTTCCGTGTTGGCGTCAGATGTGCCCCATCGTTCACCCTTTTCGCATTTTTGTTTTAGTAATTCCAAAACGGCGCGGGCGTCCTCGATGGAGTCGTGGCCTGTTTGGCCCTTTTGGATTTCTTTGCCGAGGTATTTCTGGCATAGCCATTTTAGGGCACTCTTTAGCGGAGGCCCGCGGGGATGAGGGTATATGATGGCCGTGTCGATGATGAAAGGGTGTGTAAGTTTGAGGGCTGTCAGGTCGGAGTTCAAGGAGTGTCCGACTAGGACAGTGCGGGGGGTGAGGAGTTCCAAAAGTTCTTTTTGAATATCTGCGAGGGTAGTCGTGACGGGATCGAGCATTTCCTTCGTAATTCCAGAAAATTGTGTCAGATAGTTGATGATTGGTAGATCCGGTTTCACGAGTTTATCCAAAACAACCTTTCCATCCCAATTCACCAAACTGATTCGTGTAAGCTCCGACTTCCCGCCTTCGGTAATACACATTTCGCAATCCAGAGCGAGAACTTCTCGCCCAGCCGTCATGCTTCCTTCTTGTACTTCAGATTCGGGCGGTTCGCCATCAGCCAGGGACTCGACATGTGTATCCACCCAACCGTGCTCGGCTGTTGTGCCTGCGCGTTCTCGTATCCTCTGTTCTGCCGCTTTCTCAGGCTCCGTCTTGAAATATACCGGATGCAAAACATAATCATTCTCACGCAATTCTAGCTTTGGTGTGATAAACGCAGTGATGGGTGTGCGCTTCGATACGAAATGCTTTTCGTTCCTTGGGAGTCGTGGGCCTTTCATCTTGGCCTCTTCTTGCGTCTTTGGTAATTGTGATAGCAGTATAGCTTGCAGAGGAGAATGGACTTTGTTGTACTTCGTGTCGCCGGGTGCTTTGACCGGCCAGATGTGAGGAAACATGTCGGCTAATTCTTGTAGAGGTTCGGGCAAGTTTTCCCGAGTGAGGCTTTGGGGATTGAATCGATGAGATCTGTCGAGGAGCGGTAGACCCTTTTTCCATCGTTCGAATTCCTCGTCGTGAGAATCCTTTTCATCTTCTTTTTTGTCTGCAGTTTCCTTCGTAACTTCCGCCTTGTCATCCAGAGGTATCGACCCGTTGAACATTCCAATTTCTAGTCCAGGGACCATAAGCACAACCACTTTCCTCACATGGCCCGAATGTTTCATCGAGATCCATTGTGGCGCAATTCCATCCGCAAAGCAGTACAGCAACAGACTCTGCAAATCTGCAATGCGAATCGACGACTGCAGCCTGCCCTCGACATATGTCAAGGTAGGATATTTCGTCTTCACCCCATTCTCGCCCCTCTTTCGTTTTTTGTGAGATGCACCGGTCGACACAGTTCCCGATTGTGTGGTGGATTCCTCTTCTTCGACTGTAGATGTGGGCGAGGTCGAGCCCTGTAATCGTGACACTGTCTGGCCAATTCCGAACCCGCCGCCGGAGGGGGCCATTACTGGATCGGCGTAGTCAACGGGATCGCGTTTTCGCTTGGCACCATGAGGCATGGTCGCGACGCTGTGGAGGGGGAGTGAGAGTTGTGAGAGCGATCTGAACGCTCTAGCTGTCTCGGGAGGATGCGCGGAGTTGTTGTAGCTCAAGCAATTTCAAAATTTAGGCAAGCCGTATGAGAAGCCTTCTACGGCATCTGATTGGCTCCTTGAATGTCAGGTGGGGCATTTGAGACACGTGCAGGATTAATATTGTTCCGGTATTGTCAAGTTGCCGTATTCTGACTGAAATATGACAGTACACGCCGCTTTAAAGGCGTCCAGTCATACACAGCCAATCCATCTTATAAGATTGATAAGCCACTCTTTTCTCTCCGACACGCGAGCTAACTACGTATTACATTTATCTTTTAGTAATGCATATATTTTGCAGGACTGAGTAATCACAGATTCTCTCAGTACATAGAGTAGTAGCATTGTCTAGTTTCAGCTGTCACCGACTGTTCTCTACCTATGTGAATTCCTTGCAGATGATGGCGTCAACACCGTAATAAATCTTTTCCGGTGCCGAGCGCTTTTTCTGTCACTCCCGCAGGGATCCTCAACCACCCTCATTGCTTCTTCTACAGACTTCTCTATTTCCTTTCTTGTTTCCCTCAATACTCCGTTAAATCGGCTACACACGACAATCAACTAAAGATTTCTTAATCCGCAGTCTCGTACGTCGCAACTCGGTACCTATCGCTGGGTGACCCCGCCATTATCGTCGCCTCCCGCATTTTATATCGAGCAATCAACTGGACAAAATGTCGACTCTCCAGGAAATCACCTCAGAATCCGAGTTCGCTCAACACCTCACCTCCCTCCCTCCCTCAGCCCTCCTGGTCCTTTCCTTCCACACGCCCTGGGCCGCACCATGCACCCAAATGCGCACAATCCTCAACACCCTCGCCGGAGGATACCCAGTCACATCGCCACCCACAATCTCCTTCGTTAGCGTAAACGCCGAAGAACTTCCCGATATCTCAGAAGAATACGATGTCACTGCCGTCCCGTTCTTGGTGCTAATCCGCGACAAGAAAGTGCTCGAATCCATAAGTGGAAGTGACGCAGTCAAGGTTCGCGATGCGATTGAGCGTCATGCCGGTCAAGCCGCTTCCTCGGTGCCAGGATCAAAGTCAACCATTCCCCCTGTTCTGAATGCCACTCCTCGCGAACCGGCTGTTTCAGGCGCAGCCACAGATATCCCCGCCGCATCTGGCGCTGCACCAGCTTCCGCGGCACCCTCCGTCGCCGCCGCAGCAGTAGCCCCAGCCGCCTTCGCCGAAGAAACCAAAGAAGCCCTGTTCGCGCGTCTCGCCGAACTCGTCAAAGCCGCTCCGGTCATGCTCTTCATGAAAGGTACACCGAGCGCACCTGAATGCGGATTCAGTCGTCAGCTTGTCGGAATACTGCGCGAGAATGGAGTCAAGTATGGATTTTTCAATATTTTGGCAGACGAGGATGTGCGTCAGGGTTTGAAGGAGTTTGCGGATTGGCCTACGTTTCCTCAATTGTGGGTTCAGGGTGAGCTTGTTGGAGGGTTGGATATTGTAAGTCTTTCTCTTCTCTTCTCGTCTTTTCGCTTGTCGGTCGGCTGGCTAATGAGATTTTGTGTCGTACAGGTCAAAGAGGAACTCAGCGCAGACCCCGATTTCTTGAAAGCTTATGCTGTTCAGCGACCGACTGCTACGGCTTAGATAGATATTGCTTGAAAGATATAAGAGATAGTTATACCCCGACAATCCTGTCTTCAGTTGTACAATGATATGAATGAATAAAATGGTTCAAGATTCAAAAGGTTGATCTTATTTTTAGATTCTGATTCAATCCCTCTCGGAGCAGAGGTATACGTACATACAGTAATATGCAGTATTTACAATAATCTGCCTTCTCTTACCTCGATTCATCGTCAAACTCCCCAGCATTCCTCCTCAAAGTAAACATCTTACTATGGACTGCATCCTCATCCACATACGCACCAGCGAGCCACCTCTCTCCGCTCGTCGTATCAAACGCGCGCCGCGCATGCAGCACTCGCCTATTCTCAAAAATCACACACTGACCAGGTTCTAGTTTGAGCTCAAAGATGCGCTCAGGATTCTCGATTCTCTGCTCAAACTTGCGGATGGCGGAGAGGTATTCTTTCACCTTTTCGGACCATTCTAAGGATTCGGATGGAATGATGTGGTATGGTCCCTGGAAAGGAGGCGAGTAGTTGACGTGAGCCAGTGTTCTGTCATCGGGGGAGGTAGTATTGTTGTCGGGTACTTCGAGAACAGGTCTCGTACTCCGATAGTAATTGTCCTTATGGTCATAATGATAAGGAACTTTGTGAGAGGACAATATCTCCCACGACTTCAAGTCTAAATCTCTGGCCGCGCCAAAGGAGTCTACAAACAGAGATTCCCCACCTTTGCATGAGTTTTTGAGACAATGCAGTAACTGGAAACCCGGCGGGTTGTGGACATATAACAGGTCCATGTGGAATCCCAGGTTGAGATTCGTGTATGCCACGTTCTTTGCTTTGGGGTCATTGCGTACATCCCAGGTTGAGCCGTAAAAGGTGTTGCGTAGGGGCCCCATTCGCGTAGCTATATTCGAGACCATTTCGCGTGAGTCCGGGATATTGTTCACAAACAACAGACCGTAGAGGGTTAGTTTGTTGAGTGCTTCTCGGAATAGGTTGTCATTTGACATCCAGTCGTTGAAATCAACCCAAGGTTGATCTCGTTCCATTTCTTTCCGATCCCAGAATATTTGACGTTTGCCGGTGCCCATGGCTTTGTGGTGAAAGTATGCTGATGGGTGTGTGATTTCTTCTGCTGTCAGCCGCGTTACATGCGTTTTCTCGTCGTAGCCTGAGATGTCCTTGTTCCAGCATATTTCCAGAACTTCTGTTCCCTCTGAGGATGCCTCCTTGACCCATTGTATGTGCCGGGGAGCTATGTCCTTGGGAATATCGCCTGTCCTGAAATTGCGCTGTTTGGTCTGTGGATCAACGCAGCGGGGGCATTGACATGCATCACGCAGTTGGATGTAGTGAACGTCGACATTCCGGTCAAGCGATTGATTCAAACTAGTTGCTGGAAGTTTGATTGTAGCCTTGTCTTGACCGATATGCTTGACGAGCCCTTTGTGGTCGTCATGTGTGGGCGAAGCTTCATCTTTAAATTGCCGAGGTTGTGAATAACATCTGATTCCCCTCGTCCAGGCTGGGAATGATCTTTTTGCAGAAGGAAGTACAGGCGTGGTTATCGTGGCAGACGCCCATAATTGACCGATAGATCCTCGAGGATGAAACATGATTGCAATCTGGAGACCACTCTGTGTTATAATAACTAATAGGTCTTTCCGAGCGTTGACCCCTCGGTCATGGAGAGATGGAGGAATGCGGAGAAAGATAAGCGGTTTTGATAAGGGTTAGGGCCGGCAGGTACAACCCTAAGCAACCAGAGCCCGAACTGAGATTTACCCAAGTGAATTCCATCTCCCTTCTCGCTCGCCCAACTTTCCGCCTTGTATTGTCCTGTTTGGTGGAGATGATTTGACGAAGGATGTTGCATCGGAGAACCGATATAAGCAAGAGGCATATCCGGATATGCCCAATTTCCTATTCAGGTCGCAACTTAGGGCAAGGGCTTAGGGCAACCCTTTCATACATGTATCGTGACGTCACGTCTTTGGCAAACCCAGCTGGATCAAAGACCTCACGATCACTCTTTTCCAATATTAACTCTGTTTTGACAATTCATGTTTTTTGCCCCCATCTTCCTACTGTGCGACTCATCTACGGGTGATGAATGGCCGGGAATTTGTAGATCCGCGCCGACCGGAAAGTCTGGCTGAATTGACTTCTCAGCTCGAGTTTGATCTCGCATCAATCTTGCATTAATTCCTTCAATTACCATCATCACTGGATCATTTGCACAATCAATTTTAATATCTACGCTCCTGAATGTGAATAATCGCCGTTGAATTATTTTAAATTCCACAAGTTGAGAGCATCTGATCGAGCGTTGTTGTATAAATATATCGCTCTTCGATCAAACACGACGTAAAAATGGGTGAAATCGGCGAGCATTACAAAGATCTCAGACAGTACCGCAAGAGAAAACGCGGCGCCCAACTCGCAAAAGCCAATAAAAAACCAAAATGAAATGAGGAACCACCTCGTCGTCGCTGTTGGGACTGGATGATCACCACCGGCAACTGCCACTATGCCAAGAATAGGTCATCATTCAAAGAGTACCGAAGAGTCGCAAAATCGGTTTCCAATGGTATTATAGAAGGGATCACGACTTTCATCGCTGGCGTTGGAAAGGTGGACTTGAAGGTGCAGACTTCTCGTGAAGAAGGGTCGCTTGTACGAACTTTGGTGTTGGAGGATGTGCTTCATATCCCCGAAGCTAACTGCAACGGGTTCTCAGTCGCGGTGTATCATACTCTCAATGGCGGATCGACAAGGCTTGGTCGTGAACCCTCGGGTAGAGATGAAGAGTATCAGCCTCTTTGGTGCAGTCAAGAGTTCAAGGGTCTGAACAAGCTGGTATTGGCGGGTAATCCGCAGGGAGAGTCATATCTGGGCGATGGTGTCAAGATGCTCAGTATGTATATCAGAGATGAGGATCTTGAGGAGATTGTAGGTCCAAGGGAGGAAAAGGATGTGAACGCTAGTGAAAAGGAGCAAGCGGAAGATGAATCACTAGACAGCCCCTGCCTGGACTGGATAGTTGTGTCCGGTAACTGTCACTACGCCAAGGATAGGTCGTCTTTCAAAGACTACCGCCGGGTCGGAATACCTGTTCAAAACTACGCTTCTTTCGGAGACATGGTCTATGTTGCTGGAATCGGAACAGTTGAGTTGAAAGTACAGGCCCTTCGTGAGAAAGGATCACCTATCCGAACTTTGGTTTTGAAAGACGTGCTCCATGTTCCGGATGCTATCTGTAACGGATTTGCTTTCATCGAATATCACAAGTTCTACGGAAGCGAAAATCGACGCAACACATCCGAGGGTCTTGATGAAGAGGGAAGGCCTCTTTGGTGTAGTAAATTATTCCAAGGAGTGGTTCACCGGCTGGTATTGCCTGGAAAACCTGGGAGCAAGTCATTTTCAAACCATGATCTTCAATCGCTCGATGTTTACATTGAGAATGAAGATATGCTCGAGATTTTAGATAGTCATTCAGGGGGTTTGGAGGATTACGACGATCCTGACGATGGCTCTGGTTCCAATTTCATCTAAGGGGCTGTTCTACTATCTAGTCCTAATGATCAAGATGCTCTATTCTCTATTTTTCCGACTCATTTCTATCTGGTGATCGAGAATTTCTGTGTAGACTTTTCCCATGTTAAATAGTCGCGCCATCATTTATTTGCCAATGACCTGTCGATACCTAGGTAATCATCTTGCATGAACCGTGTCAATAACGCCTGTAAGCAATTTTCCAACATCCATCACGTTATCAACCATTCAACCAGCCTTTAAATTTAGCACCAAGACTTCAGTAGCTGCTACCGAGAGGTCCCATGTAGAGACACCCGTATTGCCTCCTGGGCCTTGAATATCTCCTTTTCGGATCCACGGATACCCACCCCTTATGACAAATAATTAGGGCGGGATAACTAGCTCCATGTTTAGAATTTTACGGTGATCGCAACATGCATCGTCATTTTCTCGATCCTTTGCAGAAGTCGAAGAAGCGGCGGAGGAAGACGACGAAGACAACGTGGACGAGGATGTGACAATAGTAGAGGTCAAGGTTTCTATAACATCAACGGCTGATATCTGCGTGACATACACCGTTGAGATCGTTGCAATCACCGTCGCAACACAATCAGCTGTTGTTGTATAGGCCGCCACAGCCTGAAAACCGATCGAAGAGACCGCCGTCAATGAGCAAGACTGCCATTCGCGCGATTACTTGGAGGTGGAGTAGTTGAATCCGCTACAAATTGCGGTGTAGATAATGTAGTAGAAGCATAGCTTTGCTGACAATGGAGCCGGGTGAAGCTTCCGTTGTCTTTTTATGATTTCAATGTCGGAGTTGTTTTCTTCCTTATCGATAATAGAATTTGCCGGCTCCTTGACTGTTCAGAGTTTCCCAAATAGCTAGTGCGGTGTTTCGTCAAATGAGAAGCTCGGCACGGTTGACGTCTGCGCAGTCATAACGATCTTGAACAGGACCAATGTACTTTTGCAGAATCTTATGACCATCATCACAGTTTTTGATGGCATATTCCCAGATTTGCATCAGTATCTGCGCTTCCTCATCTGCGTTCTTCAACCGCTCCCGATCACGGTTGACACGACCCTGAAGCAAGTTGTAGCTAACTTGATGCGTCTGTCTACTCGACCCACCATTTGGCAGCAGAAGCCCTTTCAGATACACCTGGCCCGAAAAGGACGAGTCCAAAGTGAGATCCCCATATGGCGTTTCAATGATGTCGTTAGGTTCTTTTGGTCGTTTGATATCCAAGGTTGCTTTCATCCAACTCCTAAAATCTGTCTCGGAAACTTCTTTGCCACCCCTGGCCTTGTCAATAATAAGGCAGACATCAGATGCTGGATTAGCCTTCAAATTTTCTCGTGATTTTTGCGCATCATGTAGCTGGCTGGCTGGAATAGGGTTCAATTTGCAATCAAGATTCGATTTTTTGGTCCTCGAAAGCCAAATGTCCAATTGTAACTTTTTGATGTTAGTCGGACTCGGTATCCCGTGCGAAGTAGTACCAAAGCAGCAACCTTAAGGCCTTCGCCGTGAGTTCCTGCCACAGTTTCGTTACCGCGTTTTGTAGTGCCGCCCATTTCGAGGTTATGGCGCTTCAGTTGTGCTTGGAAATTTACTACTTCGACGATGTCTGGTCTTTTTTTGAAACGAATATAACCAAGTAACTTCCGTTGATTTGTGTTGTTCATCATAATAAGGGTGGGATGGTGCAAGAGGATTTGGATCTCATTCACCAATGTTTTCACCTCTCTCCTGAAGGATCGCTGATTGAGGTTGAACGTGACGATTATTGCGTCCTTCCTGTAACAGATTGAAGTCAGAAAATTTCTAAGGAAGGATTAAAATAGAAGAAGAAGAGTCCTCGCACCAATTCTGGTACAATTCACGAAAAGCATCTTTTTGGGACTAGCTAGGAACGTAGTTCATAGTAATTCCCAAGGTATGGGTACTTGGCTTCAGCTCATCACAGTCACTAGAATCCTCTGACCCCGAGGAATGCTCTGATGCTGGATTGTGGGTCCCTGGAACCATGCTGCTTGCTGTAGCCACAGGTCGTAGAGTTGGTCGAGATGCCGGGGGCGTGACCCCTCTGGTCGGTAGTTTGGTCTCCATTTAGGTGTCTGACGACAACTGGAAATCGTAGGCTAGAATTTGTAGTCCACGTCTGGTAGCATTTGAGTATTGTTGTCCGTATTCAGTTTGTAGAGAGATTCGGCTAAGCTTGATTTGACAGCGTAGGCATACGTAGAAATGATGGTGGGGTTAAGTGAGTTGTTCTTGAGCAGCAAACGAGTGATTTTTAAAGAACCTTGGAGTAGTCGTCTCTGGTAAAGTCAGAGAAAGAATCAATAGGCCATTTCCAAAAGAAACGATGGTATGTCAAAGGTGACAAGAGGTTAATGAGAGTAAAGAAGGTAAAAAAGAGTGAATGAGATGAATCTGAAAAAGATTGAAGAGGTTGAAGAAGGGAGAGAAGATGAAGAAGGAGGGGCACGTAGAGACGAGGGGTTCTCATCGGTCAGAAGTTCACTTTGTTTGTCGACGTTAAACATCCCAATCGGGAAGGAGGCTACCTGATTGGGAAGCCGGCACGTGATTGGTCGACATCTACGTAATCTCCGATGGAGCTAAGCAAGATAAAGCAAGAAAATAATCTCATCTGGAGTCGCCTGCCTGTCACTTAACCATCCTTCAACATTCTCCTGCTTTTCTTTGTGGTTTCTCTCTTCCTATACCCATCTGATAATTTGTCGTCTACGCTTTGCCATTGCAATTGGATGTATGTCTCCCGGCGGTGAACGACTTAAAGATGAAGGCACGCGGACGCAGGTCGTCATCGCCGGGGGTATAGCCGGACTTGTCTCGAGGTACTTATTCTCCCACCACTACTTCAACCACAATGCTAACCAGGTCGATATTGCAGGTTCTGCGTCGCCCCCCTTGACGTCGTCAAAATCCGCCTTCAGCTTCAAATCCACTCCCTCTCCGATCCAATCTCGCACTATGGCATCAAGGGGCCAGTCTACAAAGGCACTTTGCGGACGATGCAGACTATCGTCAGAGAAGAAGGGATAGCCGTACGCCCACACCCCCCGCACCCCAAACCCTAATAAACAAACAAGTCTCATTGAATGGCAGGGCCTATGGAAAGGCAACATCTCCGCCGAACTCCTCTACGTCTGCTACGGCGGCCTGCAATTCGCAACATACCGCACAACAACCCAATTACTCGCAGAACTTCCCACCCGACTCCCGCCCACAGCCGAATCATTCGTTTCCGGAGCTGTGGCCGGCGGTATAGCGACGGCGAGTACATACCCGCTCGACTTACTACGTACCCGTTTCGCCGCGCAGGGAAACGAGAGAATCTACACTTCGATTATAGACTCGATACGCGATATAAACCGTACTGAAGGGCCGAGGGGATTCTTTCGTGGTTGTTCTGCGGCCGTGGCGCAGATAGTGCCGTATATGGGCCTCTTCTTTGCGACGTACGAAACCCTCCGCCTACCGCTGGGCGAAATGTCGTCTCTTTTACCATTCGGATCTAGCGATGCTGCGGCCGGTGTGTTGGCAAGCGTAATCGCGAAAACAGGTGTGTTCCCACTCGATCTCGTACGGAAAAGATTACAAGTCCAAGGCCCGCATCGGGCGCGATATGTGCATACAAATATTCCAGAGTATAGTGGTGTCGTGAGGACCATACTCGTTATTCTGAAAACGCAAGGGGTGAGAGGGTTATATCGTGGGTTGACGGTTAGTTTGATCAAGGCTGCGCCTGCGAGTGCGGTTACCATGTGGACGTATGAGAGGGCATTGAATATTATGCGTGCGAAGGAGTAGATTTTTGTGACTGGGATGGCTACATTCTTCTTCTTTGGTTCTAGATGGTGGGATAGATTTGTATTGGGTAGATGGCGTCGTGGAGTTTTGTGTGTACGATAGCGTTACAACTATTTTTAATTTTACACTCATAGCACGTTTGGGGTATAAAAGAATGGATTATTGGTTGGGAATCATATTTCCTTCTCATTGAATTCTTTGCTCCAATGATCGAAAAGATTTTACGCTAATAAAGACAGGACTTGTCCCAAGAAACTCGTAAAACAGGGGGGATATGTGCGACACCATAATCTGTTTGCTTATTTGATCCAATAGAGACAGACAGAAAAAGTGGAAGGATAATTATCTGACAGAAAGGAAGGACGACGGGTTAGCGGCCTAGTACTCGGCGTCACCCTCAACGTCCTCCTCAATACCGTCGCTAGCAACCTCCTCGTAGTCCTTCTCGAGGGCAGCCAAATCCTCACGGGCCTCGGAGAATTCACCCTCCTCCATACCCTCACCAACGTACCAGTGGACGAAAGCACGCTTGGAGTACATGAGGTCGAACTTGTGGTCGAGACGGTTCCAGGCCTCGGCGATGGCGGTGGTGTTGGACAACATGCTGACGGAGCGGTCGACGGGAGCCAACTCGCCACCAGGAACGCGCATGGGCTTCTGGTAATTGATTCCGAGCTTGAAGCCAGTGGGGCACCATTCAACGAGGTTGAAGGAGGCCTTGGCCTTGACGGAGGCAATGGCCTGGCTGCAGTCACGAGGAACGACGTCACCGCGGTAGAGAAGAGCGACAGCCATGTACTTTCCGTTGCGGGGATCACAGACAACCATCTGGTTGTTGGGCTCGAAGCACTGGAAGGTAAGGTCGCTGACCTTGAAGCTCTCGTGAGAGCTGCGGTTGGCCGAAACGACAGGAGCATAGGAGATAAGAGGGTAGTGAATACGAGGGTAAGGCACCAAGTTGGTCTGGAACTCGTTCAAATCAACGTTAAGGGCACCGTCGAAGCGGAGGGAGGAGGTGATGGAGCTGACGACCTGGGCGATCAGGCGGTTCAAGTGCTCGTAGCTGGGACGGGGGATATCCAAGTTACGGCGGCAAATGTCGTAGACAGCTTCGTTGTCGACCAAGAAAGTGCAGTCAGAGTTCTCAATGGTACTGTGAGTGGAGAGAACGGCATTGTAGGGCTCGACAACGGCAGTCGAGACACGGGGGGAAGGGTAGACGGAGAACTCGAGCTTGCACTTCTTGGCGTAGTCAGTAGCAAGACGTTCGAGAAGGAGAGCACCAAAACCGGATCCAGTACCACCGCCGAAAGAGTGGAAGATCAAGAAACCTTGAAGGGAGGAGCAGTTGTCTATTATATGATAAGTAACTATTCTCCAAGCCGGCCAGGGAAGCTACGTACCGGTAATGCGGCGGATGCGGTCAACGACATTGTCGACCAATTCCTTTCCAATGGTGTAGTGACCACGGGCGTCTATTCTCTGTTAATCCCACTATCCGTACGGTTCGTTGATAACGGACGTACAGTTGTTGGCAGCATCCTCCTTGCCACTAATCAACATCTCAGGGTGGAAGAGGGAACGGTAGTCACCGGTGCGGATTTCGTCAATGGGCTTGAAGACAGATTAGTCATCCATTCATACCGCTTACCGGAAAATCTCGAGTATACGTACAGAAGGGTCCAAGTCGACAAAGATGGAGCGAGGAACATATTTGCCGCCGCTGGTCTCAGTGAAGAAAGTGTCGTAGGCACCGGCATCGCCAGCATTCTCAGCAGCCTCGGCGTCAATTGTTCCATCGGGCTTGAGACCGTGCTCGAGGAGATAACTGTATGTGTGGCATTGTGGTTAGATTTTGCCCAGCAGCTCGAGATTATCGACTGGCGCGACCGAAGCAAGAATGGCGGTGAGGACGTACAGCTCCCAAGCACTGTTACCCAGCTGGGTACCAGCCTGGCCGATGTGAAGATGGCAAATCTAAGTAACACGAGTTAGTTATAAGCTTCAAACAGCTGTTATCGAAGGAGCATTATATCAAATTCATGAGTGGTAGCTTCGGTGTTGACCTCGACCTCAATATTTGGATGGTTCAGGGGACGGGGTATGGTGGGGGGAGTAAACAAAGGCTCGCAACACAACGTAACAAACTGTAGACTTACCTCACCACGCATTGTGACTGATGGAAGATGGACAAAGATACAAAAGAGAAGGCAAAACCCAAAGTAACCTGTACACGAGCAGGACAAGCAACAGGGGACAAAAAAAGAGGTTGGAGTGTCGATTGAGTCGTGGAGGAGTCGCTGGAGGAAAGAGTCCGTGCCGGGTCGATCGACTAAACCGAGTAGGACGGACCCTGTACAGCCAATCAGCGTGTTCAGGGACGGAGCTTGCTGCGCTAGCTCCCTTTTGGGTGAGGAGTGGATACCAATTGGCCAATCATCTTCGCGATTGCCCTTCCCCTGGCCTGAGGCCCCCACCAGGCATCCGCGGTCTCAGGCCCCGGGCTACTCTATTTTCTTGCTCATGCCCTGGGCAATTTGATGTTATCTATCTACACCCCAACCTCTCTCGCGCGTGGTTGTTCATTCTGGCAGAAGATAATCTAACGTGCGGTATAGGGTGGAATCACCATCACTCTCCCGCTTAAGCAACAACATCCTCCAAATGTTCCGCATCAGCCTTCGTACCCAACGTCTGCGTGACAGGCCCATTTCCAACAGCGTTGCCAACAACCTCCGCCTCAATCAAAATCTGCCTCCTCGCTTGTCCCAGTGTCATTTTGCTGGCTTGATCTTCTCAATGCACTTCGAAGAGGCGGTCAATCTGCTCGAGAGATAGCTTGGATGTCTCAACATAGAACAACCACAAGACAGGCAACATGGAGATATTGAAGAAACCAAACATGAGATAAAATCTCCACGAAAGGTTTATTATTCCCAACGCGTGACCAGTACGACGACATAGGCGAATATCCAGTTCGTGGCCATTGAAATGGAAGTCCCGACGTTACGCATGGCCTGCGAATTGATCTCGGCGGGATACAACCATGGAATCGAAAGAAACGAGATGCCGAAAAAGACATCGTACACAAAAATGAACACGACCGCGAAAATAGACATAGAATAGCCACCAACCCGGATACCGATTGCAAGCATAAAGAACGCAATACTCTGCCCAGCAGCGCCAGCCAGCAACAAATTCTTTCTCCCAAAGGAGTTAATAACAAGCATAGATGTAGTGGCCCAGATCATTAACGCATGACTGTAGATCGCGGAAATGATCAAGGCGAGACGGTCAGACAGGCCGACAGATTTCGTCAGTACGACCGGAAAATAATTTGCAATGACGTTGACGCCACATGCTTGCTGCATGAGCGCAATACCAGCTCCGAGCAAGATTCGTCGCAGATTCTGCTGAGGTCCGTTGTGGAGGATGTTGGACATGGCCGCATTCTCGCTTTCGATTTCATGGGCCACGGTTGCGGAGAGGATGCTCAACAACTCGGCGACTTCTGGGTCATTGTCTTGGACATGAGGCGAGCAAGTATCTGTTTTGCTTCTTCGTTGCGGCCACAATGAGCGAGCCATCGTGGCGACTCTGTCATGACAATCGTAAAGACGAATGTGACCATGGACCAAAATGACTGAAAAGCTAACGGGAACCTCCATGACACCGAGTTATTTGGCAAATAAGTAAAGCCATAATTCATCCAGCTAGTCACGGCGATACCGAAAATGTTCAACACCAACTCCATTATGACCAATCGACCGCGATGATGCTGTTTACACGTCTCGGCCTACCACATCGGAATAGCCGTGGTATTCAAAGCGGTTCCAAAACCGCCCACTCGATCAGTCATATCACTAGATATAGTGAAACAAGTTCTTAGAGAAAGCGAAATAACAATTCGCAAAGGCGACATACTGGTAATCCGCACAGGTGCGTCTGTTATCCATCGAGACCATCGACTTTATTCTAACAACAGTAAATCCAAGGTTTCCTAAAAGCCTACTCGGAAGCAACTGAACAGCAACTCGAGCAAATCATGACCGCAGACCCCCTACAATACCCCGGCGTCGAGAACTCGATCGAATTCTCAGAATGGTTATGGAACTCTGGCATTGCAGCTGTATGCACTGATTCACCTGGCTTTGAAGCAATGCGTACGCGCCCCCCCTCTATTACCCCAAATCCGTCCAAATCAAGTATCTGCAGCTCTCCATGGATTCTTCCTCCATCCCGTCCTTCTCGCAGGCTTCGGCATGCCTATCGGCGAGTTATTCGACTTGGAAGATTTGGCGGCTCAATGTGAAAAGGCGCAGAGATGGTCGTTCTTCTTTACGAGTGAGCCGTTGAATGTGGTTGGGGGTGTTGCTAGTCCGCCAAATGGGTTGGCTATTTTTTGAAATCAGCAAACTAGAAGGGAAAAATGGATGACTTCTTCGCTATTTCCTATAGACCATACGCCTTGTGGAGTACTTTAATTCTCATGGCAGGTATTCAATGTCCTACCATTTGACGTGTCCGGATCTGAGTATTGCAATTGAACGACATTCAACCGTCAAATTAAAGATATATGTGTTATAGACATCCTCGAAAATATCAAACTTGCATTCTTGGTAAACTTTTAAATTAAAAATTCAAATTTGCTTAATAACCATGCTCGTGTCCGCCAAATCATCCGGATATCATTATTTGCCCCATATGCCTTCTGAACTAAGCCCACTCCCCGAAAGCCGAGATATAGGTAGTGACATGTCTCCTCTGTTCCAATCTAGTCCAAGCCCCGAAAACAGTCTCCTCCCGAGTGTTTATTATTGTTCAACTGAATACATACTAATTCTCGCGTTTATTAATTCGAGCGTGAAGCGCCTTAGGGTGACCAACGGTCCCAGAGCTGTTTCCCTTGTTGCTTGTGAGATTCCATCAAACGTAGCCCCTTTTGCCCAGTGTACTTGGCCAGCAAAATCTCGCGCCTTGCAGAACACAGTCCATTCCCATTCAGCCAATTTCTGGACGAAATCCACGATATCTGCCTCAAACTCTGAGATCGCATCCTTGTATGCCCCTGAGTAATTCTCCCATTTTGCGTTGGCCATGAGGCGAACCTCGTCCTGACCATAGGACAGTGCCACGCCATCACCAAATCTGACAGGTACACCAGACGAATCTCGTAGACGGATGCCATCTGCTGTTGCAATGGCATATATTTGAGGTCCTGGAACAGGTTGGCGCATATTGTATTCAGAATAGTTTTGGACATCCTCGCTTACCACACCGACAGTAAACTTCTTTAGGCGGTGGTATTTGCTGCCATTAAATACTGGCTCAGTTGGTGGCAGAGGAAGAGCGAAAGGTAGATCCTTGAGGAAGAAGCGAAGGTCGTCCGCCAAGTACTCGAATGATTGTACGACGTCGGTCATGACCCCCGAAGCCAGTGTGATTCCAATCTTCAATGCCTTCTTGAGCTCGTTGCTCTCAAGACTGTCGACAGGGGCTGGGAACTCTTCATTGTCTTCAATCATAGTCTCCGGAGCGTCAACAGTTATGTCCCTGTCTTCATTTTCGTCATTTTCAAGCTCCCGTAGGCGCCCTTGAACCCGTTTGACGAATTCCTTCACCTCTGCCTGACCATAATTGGCACAGAGTTCCTCATATAACATCTCGTTGTGAAAGATGTCAATTAGAAAATCATTGTTGTCATGCAACGATTGCACAATAAGATCACGCTTCACTTTGTCGTCACTGAGACCGTTGGGGAGATCTAAATGATGAACGTCCGCTCCGTATTCTTCGGCCCATTGGAGGGTATTCTCACTTGTTTGTAATCACCCGGACGCTGATTTTTGATCTCAGTGTAGTTCATATGCCATGCAATCACGATGTCGATGGCCTCGTCAATGTCTTGGGTGGTTGTGAGCCTATCTAGGGCTTCCTCAAAGGTTTCGGCCAGCATGTTTGTCGAGAATGGCATTGGCTGTATCAAGTTATACGTTAGTACTGCCAGGAAGAATATGATTCCGGGTATTCCATACCTTGATTCTAGGTAATCCTTTGTATGCAGTATACGAAGAAGGTTATTGGAAGATGAGGACAGTATTGAAAAGGTGAGAGGGTGGGGGGTGTAGTGAGATAAGAAGAATGAGAGGAAGAATAAGTGAGAGAATCGAGGGGCGAGTAAGATAATTGTTGAGATTGGGAAAGGTGGCGAGAAACCGAGGTGACTGAGAGGATCAAGAAGACCAGAATTAGTGGAAAAATAAGGAAGGGATTGAGAGGATCAACACAGTGGAGAGGATCGAGAGGATGGGACGACTACGTAGGTGGTGATGAGTGAAGGAATCAAGACGACTGAGGGAGGATTAAGAAAGCTGAGAGGATTGAGAAAAGTAAGAAGAATGAGAAAACCAAGAGACCGAAGAAAATATAGGCTATAGGGTAAAAGAATTAAGAAATGAGAAAGAGGAGATAGAAAGGAAAGCTAGATGATGTTAGAGGTTGAGCTAGTTATTAGGAGTACTCACCCTGCTCGTCGAGGAAGTGTGGCGGTTGAGAAATGACGGTTCATGATCGAAGTCAGAGCGTAGAGGATGGTATTCATTAGTCCAAGAGGTCGAAGATTTCGTAATCTCCAGCTGGAAGCCTCAAATTCAAAACAGAGATCCCTCACCACTCACGTTCCAATTATGAAAGACTACTTGTAGAGTGAGCTGTATGATAGAATCGAAGCCTACCATACGGCGACTTCAAGTGAAGCAGGCCCCGGAATAGCTTCTCAACAACAAACACATATTACAATAACTTTTAACAATCAATGTAGTACTTCGAATGCCTGAAAACATTATCCAACCATAGTTCTGATCAACAACATTTGGGATAGCCAATTGTCGTAACAACACCTCAATTCTCGATACCAGTCATGAATCTCGTCGTTTGCCATTTCGGGGCGAGAACGGAGCCAGCCATCCAAGATACCCTCACAACTATAAATCAACTGGGGCGCAGCATATAAGTAACTCTCCTGTTTCCAGTTTTTGTGGTAATTCATGTTCGCTTTAATATTGATAGTGTCACGAATAACTGCAGGGGCATTGCAGTAAGTGTCAAGGAAATCTAGATAGCCAATGCCGGAAAGGTTTCGGAATCCCTGAATGGCTCGAGAAAAGGCAACATCTGGTGCACTTCTTTCAAGCTGCTTACAGACCTCCGCATCGAGTGCTATGTTGAGAGTAGAGTGAAGTGCAGGTTCGGAAGTCATGGAATCGATGGATGAAAAGCGCCATAGTTGTAATTTCCGTAGCTCGACTGTATCTCCATAGTACAAGTTGTGATGTGCTTGGAGGTTGTTGTTTAACTGTCCATGGAGTTGGGGACGGGACTCCTCGAGACTTTGAAAGGAAATCCCAAGGCTGTTAACGGACTTTCCCAACCGATAATGTGACTCTTCAAGGCTTTTTGTGGACTCCCAAAGTTGTCGATGGGACTCCTCGATGCTCACAATAGAAGTCTTCACCTCTCGCTGCTGCTCTTCTAGCAATTGAATCCTGTCAACAATAAATAGGGAACTAAGGCTTTCAAAATTCCGAGCCTAGCTATGATTCTCGTGAGACATTGCTAGGGGTTCTAGACTTCTTGGAGGGCAGGTTTGATGGACAGGTTTTGTGCAACTGTAAAAGTTTTCCCATCTGATTTGGGATTATAGGTAACAATGATAAATGATTGAAGCAGGCAGCAACGACCATACCACGGATTGACCGATGTTCAAGCAACAGAAGTTCTAGAGGCAGCAATATCCAAAATTTCTCCAGTTATTACAATTTTAAACTTATAAAAGACGTAGATACTGATTGATGCTTCATTCGACGCACCATTCTTGTGTACCGTCAAAAAGCTGGCCATTCACCGCACTCTTTCCCTTTTGAGAACTGCTACTCGGCAATTCCAGCACCAGCTGGAGTAATAGATCATCTGTCAATAGAGAAGCATCAAATTCAGGCAGCAAAGATGGAAGCATCTTCAACGAGCTTTTCTGACCAGCCTCGGAAGCGCGAGAAAGCACCACAGTTCCACAAAAAAAGTAGTCGAATTTGTTGCCTACCACGTTGGTGATTGACACTATAGCCTCCCGAGTCGGCGAATAGCTTCGGGATCCTCCAAATTGTTCTTGATAGTCCAGCGGCCATTTCTCGATGATGATGCCGATCTTAGAAGCATCAAATTCAGATAGGATATCAGTCCGATACTTCGGTGTCTCTCATCGCGGAGCCAGAAACAGCTAGACACCTCGAGGGTAAAAGCTTTATATTGATCTCTGAAAGCGAAGTCGGGCAGCTAATAACCCTCGACAGGTTTAGCAGGGAGATTAGTAATAGAGAAAGTTATGCCGGCGAGACGTATATGCCATCATGCACTATCAACTGGTGCCAGAAAATTGTTGGCTGGAATTGCTTCGGGTTCTGCTCTGTAGAAATACCTGGGTAACGCCCAACCAATTGGGGGCTCTCGCGTTCCGATTCGAGGTTCCAAGAAAAAGAGCGCCCTTTCGGGGAATAGACCTTGGGCCATTATAAACTCCTGTCTTCTCTCTTGGAGGTCGTCAGTGGCGGTTATTCTGTGTAATGCTGTCTGGTCTGTTAAAAGGAGAGTGGCCAGGCAATATGGCTCATCTACATCCCTGCTAGCCGTTCTCCAGTGAGCTAGAGCATATATTTCTCGAGTTCGCTGCTGCACAGGTAAATCGTCTCTTAAAAGAGGACTTGCAGCCGGAGTGATCCCTGATGATACCTCTCTTTCTGAGGAGATATGCGTAGTAGAGCTCTAAAATGGATGTTGACCCAAGTCCGCCCATTTTGAGAAGTTCAATATCGCTTGGGCACCAACCTTGATCTTGCAGTAGAGTCTCGATCAACTCAACGGGAAATCCGGTGACGAACTCGCCAATATTCGAGGGCGAGGGGTCATCGTCGTTTCGAAAAATATGCATCGTAGCAAGAAAAAGGGTGGCATGGAGGACTGAAAGCGACAATTGAACCTCTTGTGGCAGAGGTGAAGGAGCTTTAGCCAGTGAACTTTCTGTAGCTATTTTGAAGTAAGTGTTCACGTCTCTGAAAAGCTGTATAATGCAGAGGAATTTCTCTTCTTTCGCAGTCTCAGAGAGACTATTAATCTTATCTTGCTAGTTGTCAATATACTTTTGCAGAGACTTGGTCGTGATTAACTTTTGACCGTCAATTGCGTGGATGAAATCGCTCGTCAGCACTTTCGTCTTCAGGATTTCCGACGTAAACCCGAAGAAGAGCCATGCCGTCCTTAAAATATTCTAGAGAGAGTGGCCATGCCTAGTAGACACAGGGACAAACCCTAGGGGGCACGAGTGCTAGGTAATTACATACAATTCTGTAAACCTCCTCTGCATTCATTGTTTTTCCTGCTTTGGTGGGCCATATTAGTATTTGATATCAATATGTAATTGAACGAGGATTCCAGCACTTGACCGGCTCAAAGACCACGTTCTGCAAGTTTACAGCGTTCTATTTTGTACATGTATACTTTTAGAGTAGTATTGAGGCGAATAAAATAAAAAATTTTGATCTAAATACTGTAACACAAGACCTGATGAAGAGCGTGTCATTTCCTGGTCTTCATCACGCATATAAACGATAGTAATGTTGCGATAATTTGAGACACTCCTACGAACTCACAACCCCATACCAGCAAAGCCCCAAAACAGCCCCGATGACAATCGCCGCAGCAGGCGGCACACCAAACCACGCACTCTCAGTGTACGTCACAGTCGCTACCACCACCCACCAGGGATCCAACGCCAGACTTTGGCCGCTTGTGGTTTCCGGTGTAAGGTATCCGATATTCCACAAACGGTAAACAGCCGTAAAGACCAACCCGACAGCGGTAGCATTGAGACCATGCAAGAGATCAATAACCCATTTGTTCTTCCGCAAGACGCGCCAGAAGCTTTGTACGGCAACCGCCAACGTAATTCCGGGGATGAAAATACCCAAAAATCCCAGAATTGCACCGAGAACAGTTGGATAGGGCGAAGTTCGTAGTGACAGTGCTCCGAGATAGACGGCAAAGTTGAAGTTGGGACCTGGCCAGGCTTGAATCATGGCGAGACCGAGGAGGAAGTCTCGACTCGAAACCCAGCCGGGCCCTACAACGTAAGAGCGAAGGAGGGGGATGACGACTGGTCCTCCACCGAAGATGATGGTACCAGCGAGATACATGTTGGCGAAGAGGTCCAAGGTGATGTCGGGTGAAGCCTGTACACCGCGGCCGACGAGAACGCCGATGAAGGAGGCTATATCTTTGTTAGCCTTCTTTTCTCCTTGATTAGTGATGGTGTGATTACTTACCGAAGAACACTACTGTAATAAGGATGCCCACGCGCACTTTGATGGCATGGTTTTGGTGTAGGTCTGGTTGAACCTGTTGCGTTTCATGCTCCGGCTGCGAGTTCTGTGATGGCTTTGATTCCGGAACTGGCGTCGCTGTGGCACTCACATTCCTCCTTTGAACGCCACTGGTATCAGTCGGCTCGGCTCTTTCTCCGAGAGAAACACTGTTCTCAAGGGAAGCTTCCTCAACCTGCGATTCTGTATTCGACTTTCTCCGTTTAAGCTTGGATTTCAATTTTCCGATACTTTGCAACATCCATCCATACCAAACAACGGCTGCAATACCGCCGATCACCATGAGCACGGGAAAGTACCATAGCGCGTTGTAGCACATGCCAGCGCAAGCACCAAAGACGACCAGAATACGGGAGAATTTGTCCTTGATGGCTTTGTCGGCTAGTTGAACAGCTGCAAGGGCGATGATGCCAACTGTTGAGGCGTTCATGCCGGAGAGCAGGCCATAGACTGGCCCGGGAAGGACTTCATTGATGTGTTGCACTCCGAGAGCAAGGGCGTACATGGTAATAGCTCCCGGAAGACTACAATTTAGGTCAGCAATATTCCTACTTATTGCGTTGATATTCTTACCTCCAGATTAAAAACGTTACTACAGCAGGAATGAAGCCAGCGTGCAGCAATGCGAGGCAAAACAGCATTTTCGTGCTTCCCGGCCCCGGAAGTGCTTGACATATCGCAAACAACTCTTGGTACTATTATCATCCATTAGCACTGATAGAATTATCAAAATCCGTTAAATATTCAAGGAAGATTGGGGGGAGAAAGCCCACCGTCTGCTCATCAACCCATTTCTCTCCAGTTGTTCCTTCAACAAACCGCTTATGGAAAATGCCAAAATGGACTGGTGGACCTCCGAAAGCTGTAAAGCCGAGGTCCCAAGTGCGCAGAAGGACGTCTACAAGACGACTTAGCAGGGACTCCTCGCCATCGGTCTCAGTCCTGGGAGTCCGTCTTGATCGATGACGGCGGATCAGAGACTTCAACCCGGACAGATTCTTCGTAATTGATGTTGAATGCATCTCGTCTATTCAATCCCATACATACAAGGAAGGTTGCAGAAAGAAGAATTCAGCAAGTTACAAGATTCCCTATGGTTTTCTTTTTGTCGTCGATTTAGGGTTACCAAGCTTTAGCCAATGATTACTCGAGAATATGTCACGCGTTATTTGGGCTGCTGTCTGTGCGTATTTGGTCCATCGTTCGGCATTTACCCTAAGAACCCTAATAACCCTACTTCTGGAGATATCTCTCTAGAACTATTCGGACGACCAAAGTCTATATATTATTATGCCTTCATGGTTATTCAACCATATTCTAACTTACCAAAGCCAATCTTACGCTCCATACCGGATAAAGTGAACACAACTAAGTCTCTTGAATCGGGATCTGTTCTGTTCAGTCAAAAGCCGAGGAACTATTACTCATAATAATTAATTGTGAGAGAATCTGACGCAATTGTGTATTCTCGCCAGCGAATCGTCCTATATCTTTAGGTACATCCTTTCTCCAAAATGTCCAAATCTGACTTTGCCGCTGCTAGGAAGCTTGCCATGGAGTGATAGTAGATTGTTAGGGTTACGCATAAACACTACCTAGGTACAAATAAAATACTGGATGGAACTGCGTCCCTACATTATCAAAGACATATATGATTTATTATGTGGAACGATGGATATAAAAGCAACAGATTCACATCTGCCTCGGGATAATGTATAGGGAGGGAACTGTGCAGCCCCCCAGCATCGGACGTGATTACCTTCTAATCAGTCGAAGATGCGGTTCTTACAGATGCCAAAGCTTTGACTCAAAAGAAAACATGAATTGAAAAAAGTATTTAATTGTCGTCAAAACCAGTGCACTAATGGTGGGTGCAGATAAACGTACCTAGGTAATGTGACATATTTCCATAGATGGCGTTTTGCTTATCTTTTAGGGGAATCCGAGTTTTTATCACATTACTCCGCATCCCGGTCAAGAGTTATATGTGAATCGCTTAAAGGGACTCCGTACATTATGAACCCATTATATTGACAGCGCAGGGACTAGGGTCTTTAGCCTGTGCTCAGCACGGACGTTCAGCTTATCAAGTAGTGACCAGCCAGCCACTTGGCGTGTCCCTCCTGTAACTCGGAAATGTTTACTCGGGTCCAATCCTGCCATCATCAGCTCCAACTCCCGCTATCACACAAGGCTAGCAATATCAAGCTGATCAAATGAGTCAAACGAGAATAAACAAGCGTAAATATGGCCATGAATGTGTTGCTATGAACTTCGGATCTTTAAAAGTGCTGGTATTAGGGCAAGATAATTTCCTAGGCACGCGAGCGTGCCTCGAGAAGTCTACTTTCTGTAACCAGGAATTCTCTCCTATCATGACACGAATGTTTTGACTATCAAAGGCTCTAGAGGGAAAAGAGATAATTCCGTGTCAAAACTTATAGTCGTGTCGCAGAATGCGGCTTGAATTAGACGTTGTAAGTGGTTCATGCACTACACACGGGTTACAGATATGGGCATATGTGCGTATACCTGGTTGATATTCAAATCCTCACAATGTAGGAACTCGGACTAAAAGCTTCATAGATTTTATTGGGTCTCATAGCTGGAAACAGAAGGACATACCCTACTAGCAATCGCTGATTTAGCTTTAGTAAGTAGTGTTGTCTGATAACAACAGTCAGGGCTAGAAGTCAGAGCCGCACCTGGATGCTATGTCTCCTGAATTAGACATGGATCACGCACTCCCTGCAATAACCTCGAGATTTGATTCTGATTTGAACGAAACCTCCATTCTTCTATCCAGACATCCAAATTCTAGCAGGGAAAGAAAGAAAAGCCGGCAAGATGGTATTCCCCGCCGAAGCACAACCTCGATACACATACCTGCTATGGCACCCATTCTACTATCCAACGGCCCATGGCCACGAAGCTGCCATTGCAGTAACCAAGAACTGGGGAGACAGTATCAACTCTATATACTCTGTCTTGCTCGAGATTCTGCTGATCCAAACCTTTCAATTCCTTGTTCTTGTCTTCGTTTACATCGGTAACCGATCCTCGTCTGATTTCATCCACGTGTCGAATCGATTCTTCTACGAGAATGAGCCCACGGTAGGGGTATTGCGTATACTCAGCAGTCTCACCGGACGTGGTGGTCATAACCCAGTACGGTCGCTGCCACGGCAAGGGGTCGCTAGACGGTACGAGCGAACAATGTTGTTGATCGTCGTCGGACTCACCATACTTTTTGTCCCCAAGATCGTTCCTGCCTTTGCTATCCACGGTCTGCTCATTGGAACTGCTGCACCCGTCGACCCGTCCCAGATATACGTTCCTCAGAGCGCATACCATAAAAATTACTCCAATATCGGGCTTCAGATACCGCTAGAAGCTTTATCTAAACCCAGAGTCCTACGTGCAGTTGGTCAGGTAGAAACTGCCAGTGCCGATTTGCAAGCCAAAGTAACCGTCACTCCACCAGTGGTACTACAAGACCTCGGCAATGGGGAGAAAATCATGAAGCTTGATTACAATTACACCCTGACGGCTCAAGATTTTGGCTTGCAGAATTTCCACGGTCTGGAGTTGAGCGTCACAGGCTCATGTCGTACTGAATATGGCTGGCTTGATCCTAACTACACGGGAGAGATTCCAACGGACTACTATTACATCTTCGGCGAAACGCCATTGTATTGGTACGCATCGGCGTACTATGGCTACATGCCAATGGCCTATTCTCAAATTCGGAATGCAACGGTCGACATGAATAATACCTACGCCATCATGATAAGCTCCATGCAATGCGATAGCTTCACTATTGGTACGGATCCCTGGTACCTCACGAACACAACCGGCGTGCCATCGGTCTCTGCCGATAACGATCTGGTGTACAATGTGTTGCGCGGTAGACCGGGCTTGTCATGTTGGCAGTCAGATGAATGGACATACAAAGGGCAAAGCAGTACCACCTGGGAATTACCAACCGTCGTGGGGTTGAATTTTCCCGAGTCCCTGCGAGATGTATTATTTGCTCAGTTAGGAACGCCAACGATCTACAACACCGTTATCTCTCTCGGCTCAATCGCACTGGCGTCAAGTACAACCACTCAAACTTTCACTATCGATGCAGCCTCTTCGAGCATATACCACGACATGCAGAGGCTGGTGCTGACGGCGTATATCTCGACGACGAATCTGTTGCTCGATACGACGTTGTACAACACAAGTAATGTGTATGGGATTGCTAGCATTGTCTCGCCAGATGACTTGGATCAAGTCGCCCAGTTTGTGGTATCTGATCAAGATATTGCTACTATATCATTGGCGTTTGCTATTGCGCTACCTATTGGGACGCTGCTCCTATTTGTGATTGTGAAGAGCTTGAAGTACTATATCAAACCTAAAGTACTGGATGGGGACAGGGCAACTTCTGAAGTTATCGAAAAGATTAATGCTACTGGAAAGGCGTAGTTCAAGTCAGTATTTTCCAGGAGCAAGAGACGGAAGATTTTCGAGGATGGATTCCAGGTGTACCTAGGTAGTGGACTATCTGGATCTAGGGGCTATAAGAGTATGTAATACTATCATCTTTGTTGCCATTAGATATACTGTACGACAGTAGACCCTGGCTATAACGAACGGCCGGCCTCCTAACATCTAAATCATATATCTCCAGATTTTGACTCCCATGGGAGTGGAGAGCACTTTGGTATGATAACCTGCCTGATCAATAACGATTCAGAGCACTCTTCATATTCATATGACCAACGTCTAACTTAATATCAATATCATGACAAGGGAGACTTCTGTTCGTTATAGGTTCTACTGTAGTTAATGTCTAGAAGCTTCAAAGGTCAAAAGCTGGAAGTATATTTTTAGAATTCAAAATTGTGAATGAACAAGTTTTTGATAGATCGAGACAAAATCTGTGAGCGATGGAAGAGAATGGAAGCGGCGCCATGGCAAAATCTTCTTTCTAGTTCTCAGTTTGGTTACTATACTCGTAATTTGAAGCTATTTTCCAGTGCTAGATTGGCCAAAATTACCGTAGCGCAATCAATTTCACATCCATTCACGTGGATACAAAATTACCAGTAATGCCAAAGGAAGAAATCACAACTCACGTGTCGACAATTTCTAGACCAAACACAATCGTTGCGCCAATCGGTATGTCCAAGTATTCTGTTAATGGTCACAGTTGTAAGCTGCCTGCAACAGTAACCACTCTGGCTACTTTAAGCATCGACGTGGCAGTCCCCACACTCGCCATGGCTGAAAATAAACAGATTTTTGTGTGGGCATACAAATATGGGCTCTGCCTCGTTCTCAATCCGCCGTTCAGTCCGATACCGGGGTGCCTGATATTGGGGGACATGATACTGGGAGACATACTCAGTTTTGGCCATAAAGAATCCGTGGCCGCAGAGGGTCAAATTCATTTTGATTGAAGTTGTCACAACCAATTTTCCGTCCACGAATGTATCTATTGAACAAGTATGCTGGAGTGATGCTTTCCCATGCTCATCAACAAGCAGAAGAAGAGGCTTTTTTAGGGTAAACCCTTCTGATGGGTATAGGAGTGCCCTGATGACTTTGTCTCGTTCGCGAAAAAGTTAGCCAGAAACAGGGACATAGATCCACCATCCCAGTATTAAATCCACAGTTTCTTTTCCACGGGGGTATTGAGAGGTTATATTCCAGAAATTCTTGCCGCGGGTGAAGTTTCTCGCATCCATCACCACAGAACGCCCAGCGAGAATCTTCGAGTCGAATCAGAAGTTGACTGCGTGGTACTTCCAGCTTGTCCACATATCGCTATAATGCTTTGATTGCTTGCATCTTGTGAAGTGTTGGGAATTCAAAAGCCTCTTCTTTTGTCGCTTCGACGAATAATCCATAGTATCGTTTGCATCTAAGGGCAAAGATGCTTTGTCGACTAGAGAAAGATATCTGTAGATTATGAAGAGAACGTCTGCGTGGAGGAGATAGATCGCAGGGTCCATTTTTGATTCGGATGGGACTTTGAACAAAGGAGGAACGAGTAAAAGCCAGGTGGCGCAATTTATTCTAGAGCAGATGAGCTTTTGACTTGGTGACGAACATGTAATTTTTGATTTAGATTAATATTGTCCTAGAGAGATCGTTGCCTTGTCTCAATCGGCAGGCAGCGGTTTCCTTATTAATCCCAGCATCCCTCAGAACCTTGGAAGTCTTCCATGTCCTGCCTAGAATGAATTGCTGGGTTTGCCTAATTCCAATGTACGAAAACGTGTAAAATCTCTCAGAAATACCCTGGGAAGGGACATAAGAAGATCATGTTCTGGCTTCCTTTGCCGTATTCTACGTATAGTTGAAAGAAGAGCCTTGTTCCGGGATTTTAGAATACCGACGCTGAAAACAATACAATAAAACATAATAAAAACTTGGAATGTATAAAAGTCGTGGGCTTTCCCTCCTGACACTTTCACCCCGTCTGATTGTCAGACACCAGGGATTGGTAGCTTGCCTCGCAACAGCTCTGTGCCCAAAAGAAAGTGATGATCAGAATCTCAACGAATGAAAACGCTAGACTACCCCCAAAAACCAAACTATGGTAGGTCCAGGCATTGTTCGGATTAAGATCCGCTACCTGACAGGCAATAGCCCAAGGAAGGACATAAAGAATGTTAGAGATGAGAGACTGCCCCAGATACCAAGACGGCTGAGTCGCGAGCAATATCGTCGCAAGTTGAGTGTAAATGGCGTATAAAATATAACACCTGCAATATATTAGCATCTCCTGTAGCCACAATCGATCAGAGACTTACCAGTCAATTGTTTGCCACATGTGCGCCGCGATTTCCGACACCTTCTTAGAGTCACTAAGGAAGAATGCGAATGGCTTGCAGCCAAAGAAGGCCATGAATATACAAAGCGGTACCTCGATAACGATAACAATTATTGTAGACAGAATGGCTGGTCGGATGATCACTGTTAAAGGTAAGCTTCATGTATATGGCAAAAACTTCACTGGAGATGGCATTCATACTAAGCTTCTTGCGGTTCGTGACCCTGTGATGCACACCTCCCAACTCGCCCAGTAGTGTCCCACGAAGGCGAGTGAGGTGGCCTCCAGAGCCTGCACAGGTACCATCACAAGTCCCCATCGAATAGTGGTGAAAACACCGCATGCGGTGGCGTAATTTGCTGACATGGCGACAATTCCTGCCACAAGCCATAGATACAGCGCATTACGGATGGCTGATTCTAAAATGTGATAGATCCAGGTTTCAAAAGAGTCAAAAATGCGGAGACGGTGGGAGTTTCACCCTTCCAGTGCCAAAAGCGTCCATCAGCTGTCCGAACGGCGGTCCCGAAGAAGTATAGTAGTCCAACCAAAGCAGCAACCATATCACAGCTCAGACGTATCGCAGCCTGCATCTTGATATTGGGAGTCCAGTGGCCCACATGAAACTTCGAAATGATAAGAAAATCCAGAATGATATTCACAATAATTTTGATGGAACTGATCAGGAGGGGAACGTCCGGCTTGTCCAGAGCTCTCGTGGCATTCGAAACAGCAACTTCAATGGCAGAGCTGAGGGCGGAAAAGGCGCCGATTCGAACATATGTAACGCTAGCTTTCTGGACGTCGTAAGGAACGAAGGTTGATGTAAATGCGGTCGCAGCACTTGTCAACACGATACTCATGACGAGTCCTAATACAGCCTGGAAAACTATCAATGTATGTGCAAAACCCAGTCGGGACTCGTATGTGCGCGTATTTTCATCAGCGATGGTCACCCATACTGCGCGGGGCAGACCTTCGTTGAGGACCTCGGCGATAGTCCCTATGTAGGTGTAAACATCAGTGGTAACTACCAACGATGAGTCGATGTCGGCGATCCAGATCTTAACCAAAGTACTGTAAAGGGCAGGTAGCACAAAAGCCCCGGCATTGAAAAGAAGAGCTCCTAGGTAGCTTCATTTTCATTAGCTAGGAGAGAACGTCTCGGAGGGGGTGTAGTGCTGTGCTACCTTGTTCGGTGCCACCATTTCTCGCCAACGGCCCATTGCAATGTGCAAAGAGCTTCTCTAGGGTTGGCATCGGTAGTTTTTTCAACGACACTGCTTACCGTATTTGGGGCCATTTCTGATAGCTTGGTGCAATGTGCCTTGTTAGAAGTGTCGAAGATGTTAAATCAGAAGTGATGATTTCCCCGCCTCTTATCCTAGCATTCAGACAGGGTTAACTGCATAGCACAGATTCAGAACTCAGATTTCCAGTATATTCGTACTCTGACGGAATTTTCCGTACAGCCTGTAGACGGCGGTGCCATATCCGGCTAGGTAGTCCACTAGGTGAGGGTATGCCCTATCCTTCGCCTACCTAGGTACTTGAGCCCATGCCACAAAGGAGAGATAGCTTAGAGACACACAAAATACAGACCTGCTTGGAGTGATACCGTATTTTCAACTGCTCATCAAGCAGTTACTGATATAAATCATGCGTATTGCCATTTCATTAAGATCCATGATATCAGCCTTCCAAGTTTGGAGCCAGGAAAGCAAGACTACTAGGACTTTCCTTTAGAACCTGCACATGTGGAAAGGGCATCGGCCGAACAGGTCGCTGGGACATATCTGCTAGATATAGCTTCCTATGCTACACGGGATAGAACGCAAGTTATAGAATCTTGAAAAACTAAGAAAAACAACTAATCTCTTGTTTCGGACCATTCCGTTCATGCACAAATGCCCAATTAACAGTAATCAGAGGTCAACCAACGCTTGTCGATGAAGTTCTTCCCAAGTAAAACACTAACCATGCAACAAAATGGATTGTAAGTGTCCAACTAATGCATTTCCATTTCGGCGCCATTCAGATACGCCACCAAAGCCCTAACAGCTTTAATTAGATCGTCCCTCGTTGAACACGATGCAAATACGAAACGATCGGGGCGAAGAATGGTGTATCTGTTGCCCTTCAACTCTTTCCTCAAACGATAAGGATCAAAGTATTTTGGTTCCGGTCGTCCCTTGCACAGGTCGGATCTAGCAAAATCTTCTCCAGTAGCGATGCTGTATGTTGGGTAAGGGGGCTCGATTTTGGCGTATGAAACTAGTGTTTGGGGGTCGGATTCGGTGATGCATGTAATGCCACTTTCGTAGATATGGCCCTGAGATATTGTCTCTATATGGGAGAGATCCTTGTCCACAATAGCCATTTCAGACGGAGCTTTCAGGTAGACAAGAAGCTGGAATAATCCTTTCTTTCCGCCGAAGATCACGTCGTCGGTGAAATAGACCTTGTTATCTGGTGTAATAGATTTGCAATAAACTTGCGGCACGCACAACCCCCCATTCAAGGACGGTATAAACGGCATTCCATTTGAGTACTGGTATCGAATCAAACCCTCGTGACGCTGACCCTGACGCAGCTTGTCGCGCCACGAGGGAATGAATTTCATGAACCACAGTGACCAGTTGCGGATGAAGATCTTGATGGGATTACTTTCGGTCACAAATTCGCCATTGATGATTGTGACTGCCAGTGATTTTTCAAGTTGCTGTTTGCGCTCGAGGTACCAGGCTTTGAAGAATTTGTCGTGAGGTAGTGTTATGCCTTTTGTGGATGCTTTGCAGAGAACGGCCAAACGCCAGGCGAGGGATGAGGCGTCGCGGAATCCGGAAGCGATTCCTTGTCCACCAACTGATGTGATATCAACATTGTTAGTAGAGACCTTCTTTAGACTGATTGCCTGTGGTTACTCACATGGTGGAAATACATGGGCGGAGTCTCCGCATAGCACAACACGGCCTTCAGACCATTTATTGCAGCTTCTAGCAGAGAAAACAAACGGCCTCGATCGCAAGACGTTGATGCAGTCCTCTGGATACTGCACATCATTCGGTAGACTGTCCGTTTTCTTGTAAGCAGCAAGCAAAAGATAGTTTGACTCCCACCCCCAGATGAGGAATAAGTATACATACCTATAACGACTACCAGGATGCGTGATATAAGGAAAGATAACTTTTTTCATCATCTCTAGTTTCGCCATCTCCATTCCATCCTCATTCTTTTGAACGACGAATTCGAATCGCCAAAGTCGATCGGCGAAGGGTCCAAAGCGCCCACAGACGGCTGGTCGCTTGGGATTACACAGGAAGCGGAAGTTTACCGGAAAGAAAATATCGTATACTTGTTCAGGCGTGTATCCAAGGGACCACAAGGGAAAGTCCGGATGGGACTCCTTGTTCGGTAGGGAAATGTGCCAGTTTAGAGCAACCCAGGTTTCTTCGTAGAAGGAGCTATCAACGATAACTAGTTAGCAAGATATGGATTTTCAAAGTCCAATGGACATACTTATGCGCCCTCTCCATCTGGATACCCTTTGGCTCAAGATAATTCTTGCGAGTGTACCCCGTTTTACCGTCCGCGCCAACGAAGAATTTTGACCGTATTCGGTGAGTGTTCCCTTCTGAGTCGGTATATTCGCAATACGTCCATTCTTTGTCTTCTGATATGTGAGTCACGCTGCACCCAGATCGCAGTGTACTCAGCCCATTTGCTGCCATCTTATCACGAAGATACCTTTCTAGCACCGGCTGCTTGTGACAGATGAATCCGACGTGCCCTGTGCCGCCCTCCGTCTGTCCAATCCAGAGTTATACGCTGCTCATGCAGTTGTGGTTGGGGGAAAATAGTCTTACAGTGCTGTAGTCCATCTCCAAAAATGGCTTCCTACTCAGGTCCGGCTTCGTGCCATCAACGAATTTGAAGATCTTCATACCTTCCGTATCGTGTAAGCAAAACAAGACTAGCCACAATGTTAAAATAATGATTTACTTACAAGTTCCAATTTCTGTGTAGATGCCATCATAAATGCCCAATCCTTGCAAGAATCGGATTCCGTCTTCATCTAGCGCAATGCCTCGAGGGTCTGTGGTGATATCGGCCTCTTTTTCCAGCACCACATTTCTGATGGACATTTGACCGAGATAGGCAGATAACATAGCACCAGTTGGGCCGCATCCGCAGATTACTACATCCGTAGTCTCGTACTCCTCTGAGTCTGCCATGATGAAAGTGCAGTGAAGCTAAAGAGAGAGACCTGTAGACACAACCGGCGATATACTGATCTTTTGTTGCTCCGTCGATCGTGATTGTGTTTCTTCAATGTCGGGAATCACGGTTACACTGATTAATATGCAAACATGAAGTGGCATTAGACAGGGGCATATATGCAGTGACCGGTCAATCACTGACGAGAATCATACTGCCTGTAAATCCGGTGCCGAGAACCAGTAGATATCTCAACTTTGTGTTGGGCGGGCCTCGATGGGGAAACGAGACTCCGTAACACGAAGTCATAGCTCCATCTGTCAATTCGTAGGATTTCATCCAATTTGTGCATCTAGCCTGTGTAGCCTTGGTGCAAAGACGTCCCACATTCCTGCGGGACGTTTCTATCCCGTAAATCGAAGATCGTCAGAACAAATCGAACCGGTACAGTACATCCAACCCCGCAAAATGTCCAGGTAATTGGGGGAGTGTCCAGTCCGAATCGGTATAATGTCATGTCCGATATATAAGTACTGCATCAATGATCATGTCACGGCTTTTGCGTTTTACCATGCAGTTAACATAAATCCTCCCGTCACTCAATATGGTATGAAGCTCTGGCCGTTTTTGGGTGTGACCATACTCACATTATAAACAGGCAACATCTAAGGTGCGACCAAATCACGGGGCATCCGTACCTGACTCGATCGCAGTCGGTGATGGAAAAGAAGTTCTGGCGGAATGGCAGAAGCGATGCGGCATCAAGAAGGAGGATCAGATCCGACTCGTCAAACTGAGCCATATGAGATACCAGCATCCGGATCTTGAGAAGATCACTGAATTCTTACTTGGTTGGTCGTTTTATCCTAGGTATATCAATGTTTCCGACTTACTAAATATATAATTTGCAGATTTTGGAATGGAGGTAGCTCAGAAGACTGAAGACCAAATTTGGTTTCGCGGATATGGCAGCGATCAATACGTATACTACGCCCGCAAGGGACCAAAACAGTTTCTCGGAGCTTCATTCCAGGTAGAAAGCTATCAAGACTTAGAGAAGTGAGGACAGCCACATGTTTCAACGAATTCCCTAACTAATACCTTTCTTAGAGCCGCGCAGCTACCAACTGCTGGGAAAATCCAAGAGATGAAGGATGCCCCAGGGGTTGGATACATTCTTACCCTCACTGACCCCGAGAATATTCCTGTCAATCTTATATTCGACCAGTCACGCGCAGAGCCTAAAGGATATCCCGAGAAACTCATCATCAACCACGAAAATGATAAGCCACGGGCTCTCAAGTTCCAGCGTTTCGCCCCTGGCCCGGCCGCCGTACACAAGGTATTCATCTCGAACGTGAAGTATATCTAGCTGGCAATAACTAATACTCGATGTAGCTGGGTCACTTCGGTTTATGTGTCCAAAAGTTCCAAGAAATGGTCGACTTTTACACGACCAACTTCAACCTCGCCCCCACTGACTTTCTCTACGTCGAAAAAGAAGGTGAAAAACAAAATGTCGCCTTGTTCGCGCACATTGATCGTGGTCAAGATTTAGTCGACCATCACAGCTTCTTCCTCAGTGCCAATCCTACCACGCATGTTCATCACTGTTCCTTCGAAGTCCATGACTACGACACACAACATCTGGGACACCAATGGCTCGCAAAGCAAGGTTATAAGTCTGTATGGGGAGTGGGAAGACACATTCTTGGCTCGCAGATCTTCGATTACTGGTGGGATACGACGGGAAATATGATTGAGCATTATGCGGATGGGGATTTGGTTAATGAGAATACTCCCATTGGGTACGGGCCGGCAGGGGATGAGTCGTTGGCTGTTTGGGGTCCGGAGGTGCCTCCTGCATTTTTGAATTAGTTTACGGTGGTTCTAGTTGTGGAACATATTATTTCTTGAGTTTTTATCTGCCGATAAGTGTCGTAAGCTGTTGATATATCATAACCGCGTGCTGGCTTTGACATCACAGTACATGTTCTCATGTCATTGACATATCTTTGCATCGTTACAAACAACTGCAGTATAATGTAACATAGGAAGTGTTCAATACTGTTTTCTTTCTTATTTGACGTATCCATATTGTGAACCGGGCAAAAAATGACATGACAAAGTTTTTGGCATCCTATCGAGAATGTTGCTATTAAATAAGCCAGCAACTACCTTGATATTTCTCGCCAGATTTAAACGATGGATATCCTGTGTTATTTTCGTATTCATTTTCATCACAATCTATTCTAATCTGCTCGACACAGAGTTTCTACATATTCTCGTAACGAACCTTATTCACCAACGTTCCAATCTGATCAATCTTGACGGAAATCTCATCACCATCCCTAAGGACAACTCTTGGTTGACGGAAATAGCCAATTCCAGCAGGCGTACCAGTCAAGAAAATTGTTCCAGGCTCGAGAGTAGTCCCCTGAGACAGGTAGGAGATTTGCTTCCTGATCTTGAATATCATATTGCTTGTATGACCATCTTGAACGATTGTGCCGTTGTGGATGGCCTTGATGGAAAGAGTTTGCGGGTCGTTGATCACAGAGGGAGCGACGAGAACAGGACCTAATAATTCAGCTGTTAAATTTTGATATTGGCAAGAGGATTGTGTAAACTAACCGATTGGACAACTTCCATCAAGACCCTTGGAAAACGACCATTGAGCCGTAAGCATCTGCAACGTGCGGGCTGACACATCATTCGACGCAGTGTAACCCAGGATATAATCCAATGCATCTTCTTCACTGATGTTCTTCCCTGTTTTACCAATCACGACGCAAAGCTCGGCTTCGTAATCACTTGTATCATCTTGCGCGCATTTGGGGATGTTGATTGCGGCGGGGTAGGGTCCGGTGAGGGCTGTTCTGGGCTTTGTGAAGAGGATCGGGACTTTCGGTATTGGCATGCTTGCTTCCTATGGTAAGATTAGCATGATTTGAATCCACTTTTTAGAAAGGTTTAAGTTACCTGTGCGTGATCCGTGTAGTTCAGCCCTAAGCAGCGAATATAGTTGCATTGATCCCGGGAAACCGGAGAGAGAAGCTACTTCAGAGTTAGGTATGGAATTTGCAAAGTCTGAGAATAGATGACATACTTGCTTGACATGCAAGATCTCTTTGGTTACCTTGCCGTCAAAGATGGTTCCGTCAATCAGGTACACGGCAATCTCCTTGCCATCAACGCTATCGAGGCCGACATCTCGAGTAGTATCAACAAGCTGGCCGAGGTGCTCCTGGCTATCCTCAACAGCAATGAAGCGAACTAGATGTGTCCACGGCATGATAAAAGTATACTCACAAAGTACTAGGGAGAATCCAAGAAGTAAAAGAAGAATATATTATTCCTTTGCATGACCTACGGGATTGCACAATACTTATGCAGATTTCCATCAACTGTTTTCTACCTCGGGCATATAGGCTTCACACGATCTATATCCGCAACCACAAGTCCGATAAGTTAGTTAGCTAGTCAGTAGCTTAATAATACAATGGGATACAGCGGGACGGTTCAAATTACAATTCCATCCTTGCATATTTCTGGAAACAAAATAGCCCTAAGGGTTAAGTTTTGTAATGCATACAGATCAGGGAGAAATCTCAAGCGTCCCGCTACAACCGGCGGGACATGTGTAACCCTAATCCGAGAGCCACAATCAGCAATCCCTTTGGGGTAGTTGTCGCGGCATACTTCACAGTTAATTCAATCGTAACTTTCCTCAAGATATGGTATATCGATATCATATTGACGTGTGATAAGTCAGTTCAATGGACAAGTTTCTCATATACTGTTCTTTTGCAGCTTGCAACGAGATTTTACCTAGGTATAGTGTCAGAGCCAGTAGGGAAGCGAAAGTCACCTGAAAATATTCTAAGCTATGTCCGAATTGACCAATTTGAAATCGAACTACGGTAAGCATCATGTTTATGATCACTATTTAACTACTATCTATGGACACTTTGCATATGGAGTTCGGCCATCGAGAAACGACGAGTCCGTGCCATTTCTAGTGAAACCTGGATATAAGGTACCGTTATCTGATTAAATGTACGATTGGCTTGCTTATAAAATCAAATTCGTTCTAGCTAGATCTTACCGTTTACTGCAATTGGACATGTGGGCCCCCGCACTTTCCTCGAGCTCGTCCTCAACTTCAACCTCAACTCTTCCTTTATTTTGTCAGGGACCTAGCAAGATGATATCGAATTCAAAGAAATATGGTCAATAGACGGGGATCTAGAAAGGAGCGGATCTGTCCTTGGTGCTCGCAATCATTCACCAAGGATGAGCATCTCGCGAGGCATATTCGGAGCCATACGAAGGAGAAACCCTTTTCCTGCACGACTTGTAGCAAGTCTTTTACGCGACAGTACGTCCATATCCTCGGCTATCACTTTGATGCTTACTGAGAAGAAACTAGTGACTCTCTTTTGCGACACTCCAGATCGCATCTAGAAGACCAACAACGAGTGCGTCATTCAAACCATTCGCCTCGGGAGGATTTGACCTCTAGAACGGCAGACACACTCTCAGATCTACTCAATCCTGCTATTGAAACAGATAACTCCAGGATATTCCAAACAGCTGCTGTTATAACAACACCTTCATTTACCCAATCATCACCATCAACCCAGGGAAATCAGGCCAGTCACTCCGTTCCTTACGAATATGACTCGACGCTGGGCGTGGGAGGGATCTCCAACTGGTCTGTGCCAAATCTAGCGCAACCGATTGACGATAACAATCAATTCTCTCTTCTCGCCGATAATCTAAACAGATCGGAAGTAGCTAGCATCAACATGACCAATTCTTGGATGTTCAGTCCCAGTCATCAGTTCCCTGGGTGGCTGGTCGATGAGGAGTTCGATCTTAGTGCTCTCTGTGCGAACATACCGCCTTCTGGACCATGTCTTCCCATTAACTGGTCTGGTCAAGGATTATTCGCCGGCGATAGGATTCAGATGAATGACGGCAGCGACGCCAACATCGTTATCGAAGCTCCCTCGGAGATCGTTAGTGAATCAAAAGAAGAGAAGGTTAAACGGTTTTGGTTTACATATCTGGGTCCCGTGCGAAGTGGACAGTTTACTCCGGATGGGGCTAATGAACCTACGAGTGTCGATGAGCGATACAGAGAGGATTTATCTCGTGAACTTCAGCAGCGACGGATAACCTATGAGCCGCTTCCTTCCACAGACTTTTTGGTATTGCCCCTTTCCAAGTTATGGAAAAGACCGTGCAGCTGAAGACTTCAGAATCTATGTATACAAATGTACTTTACGAAATTTCATCCGATATTCCCTATTGTGCATGCGCCGACATTTCGACCATCAGCAAAGCGGTCTTTGCTTTTAATATCGATATGTTCAGTGGGAAGTCTGTTTCTGGGATCACCATATGCCGTGGCTCAAGGTAACAGGTTATTTGAACGGCTGAACAAGGCTATTCTTGCCTCGGTGTGTCAATCGTTTTAGTGTCAATGTCTCAACCTATGCTAATAGTAATATTTTTCAGTGGGAAATGTACTTTGTGCGAGGTGCACCAGAAGCGCTCGCAATGACCCAAGCAGCTTTGCTAGGACAGACGTTTGCCATGCTTTCAGGGGCAAGAATGCACTCCTTACAGAAAATCATATGGAAGCTGATTGATTATATGACAGAATCCGAGACACATTGTCTTGTTTCAAACATTTCATGGGACGCTTATCGCAGTAAGTCTAGATCGAGTACTACATTTAACAACAGCTACTTATGATAAACAGTGGGCTCGAAGACAGAACATGTTCAATCAAGACGTGGCGGTTACATACCCTAGAGGCATACAAGCAGATCCCGAAGCATCGTGGAGGCGATGGATATACGACGAGGAGAAACGACGGTACGTTTGCAATCAGAATATATATTCACGAGCGTCAATTAACATCAAACAGGGTCGCAGTTGGTCTTCGGATACATGATTCAGAGTCCGCAGAACTATTCATGACCGAACCGTTTCTACGATGTTCAGTGGCGGCATCGGCCATTGCGTCTGATGAGTTGTGGACTGCACCAACTTCAACTGCTTGGGGGCAAGCTTTAGATGACAGTAGGCAGCAGCTCGCCAACACAGAATATAGCCCGCCACTATCCACCGATCAAACAGAGGGCGATGTCACCACATCGGCTGTATACCCAACTTTTGCGCTATATGCTTTCTTAGAAGGGAAAACAACCCAAATTATGGAGCGGGTATCGTCACAAGAACCTGTCAAAAGAATATCACAGGAGCTCACGCCAACGCTGATTACTGTTTACAACAATCGCCTCCGTCGACAACCACAGTCAGATGGCTTCAGTCTAAAAGCACTCTGGCATTCAATCTTTATAATCTTGTATTGCAACATGGATAAACTCGAATGCGCGATTGGACGCGAAGGCTATGAAACAGCCCGAGATCATCTAGAGTATGCAACTACATGGGCATCTTCTATTGACGGCCATCGATGCGCCATTCACGCCGCTTTGATTCTACGGCATCTGCAACGTATTCCTATCGGACAAGAGCCGGGCATACATGTGCCACGATTACTTTACCGCTCTGTTTTGGTGTGGTATGCCTATACACGATTTGGTCGAGACGACAGCTCTACGTCTTCTACTGATGGTCTCAACTTCCCTGAGCTTATTGACACTGGAATCGACGCCGCGCGAGTACTCTTCGCCGCCAACGGTTTTAAGAAAAGTCGGCCTACGATGTCGGCGTCGAGTACATTGTTCCACCTGATTGATCTCCTAGCGCGACTTGGTCATTGGGGGATTAGCCAAAAGATGGCGTCGCTGTTTTCGGTTTTGGTTCATGATCACGATGTCTGAAGCAGGATTTCGGTGTATCAATCACCCCGTGTTTTGTGAAATCCGGGGATGACTATCCTTCCCCGCTGAAAGGATGCCGTCCCGCGGCGGGACCTGGAAGCAAAACGTACCTGGTTCAACGGTTTTCCAGCCGTCAACCTTGAAAAAAATATCAAAAGTCGACACATTCAACAAGGTAGCCAGTTTTATTAGGTTACTCAAAATGCCCTTCGAAGAACGTATTGACACCCATGCCCACTTCTTGCCACCGTTCTATCGCCAAGCGTGCATAGATGCCGGCCATGAGAAACCAGATGGCATGCCGGAGCTACCGGTAAGCATTCTCACCTATTCCATACATTCAACAAAATTAAAGTTAATGATTATAGAAATGGGACATGGAAACTCACTTCGACCTCATGCAAAAACTAAACATCACCAAATCCATCTTATCAATCAGCTCACCCGGCACCCACCTGATCCATGGTGACCACAAAGCCGCGCGTGAACTCACCCGTTCGTGCAACGAGTACGTGTCCGATTTGGTCTCTCAATATCCCTCAAAACTAGGTTTCTGGGCATCCGTACCTCTTCCAGACGTTGAAGGGAGTTTGGGGGAAATCGCACACGCATTCGATAAACTCAATGCAAACGGCATTGCCCTGGAGACAAATCACCATGGCGTATATCTCGGCGACCGAAAATTCGCCTCTATCTTCGAAGAACTAAATAAAAGACACGCAAAAGTGTTCATTCATCCTACCACGCCATGCGTCCTCCAAGGAAACCACGATCACACGGAAACAGTGGCAGCGACTCCATTAACCCAATTCCCGAACCCGATGTTTGAATTTTTATTCGATACCGCCCGCGCACTTATCAATCTTTTCGTGTCGGGAACAGTAGCGCGCTGTCCAAATATTACATTCATAATTCCGCATGCCGGTGGCGCAGTGTTGCCTCTAATCGAACGCTTTACTTCCTTCGGCCGGCTAATCGGCGGAGACCAAAGCCTCACCTCGCGGGCTATAAAAGATACATTCGCACGACAATTCTATTTTGATCTTGCGGGCTTCCCATTCCCGGACCAGATTAAGGAGTTGCTGTTATATGTAAAGACGGATAGATTGTTGTACGGAAGCGACTATCCATTTACGCCTGAAATGGCTGTTGTGGGACTTGCGAATGTGATGACGGAAGAAATGAAGGTGATATGGGAAGATGAAAAGGAGAGAGAGATAATTTTGTCGGGGAATGCGAGGAGGTTGTTATCTTCTTAGCCTTTGTCTCAACAGACTTAATTAAGCCAGCTTAAGGATGAATCTAACCCTAATAACCCTAAGGGAGTGTCAACCTTGGGATCTGTCAAAACCGACGGGATACTTGACAGGGATATCCGAGCGTCCTCACAGGCTCAGCCACTGCGCACGTAACGTTCGACGAAGTCCAGCATTGAGCCTTGTCAGGGACAAATTGAATGTTTCATATAGAGTGGATATCAACTTCTCAGTGAACTCACAACGTCGATCTCGTTAGAGCGGACAAGCGATTGGAAGTGTAATTTGTATAATTGTGTGCGATGTATAAGTCAGAAGTGTGGTGTGCTGCGATAGGATCTCGGACGGGAGAACACCACCACCACCCTCCTCATACGTAGTACGTGGATACTAGATAGAGGATGGGTTTGCATATGGACAACTCAGTGCGTGCGGGGTTTTGAGTCTTATGACTTGACTTGCCAGACTGGGTAAATAAGATCGTTGATCTGGTCGAACGAATCGAACCTATCATTTACGGAGTATTAGGGCTCTGTGGACTGTAGCAAGAAGTACATACTACTCCGTAACTATGTTTCGAGGCCAGGTATGAAACGACGTCATCTACCTACCGATCTCAAGACGAAAGGAAAGGCTAGCAGCTACTAAAATGCAAGCAAGTGGACCGGAAGTCCACGGAAGCTCAAAACAAGCCATTGTTGATGACTGAGGACAAGCGAGTCATTTCAAACCAAGAAAAAGAAAAGTGGAAGTGAACCGGACATGGAAAAAGGAAGCCGATGCACCGAATTGCAACAGATGTCAGAGCGAAATGAAAATTTTAGGTGTGGCGGCAAGACCGAGCGGTTATTGGCCGTGTACCTATTCATAGCAGCGAGTAATAGTGGTGGCTGATATAGGTCCTGTCAATCATAATCCGTACGACGGGATGAGACGAAACGGTCATGGAGAATACGTAGCTACATTCATCAACAGACATTTCGAGATGAAAATATATGGACGAATGAGCACCAAACCAAAAATTGGGCGGACATGACGAATGGAAAAGGAGAGCTCTGATTGGGCGAGGGCTGATGTTGCCACGTGATTGGCCATCTTCTGCCTCAGGCACGATGACGCAGCCTCCTGCAGCGGATCGACTGCCAAGAAACGCCAAGCGGAGCCGTCGTCGGAGCTTTTTGTCCTTTTTCTCCTTCGATCTGCCTGTCCAGTGTCCATTGACTCCATTTATCCTCCAAGATAGAGATGGCAGGCCATTGCAGCAGCTATTCAAGACGATTGACGCGTACCTACAATGGCCAAGTCCCAATGATCCGATGGCTCGCTCGGGATCTAACTGGGGTGACGCGAAACATGGCTTCTGGCTAGTGCCTCCAGTGGATGCGCTGTGGACACTGGACACACCTAGAACTCTGCTCAGTGGCCACCAACGATAACGTTCAAGCCTATCAGTGATTAACAGTGGGGATGTGGGCTCTCATCGGCTCTAGAAGATCTGGACTCCCGGCTGTCGCATTGACGTTGCCTCCGCAGGTTTACAGACGTGAGCTCTTTTCTTTCTCTTTTACAGTTTTACTCTTGCACTTCATTCTTTTCTTTCTTTTCCTTCCTCCGTACATATTTCTTTACTTCTCTTTTTCTTGTGTTGCATATTCAGAGCATCTAGCGACCATATCTCAAGGCAGAGGCGGTTCTTTCCAATTCTACCATACACTCCACCACATTCGTTTACCTCATCCACACTCTTTTGCTGTACGTTGTACATAACACAATAGCAAGAGAAACACATAAGTCACCTGGTCGTCGACCAGCATTCGACTGCCACAATGTCCACCCCAATATACGAGATTGACGAGCCGAGATATTCGACCGCCACCACCCGTTTCCCTGATATCGACGAAGACGAGGACGAATACCGTGGTAGAGATAGCAGAGATAATTTAAGGCTGGATACACTGAACGTGACCTCATCAAACGCACGAACCGAACCGTCGCCATCGGCTGCCCGTGAGCAGGCTTTGCGACTAGACGATGACCTAGCTGTCCTGCAAGCAGAGCGAGTAGTCTCAAACTCGCAGCGAAGCGAAGAACACAACAGTGAAGGAACATCACTACGTCAGCACCGTTCGCGGACTGAACACGTGGATGAATTTGATATTGCTACGAATCCACTACACGAAACGGCAGCTATCTACAATGCACCGGAGGATCCTCATACCAATATCGCGAAAATACTGAAGAGAATTCATAGTTCGAGTTTTCTCGTTCGTTACTTCTTTTATATTACGCCTTTGACGCTGATTCTGTTAATTCCGCTATTGTTGGGTGCCTTGGTTTTCAAGTCGGCCAATGTTGGGGGCGTGGCATTGTTGTGGTTTTCCGTATGGTTGGAGATTTTCTGGTTGACTCTTTGGGCGGGCAGAGTATGTTGTCTCCTTTATAAACCCATTGTATCATACTAACGACGTCAGATTACTGCAAAATGCTTTCCTCCCGTGTTCGGCATCGTCTCATCCATCTTTACCAACAACCAAAAAAAATATCGTGATCTTGCGAAAGAGCTGGAACTGCCCTTGACACTGTTTTTCTGGTGGTTGGGAGTAGAGATTTCGTTCCTGCCAACCATGATCAACCACCATATCGATGGCAACAGATCAGTCAGAGAATGGGAAAGCACGATGAACAAGGTTATCGTCTCTATATTTGTTGGCGCCATTCTCAACTTGATTGAAAAGATCATCATTCAATTGATTGCCATCAGCTTTCACACTCGTACATACGCCGATCGAATCGAAATCAACAAGTTCCAGATTTCGAATCTGACGAAATTGTACGCCTACTCCCGAGAGATGATTTCTGAAAAGGACGAGGATTTCGAAGAACATGGCAGCGGGACACAATCTGGTACCAAGACGCCCCTAAACGTTGCCGGAACGGCTCTGAAAGTTGGTAAAAAGACGTTGAACAAGGTTGGAGATATGGCAGGAGCTGTTGCGGGCGACTTTACCGGCAAGAAAATTAACAAGAGCAGCCACCCTCATCAGGTTGTGCTTACTTTACTTGGTACCAACACTGGCGGCCAGGTATTGGCACGAAGATTGTATCGGACTTTTGTCCGTGATGGATTTGAGACTGTCTTTTCTGGTGATTTGAAATCTGCTTTTGATAATAACGAGGAGGCGGAGGCTGCATTCACCATGTTCGACAAGGATATGAATGGGGATATCTCTATGGAAGAGTTGGAAGCCGTCTGTGTCGAAATTGGTCGTGAGAGGAAATCTATCACTGCATCGTTGAAAGATTTGGACTCTGTCGTGTCAAGACTCGATGCAGTGCTCTTCTTTATCGTCTGTGTCGTCACGCTTTTGGTCTTTTTGTCGCTGATTTCGACCTCCGCTGCCGGTGTGTTGACCTCGGCCGGTTCGACTATTCTAGCCCTGTCTTGGTTGTTCTCTGCCACCGCTCAAGAATTCTTACAATCCGTTATCTTTGTCTTCGTCAAGCATCCATTTGATGTTGGCGACCGAGTGACTATCTACGGCAACACGGGAGACGCCATGAAAGGAGACGACTACTTTGTCAAGGAAATTTCTCTGTTATACACTGAATTCAAGAAAATGCAAGGTCACGTCGTGCAAGCACCAAACAGCTACCTCAACACTTTGTTCATCCTCAACCAGCGTCGTTCCGGTGGTCTTGCCGAAGCTGTACCAGTTATCATCAAATACGGAACTACCATTGAACAAATGGAAGCACTACGGCAGCGATTGCTCGAGTTTGTACGCACAGAAAAACGCGAGTACCAGCCGAGCATCATAACAGAATTGCGAGAAGTCACCGAAGCTTTCTCACTTACCCTGAATGTGGTCTTCTTTTACAAGTCTAACTGGCAAAACGAAGGTCTCCGTCTCCAAAGACGCAACAAGTTTATTTGCATGTTGATGTTATCTATGCAAGAAATCGGCATCGAAGGACCTCGCATGAACCTCCAGGGTGCTCACGTCGACTATCCCTTCCACGTCAACCACCACGGCCAACCACCCAGCTACGCTGCCTCCACCAGACCCGGTCCAAGCCAACAACAACCAAACGAGACCATCCTCGAAGAACGCGATCCCAACCTCCCCGAAAACTCCGCGTACACCTCCAGCAGCGCCGCACCCATCCGTCCCCAACACTCCATCCTCCGCAAAGGCTCCATGACAGCCGCGGCCCGCGCACGCGGCGAATCCCTAAGCCGGCCCGGTCGACGCGTCGATTTCTCCCTCGGTACAAACGCGTTATCCGCCAACGATCTCATGGGAGACGTCTTTGAAGACCGAACTCCCTCGCGGCTCGAAGAAGTCGTTCGCAACGCCAATCGTGAGGCGATGGAGCGCCGGATCCGAGACGATGCCGCGGCTTCGCGCGAGAGTCTTTCGTCTGCGTCGCGGGCTGCTGCTGCTGCTGCTGCAGATCGTCAGTCGAGAGCATCGATGGAGTCGAGGAGCTCGTTTGCTGCTGGACGGCCGAGCCAGTCATCTTCTATGGGGAGGGGTGGTGGTGGTTTCTTAGCAAGACTTGGTTCGCATCACAGTCGTGTGAGAAGTACGGATAGCGATGATTTGATGGAGCAGGGGTTGAAGAATCAATAGCTTTCTCCTTTTATTCGTGTATTTTGATTGTTGTCCGAGGCGATCTGGCTTGTCTCATGATGACGTTACTGCATATCTGCATATTCTCATCATACCCTCCCTCTTGTTCCTTTAATTTGTGTCAAAATTAGCGCTTTCTTTATAGATATAGATGGTTTGGTTGATTTTCTCTACAGAAACAACAATTGTTCAATGTCACCTCGAAATAATCATATTTCCAATAAAATCATGCATCAAGTATCAGCCAAGTCGTAGTTAAGGATTATTATACGCCCAGCATTGTCAAGGAGTTGGGACGGAACAACCATCCCGCCAACAACATTCATCGATATTCGTGATCAGATGGATCGTGGAGATAACTTCCGAACCATACATTTCTCACGTTTCGATTAGGGCATGGAATGGATATAATAATTTTTCGCGGGGAGAAGTCTTGGGGTCCATAAATATGAACAGGTAACGATAATACGAGATTGATTGCCTTTATTGGTGCTCTAAGTATAACACTGTGGTGAGCTGTTGTCATAGTATGTTTAAAGATTAACCTACGCTGACTGTTCGGAGAGATGGATGCATATTGTTAACACATACAATGCCTCAGGGAGGAATCAGTTGCTCGGCGATTCGTTTTCAAAGTTCTATCAGACAAATGGTGATATTCAAGCAATTATCCACATCGGTTGTAAATCAGAATGGATCATTGCACAAACCACGTTACGTCCTCTTCCAATGTATCGCATGCTACTATTCCGCTGATTTCTTTTTCAGATGTAGGGGTTATGAATTTTATCCTGGCGCAACACTCGTATCTCAAATTCAACCAATCTCCGTCCTTTCGACTTCCTAGCATAGCTGTCGACCATTCATTAGCCTCTTTTGTTGGTATCTTTGCCACAACAAGAAAATACTGCAGCCTCTCATCCCATATAAAGGACTTGTTGTCCGTGCCATCTTCAGGAAGCAGCTCAAGTCGATAACGAGTGTCTGGGTTGCTTGGTGATGATAACACCATTCGACTCCCTTGAACCCCGGCAAAAGAAAAATAAAGCTTGAAACCAGGATATTCAACAGCAAGTGCCACAGACGACCCATCAATCGTGCACATCCTCCCAATCCGGTTATAACCGCTAGCCAAAGCCATCCCACTCATCATATCAGCTACTCGTCCAGCCATCAACGACTTGGGTGCCCATCGATATCCATCTTGCTGCAAACGCGGAAGACGATTGAATATGATACCCGCTGGAAATCGGCCAATGTATCGCAGAAACGCCGCCATGCGCAGATCCGCGAGACTTACCTTTTGGGACAAGTCGTCTGTTGGTCGTTCAGGGTCTAGGAATGGCGTGGGATCCATACCGAGAATCGTTGCTGCGCAGAGGACTTCATCTGATGCGCGCGACGTTCTTCGATGCGAAAGACTACCCATTAACGGAAGGAATGCGGCATGTGGTTGATTGGGGTCTGTTTCTCCGAGTCTGAATCTGGCGACCGCGGTTTTTAGAAGTGTGTAATACGAGGTGACGTTGCCTCTTGCGATATCCACAAAGGGGGCGTAATGGCCATGACGGCGAAGGTTCTTTGTATAGTCAGATAGTTGCTGGTCCATGGTCTCGGCATGTATCGACGCATTTTGGAAGCGGAAAAGGAGCTGTCGGGCTAAAAAGCCTTCTTGGAACGTCCAAAGTCTTCGGACCCAGCCAGACTCGTATAGAGCCATGGCTTGATCTGCGAGCGGTGCTGAAACTGGGATTTTCTGTATCCCTGCATCGAGGACGAGTACTGCGGCGGCTTGCTGGTAGATATTACGCATAGAGACTATACACTTTTTGCGAAAGACGTCGTGTTCTTTTCGGACGGGGACGCAAAGTGTATCCATCCAAAAGGGGATATGGCCTGGCTTTCCGTTCGGTCCGAAGCTATAGACTTCATCCACGAGACGCTGGATTCGTGATAGTTGACAGGCTGGAAGGGAGTTTTGTTGTTCGTTACCGAGGCCGTCTGCCCAACTGCGATTATTATCAGTGAGTAAGTGGTCCATCGATTGCAATTTGGTGGGGGCCTACACATGAGAGATTGCTACATATATCGGAACCCTTTCCGGAATGACCGGCATACCATCTGCTCCAATCTCGACAGATGGAACATGGCCTGGAATTGATATGTATTCCTGTAGGTGCAGCGGTTTGCCATCTGTCTCGGTCCAGGCAACCAGCGGGGTACCGCCATTGCTGATAATGTCAAACATCTTATCCATTGACGGTTCGTGATGCTCACATTGACAATCATCCGTGACATGCCTAGTCCGATAGACATTTCGATTGAGACCCTTAGACACACATCTAAGCTCTGTACATGCCATGTGGTCTTCCGCGTCTCTCCGCGGATTCGCTCCCAGGTAATAAAGACCATCTATGTTAAAATCCGTCACGGTCGTGTCAATGAGTGAAGGGCACCAGTTAGCCCTTCGCAGACGGTCTGCTAGGAGTGTATCGACGTTCCAGCTGAGCTTCGAACCTCCTCGTATACGGTAAATATCTTCAATAGCCTCGCTAAATGTAAATCCGAGCGCAGCAATGGAGAGCGCGATTTCATCACAAACTGGCCAGCTTTTTGCGGCCGGTGTTATCTTGGTGTTTTCTCTTATTCCGCAGTACCGCTCAATGAACCAGTGCACCTTTTGCAATATAGAAACTATCGTGTGTGGTCCTTCGATATCGGTCATTGTGAGTGATTTTCGCCAGCACGGTTTTTTCTTGCATCCTGATGATTTAAGAAATTCCTCTTTGGGGTGATATTCACCCGTAACAAAAAGCCAGCAATGGCATTCTGAGGATACCCTGTATTTTTTCTGCCAACGACGAATCAGGGATGGAAGAGGCTCTGCAGTAATAAAAACTGTTCCGTGGACATCATCGCGACTGACGAAATCTTCTGCATCTGCTTTGATGCCAGCGACGTGTAGAACCTCAAGAAGCATTCCGAAATAGAGCCATGTTTGGAAAAAGGCCTCGACTTCGCGTGGCTCTCTACCTCCAAATTCATCTTCCCCGGATAGGTGACTGTCTTTCCATCCGTGGCGCTCTGGGAAGGTCAGAAAATCGCGGGGGGTATACTTTATGGTGCATCTGTAGGGAACCTTTATGTAATGGTTGATTCCCTGGGGAAGAAGGAAATGGTCCATTTTGGCGTGTCTTAGTTATCTCTTCGAACGTCTCCCGTACCACTGAGTGGGCGTTTTAAAAAGTGATTGAACACAAAGACATTCTCGTTATCTTAGCACGTCTAATAATCTTGGGCGAATCTGATGCTACCCCAAGCACCGTGCAAGCGTATAACAAAATCAGACATCGGAGCATATTTTGCAATACACGTACTTGACGATGAACTATAGACCGGGCTGTTTGTGACCCCGGACTGCCGGATTTTACTTGATTCGTCGACGTGCACCAGTAGTGGATGTGACACGCCAGCCATGGCTGAAATTTAACATGGGTTGCAGCTTATGAACTGCCACTCTAACCGAGTCAAAAATGTGACTAAGAATGAGAGTACGTCTTTGGCAATCTGCTTATAATTTACCACTAATCCTGCTTCTACCTCCAAGGACAATACCAGACAAGGCTGAAGTAAAAGCCTCAAGTGATTATATCCCTGTAAATCTGACATCCCTCAAATTCTCCAGTCCAGTCTCTGCGAGTCTGTACACGTACTCTGACAAAGGTATCCCGGTGGCATTCGACTTGTTGATGCTATTCTTGAATTCCTGCATTCTTTCGCGATAGTCCTCCAACACCAGGCCCCGTTTGGTAAATAGATAACTGAGATATTTGTCTTCATCGAAAATATGGTTAACATTGTTTCTTTGTCTCTTCCAATGAGTACCAAAGCCTATGAAATTAGACTTACGAACTGATCTCAACTCCAGCCTCGGGGCCACAAAGTGCCTGTCGGTTTTCTTGTTTCTGACTGAATACAGGCCAAATCCGAGCGGTGAATGCCTAAAGGTAATTCACCCGTCAGCCAGTTGATCTACATCAGAGACAAAGCCTAGATAGATACGAACCCCTTGTGATGAAATGTCCATGAGGTTGAATCATCGTCTTTCAGGGTGGTAGTCGTCTGTCTGAAATGATCTCCAGATGGTTCCGATACTAGAATATAGGACCGATGGTGGGCGTAAATGTGGTAATCGTCGTCTGAATCTGTAATGTGTGCGATATCGAACATCATGTGGTCCGAGTCTAGGTCGTCGATTCGCATGAGTTTGGTGGAAACTCCATCCCGAGTTATGATGTCGTCGTCGCCGTTTAGGTCGCCGAGGACAATAAGATGAAGACCGCCTAGAGTCATGGCTTCTGGATATATCGATGTTATAAGGAGCTTAAATTTTCGTAAGGAAACGGGACTGAGATAAGTTCTTGAGGGGGAATGGCAGATTATTATAAATCCATTGATGAGCGAGATTTTTCGGGGAAGAGCCTCAGCTCTTCATGATCCATCTATGCGTCAATTAGTAGAACATCCATGTACATTGGAAGGGTAACTTGCTTGACAAATGCTGCATTGAGGGGTATGACTTTCAGATAGTCCATGTCATCGAGTCGACTGCAGTCTGGGGGCGTGCTATACTTTGCCTATCACAAGGTCTCATTCAACTAGAATCCCTGCCCGTCAAAAAAATGATGCTTATTCTCGTGTCAAGTTGACCATTTAGATGGATTGGGAGGAATGGTACATTACTATAAAATCATGTTATTCGCCAGTTATTTCCGTGGCTGGCTGAGATTCATCATACTCCATGAACGCCCAGATTACTTCTCATACACAGACAACTATATTGCGCACAGCTTATCCCACCTCCCCACCGCTAAATTCATAAACTACCCTTACGCAGCGAACTGCCGATATGCGATGCATTTTAGGAACATATCTGCAAAGGTGAAGTGATTCAATCGATATTAGGGTTACATTCTATTCTAGGGTTAGGGCTTGACTTTCAGTACGACAATGTACCATCCCAATTGTGACTCCGTACATGCATAGAAAATAACCCAGTATTTGATTTTCTCGATTTTTATTTGTTGCCGAGTCGCCTTTACGAGACACTTGTCTCTTACAACGATCAACTGATGCTCTAGAGACCCAATGTTGCCCGGGTGATGCTGCATAAATAGACCAGTCACAATAAATCAGGCTGCCTTGAATGTACCCAGGTACCCCAAATATTAATAGCAATCAACCTCCTTACTGCCTAGATAAGACCTTACTCGGAAAAAGTCAGGAACACAGATCTAGAAATTATACATCTCCACAAGATGCCTCGCAATCTATTCCTCATCGTATACAAATCACCCCTCTTCCCCGCCCACTGGTCCCTCTGGATTCCCCGCCCACTGGTCCCTCTGGATTCCCCGCCTCGCAAATCCCAACATCGGCAAACGGATTCACGTCACTGGAGACGTCCATTCCGGATTTGAGCATGAGTTTGTAAGGAATCACGATTTGAGGACCGAGACTAGAACACATATCGTTATTTTCATTGGTGAAATCGACGATAAATATGTCGTGGATGATGATGCAGATTTGAAGGATGGAGAAGAACCGGTCGAAGAGAGGGACAAATCTCCTCGAGATCAAACTGAGGAGATTGCACTTGATATATCTGCGCCGGGGCCAAGTATGAACCCTGTGTCCAGGGATGCGGTAAGATTTTCAGGTCTGTCTGTGTGGGATCGAGTTGTCTAATGCTAGACAGGCACCGACTAAACGGACTCAAATGAGGAATTGTCAGCATTGGCTCGCAGACTTTGTCGCAGAACTAGTAGAGAGACATGTTCTACCCGCCAGTGCTAATTCTGTGGTGGAGGGTGCACCGAAGAATTAACTAGTCGCCAAGTCTGAATGGTTCTTCGATTACTATCCTGAGCGATAGATTGTTGAAATTTATCACCGACAAATTGGAGAACGAACTACTTGGTAGATTACTACAGAGTAAATATGTTATTTGTCTCTCTCTGAAATGTTTTAGCGTATACAATGCCTGAAATATTCGATAGAAGAGTAATTTCCTGATCGGGTATATGTTTCCTAATTGGGTAGGCACAGGCTTCCAGTCACAAATCGCTTTCCAACCATGACCGTAGGTCTGATTGAGCCTATTTCTCCCGCTTTCAATTCTGATCGGTCCTCTCCATGATCAAGACTGGATGTCTACCCTTGACTTTGAGTGTTTCTCCGCCTATCTCGAGAGCCATTTTCCATTCCAACTCGTAGGTTCGTTTGATGTTGTAAGTTATGAACGTCGGAACATCAATTCCATTCCGGCCTTGTTGTATATTCATATCAAGTATTTCCCCTATGTCCAATGGGGCCGTGTCTTCGTCAATCGGTAATGTCAAAAAAGGGCCATCTGATGATAGACCCTTGGCCAACAAGATTCTAGACGAAACCACTTGATTATCGACCTGATTGACGTTCTTCGGCTTCACATAATCCGCCAATACAATCTTCGTCGTAAAATGATCTTCGCGCACGACCGGAACCGACCCCAAGGCGCCCGAAGCAATACCCATAATACTCGACGTCGATCGGACAGCAATACTTAATTTCTCTATATTGATGGTATGCCGAACTTTTGGGATACATTCGCTTGAATCCATCCATTGCGGTACCGCTCGTATGTCGAATGGGATCTGGTGCGGACTTTCTATCTGCAGAACGGACGGTACGCTGATTTCTAGAACGAATGTGAGACGAGGAGCTTTGGATACTCTTAATACCTTGCCAACTTTGTATCCAATAGAAGGTTGTGGGTTGTATGCACCACCACTGTGATTCAGAAGAGGAGATGTGATGGTATAAGATTGTCGGGAATGTAGTTTGATATCGAAATCGGTTATTGGGAACGGCGAAGATTCGCAATGAAGTTGAATTGGCAGTCGAGCCACGATGGGTTTTGAGGAGTTGGGGGTCGTCATGGTGGCTTCTAGGTAGTACTCTACTATGGCAGATCCTCGTTTTGAGGCAGCAACACCACTGTTGTCCAGATCGAATGAAGGCGGTAAAGCATGTTGGTGTGTTAATAGCAAGGGCAAGTATGATGCCCTCCCCAGTGGATGCGAGCTCAGAGAACTTGTATCAGGATGCCTGGGGATATCAATTGCGAAGCGCCATTTGTTTTTTTCGAGGTCAGTTGTTGTTTGAATATGTAATGCACCATTTAAAAGCTCCTCTCGAACCCCATTCTGTCCGAACAGCTCTACGCTGCCACGGCACTGGTAAGAATCGCGGCTGAAGAGCTTGGTGTTGCATTTGCCGTGGAGGGTGATGCTGATGCTTGTTTCAGTGCTGACCCAGCGCGAGGTGCGAGATACGTAGCCGGTGATCGTTTGGCCAGGGAGGAATGAACGGGGTGAGTCCAAGTGGATTGAGAGATCGGACGTGTTGCAGGCTTCTGTCTTCGTCATCGTTTTGCTTGGTCTGTCGCTAGTGTAAAGTTATTGACAATAGAGAGCCTCCTTATTTAGAAATCAACATCTTGAAGAGCAATGGTAGATGCATGTGGGCTTAAATATAGCCCGCAACAGACCATGGCACATCCTCGGAATTTGAGTACACGGGATCGGTGTATATACCTATATACTGAGGTATTGAGGGCCATCATCGCTCTGGTTTCAACGTACGTAATACTAACTCGCGTTAGTGGCTAGCGTATATACCTCAAAGTATCCATCACTTGATGCCTAGAGACACAATGCGTCGGTATAACTAGATACATTGCAACAGATATCTCAAGTAATAAGCCATTGGTAGCGAATAAATATCTCGCGCGATTTAGAGGGTGGATATTCCGAGTTAGGGCTAAGGGCAGTACGTCGGAATAACAATTCAGTGAGTCGGAATACGAGCTGGTAGCCAATCGACGCTGTTCAAATGTCGGAATTGGTGGGTCGCTGGCTAGACAAAAGAGGCAGCACGTCGGCATAAGAATAGAGCCAATCAGAGATAAGTAGGACAATGGATGGAGAGATGCTCGATTGGTGACAGCTTTGCGTACAGAGCATTCTGTTTACTATTCATCAGGAAGAGTGTCGTCCAATCAAGTCGGTGAGCATTGCAACGCATCGCAGAGGCCTTCCAGAAACTTCCCGTCTCAGCTGTCATGAGAATCGCACGAATGCTGGCCATCTTCATGACCAGAGCTGCCTCCTTTAAATTTTTCTCACTAGATCCGTTCTATCTTTCAAATCGGTAGGAGCAAAGGTATCTAGTTTGTGAGTTTGTAACCCAACTGGTCCGGTCATACTATCTCCAGCTTGATGTACTGCGTGTCGCGAGCTCTATGCTAAACCCCAATCTTGATTATCCAGATTCTCCAGCCACTGTCTGAATTCATGATCCGGACCAGAAATCGCTGCACCTATATCATAGCCAAAGTCGCCCATAAGCAAATGGCTCTCTGGCACATGTGTGCTCTGTGAGCTCTGAGTATGCTGAAACATATCAGTAGTATCTGCATCTGCATCAACCCGTCCCGTTTGCATCGCAGATTGGTGCCAATGTCGCTCCAAAGTCCTCGGAGGACTCAATATCTTATCAAGAATCAGAGATATCACTTTTTGACCCTTCTCACGAAGACTTTTGTCACCAAACATGGGGTCCAAGTCACTAAGCTTGTCAGCAAAGATGGATAGATCCTGGATTGTCCTGCTTCGAGGCAGAAGCGGCGCCTCTGGATAAACTGGAAGCTGTTCCTGCTTCAAGAGTTCTATTGCCAATATGACTGCGCTGCGGATTCCATGTACCGTTAGGAAATAGATGAATGATGTTTCTGCGGACATTTCGATGCGCTTATATGCTCGCATCACGTCACTCATGATCCCCTGTGCCGTACGTATTAGATCTGCCGGACCGGCGCCGGCTTTGCGCATAAGCAGGCGGTACAGTAAAAGTAAATTCGACTGCGAGATTTGGCGAACGACATTTCTAAGATGCAAATGAAGGATGTCATGGGTATCTAGTCCAAAGAGACTTTCTTTCAAGCGCGACAGGTAGTGCGGCAGAGTTGCCCAGTGTTGCTCAGTTTTTCTTTGGATATCGACTGCCTTTTGCCGCACCTCATCCGGAGTGTAATTGCCTAGCGACAGCTCTAGAATCTCCTCTCTTCTTACCAAGAAGCCTACGGAAGCCCTTATCCAACTGATATGGCGAATCTCTCCATCTCTATTGTACCCCTGATCATCCAGTCGAGCAATAGCAGCAGCCAGGTCTTGTGGATCTTCAGCAAAAAGCTGCGAATCCGTCAGATCCAGTGGCGGATCCAAATTCATATAACGATGCGAGAGTCGTGGTGGACGGCCCAAAAAAGTGGCTATACCGATTTCCATTCCGTAAATCATCGATCGAAGTCGTTTTCGCAGTTCAGCAAGGAAAAAGGGAACTTTGTCGTCGGCTTTTATCTCCTGGTGAAGGCCCATTGCGACGAAGGCGCTGTTCACTTCGGCGCCGATACGGTATGATGCGTAGGATGCTTCTTCCTTGGTGAATTCGACGATGTTGTAATGCTCCAACAGGGCGCAAAGGAATGCGTCATCCAAGGCATCGCATTCTCGGCAGAGAGCGATGCACACTTTAGAAACTTCCAGAATTTGATCCATTAATAATTGACGATCCACGTTGTATTCTTTGAAAAATGGATCAGACGATTTGGTTACCATTACAAATGTTCCTACATAATTTGCGATCATAGCGATTGTCGCCCAGCGTATGTTTTCGCCCGTGGCAGATTGTACCCATTGCCTTGCTGTGGTGCTGCCATCGAAGATCAACGGGTTGGCCGTGTTTTGACACAGTAACTCGCATAGCTGCCGTATCTGCTCAGGTTTCTGACTTTTCAGCGTCTCGCCATGACAAGACCACAGCCCTGAGAGCCATTGTCTTATTATAAATTCGCCGCAGTGAGCATGAATGAATTCGATGGACTCGAAAAACAAATCAATACCACGGTCTATCATCGCCCTGTTGCGCAAAAATGACAGAGCTCGACAGCCGCTGGCGAGTCTTTCGTTCATGATGGGTTTGCTTTGGACAGCTGTAGCTTTATCCAGACCGCTAGAGCACACGCCAAGCTGTATCAAGTCTTCTGTCATAATTGAAACGTGTGAGGTAAACCCCAGGAAGCCGTGCTTCTCCGTCGAGGTCTCATGGTGGCTGGCGAAGGGCGGAGCTGATCCTGCACGCTGTAGTACAAAATTACTCCTGTGGTTGTATTCCAAAGTGTTGACATCTTCGGAACCGCCTATGTGAGGCTCGTTTGGGCTCGGGACAGTATTGCTTAGTGCTGGAGATGGCAAGACCTTTGCTGGCGTATCTATAGTTTCCTGTGGGTTCTGTCAACCGTTTCTTGTCAGCAATCAGGCCTGCCAAGTTTCAGGCGAAACGACGCTTGCTCACCCGGGTAAGAGGATTCGGGTGATAGTAGCATTCATCGACACGCCGTCTTTTTATACATCTACTGCACGGAAGGTTATGATTGCACGCAACTTTCGACCTTCGGCATGGCTCACAAGACGGCATCTTGCGATTCCGTCGGTATTTAGGTATGGGGGGTTGGTGTGCGTGTTGCATCTGGATTGCCTGCCTGGAAGCCATCTTGACGTGATCAACGAGAGACCATAAATAACTCGTTAAGACTGGACAAATGTCACATCATGCCAAAGTCGGTCCAAGTGAATCTCGGAATAGATGATCGGAGCGCAAAGAGCATGTAGGAATACTTAGACGTCTGCCCCACCCAAAACAGCGTCTAAGCCGAGATTAAGGCAGACTACGCCGACTCGGCCTTCACCGCCTGATGCACAATATGGCGCAGTTGTTTTGGCCAGCTCCTCCTCATTTTTAACATGCGACACGCCTACCGATATGGCTCCGATTGACCTAGCACTCGAACACCTACAATCTCTAGATCCAGAAGAAAAGATCAACTACACCCAAATCGCCAAGAAGTTCGGCGTCGACCGCTCAACGCTGTCCAGACGACACCGCCAAGTCAACGGCTCAAAGGAAGACCAATACTACGCCCAGGCCTTGTTGAGTAAAAGGAAGTCGGCAATCCTGATCAGCGTGGTGAATGAGCTTGCGAAACTTGGAGTTCCGGTTTCGAATGCGCGGCTGGCGGAGTTTGCGAAGGCGTTGGCCGGCGGGAAAGAGCCGGGGAAGAATTGGGCTTCGCGGTGGGTGAAGCAGCATTCGGATCAGCTGATTCCTGTACAAGAAAGAAAGTGGGGAGACGAAGAGGAAGACGAGAAATTGATTCAAGCTCTTAAAGAAGAAAACGAGCGACTGGAAATGGAGAAAGAGATGTTGGAGGCTGAGATTGCGCGTTTGAGAGATGATAACGATGAATAATCGCAACAAACCGCTCAGTATACCTTGGAGACTCTGAAGGAAACAAAGACGAAATCAATACTACGCTCACGATACCGATATCAGCAGGCGCATAGGCATTCGGATTATCTCTGTTGGTTCAACATCTTCAGTCTCATCCAACACGGGTCCGACTATAATGCCAGTCTCTTTACTCTTCTTGGTACTTTTGAGGAATAAAAGATTGTCGTTTGTGGTGTAAAACCGATCCGTAGGGTTAGTGGTCAGTACAAAGGCATTGTCCGTGGACTCTTGCCTTGTACGCCTGAAACATTCAAAACATCGGGTCTGCGAGATTGGGAGGAGCTATCCCAATATCAAGTGCCGGTTTGTGCCAGTTTGCGGTTCTTTCCCCCAAAAAGCAGTCGCAGACATGTCGCCCAGCATGTATATAGGAAGGCACTCATCATCCAGTCAATTCATCTCAATCACACAAATCAAACAACCTCATATCAACCATCTTAACAATCACCTTAACAATTTATCTCAAGATCAACAATCTGAAAAAAAAAATGAGCGTGAACATCAGCCTGGTCGAGCGCTTCATCGACACCCTCCAAAAGACAATCCAACAACATGGCGACCCCGACGAAACCGACCACTTACGCGCCGAAGCCCACGTCGACGATTTTCTGGCCGCGGTTCAATGGGTAAAATACCTCCACAGCCACGCCGAGAATCTATCCGAGCAGGCGCGCGATGAGGGCTGGGCGCAATTCATGGGCGACGTCCACGACGTCATGTTTAATGTCATGCGCTGGGCAAATGAGAAATATCCCGAGGGTCTGATTCAGGCGAAGATGTATCCCCGCGAGCGGGGCGGTACTGTCTGGGATCCATCGGGGGGTACAGATAAGGAGATGTTCGGTCCTTTTGACGATGCTACTCTCAATCAGGATTGGACGTGGGCGCTCAAGGCGGCGGGGGAGTTGGAGCCTGTTACCAAGGTGCTGTTTAGGCATTGTGAGCAGGTCACGGGCATGATGCATACGGATTTTATGGCGACGGAAATGGCGAAGGCGTTGGAGGGGATGTCGTTGTAGGATCATAACACCGTGGGTATGAAACTACCTAGGTACGTTGTTGCTTTCGAGACCACCTACCTAGGCAGGGTCGGTCGGTCAGGCTAGCATGAAGCCATGCGCATTCTTCCGCCTAGATCGGTGTCTGAGTCAGCCAGAACTAAGATACACTGAGTGGATGCAAATATATCTCGCTTCAATTTTTTACAGTTCGTGATGTAAATATTGAAATGAGGCAATTGGCCACTCGGCCGGATTGGGCGGATGGCTGAGTCATACATCAATTTTTCCTCGGCCGAGACTCAACATTTTCTATATAAAAGAATTCTATCTACATCTATATCCCTAAAAATTGTATCTGAAATCAAATAAATATAATTCAAAGCTGGCAGTCGTATAAGTGTTGTGTGTGTGTGTATCAAAATGGCCACTTGCAAAACCGATCAACCTACCATGGCCGTCTCAAAGCATGACATCGGCTGGAGACGAGTCATTCGAAACTTCACCCCATCGTAAGTACATCTCTCTATACAGATTATGCTTGATACGTATGGATTAATACAGTATAGATGGTTCTCCGTCAACATGGGCACAGGCATAGCATCCATCCTCCTCAACACCCTCCCCTACAACGGCGCATGGCTCTACTACCTCTCCATCATCATCTTCGCGCTCAACGTGCTGTTGTTCAGTCTCTTCTGCATCCTGACCGCGTTGCGCTACTTGCTCTACCCCAAGATCTTTACGGCTATGATTCGGCATCCGGTGCAGTCGATGTTTCTCGGCACATTTCCCATGGGGTTTGCGACGATTATCAATATGTTTGTTTTGGTCTGTGTGCCTGCTTGGGGAGGAGAGTGGACGAGGAAGTTTGCGTGGGGATTGTGGATTTTTGATGCCATTGTTTCGGTCGTGGTGGCGTTGACGTTACCTGCTCTTCTGTCGGTCCCCCTTCGTTTCTTGGCAGAGGAATCATCTCACTGACAGTGAAGACGAAAAGGATGATGCACATGCAAAAACTAGACCTCTCCTCCATGACAGCCGTCTGGCTTTTGCCGATTGTCAGCCCCATCGTGGCGGCTGCCTCGGGCGCCGTTGTCGCCGACGTTCTGGTCGATATTAGCCCGCAACATGCCCTCTGGACGGTGGTCGTGAGTTATGTGCTCTGGGGCATTGGCGTACCAATGGCCATGATGGTGACGACCATTTATTTGCAGAGGTTGTCGCTGCATAAACTCCCGCCTAAGGCGGTTATTGTCAGTGTGTTTTTGCCCCTGGGGCCGTTGGGGCAGGGCGGTTATGCGTATGTCTTCCTTTCCATTCCTTGAAGACGGTATTGGGTAAAGCTAATGTTGATGCAGCATCCAAAAATTAGGCCTCCTCATGCCAGCCCTCTTATCAAAAACGCACAACCATTCCCTCCCCGCTAGTGCAGGCGAGATCTTCTCTGCTCTCGGGTTCCTGACTGCATTGATCCTCTGGGGCTTTGGGCTAAGCTGGCTTTTCTTCGCACTTACATCAATCGCGTATACACGCAAATTCCCATTTAATATTGGTTGGTGGGGGTTTACTTTTCCCCTCGGCGTGTTTGCGATGAGTACATGCCAGATTGGACGGGAGTTGGGATCGAGGTTTTTCCTCGTTCTGGGGACTGTAAGTATTTCTTTTTGTATTTCTTTTTTCTTCCTGCTGGCAAAAATTTGTAAAGAAATGAGACTGATTATGGGGTGTAGATATTTTCTACGGCAGTTGTTCTGCTCTGGATTCTGGTACTGTCGCGTACGGTGATGGGTGCTGTAGAAGGCAAGGTGTTTCATGCTCCTTGTTTGGCTGATTTGGATGTTCCGAGGAGAGAGGATCATGTTGCTTAGTCTCAGTATCTGCTGATATAGCCATTAATCATCTGAAGAAAGCCGTCACACCTCGTGTTAGTCGTAGAGTTAAGTCCATCGAAGTCCCGCACATAACCCTAACTCCAGCCATAGCAGCCGAAATTCGACACATCGATCAATCGGATGCCACGAAACACATCCGCGAATTCCAAGACTTCGATTTGATGGTTGCAGCAAATCAAAGAAGCCCTTCTAGTTTAGAGTGACAGGCTAATTGGTCAATGTTGGCTGATGGTTTCTACATACGGTTAACCAGCACATAATCCGTAGGTTAGGGCGTGTTAGAGCTTATTGGGCTGGGATAAGACTCTGTTTACATCATGCATTATTCGCAGACGGACGGCATTTCGTGCCGTTTATCTTTGGTTTTGCTTTTTCTTTCTTTCTTTCTGATTCCTCCCGATTTTTTTGTCTGTCGTTGAATTCCAACGTTCTCACTTGATTTCTGTTCGGAGGAAAAGGACGGGAAAGGACGGTTGGCTTCGGCAGTTGTGCATTTGTTATACTCCGATCGATAGTCAAAGAACGTCTCTCTTCTCTCTGAATCTTCTAGAAATCAAATCTAAAAATATAGGAAGCTCATTTACGTGCACTCAGGTTCTGAATGTACATGTATGACCAAACTTGGGGCATACCTAGTACGTAGAGTATCCATGGTTTGCAGCCATGTCAACCCCGGAATCGCCAATGGATAACAATTCCTAGCTGGAAATCTTCCCCTCGTTCTGCTGCAATCAGGAAACTCTATTGTATGTATGTACTAGGAGTGTAAGTACGTAGTAAGTTGTTCACTAAGAGTAGGCTGGTGGTACGGATATGCGGGGTTGAAGGGCTTGGAATGCTGATCCGAGGATGGGAGACGTCTCATTCTTGTTCTCGATTCTGGAATCCTCTCTGGACTCACGAGTCGTCAAGACTCAAGTCTGCAGAATATTCTTCTCTCCTAGGATTAAACGCTCATCCACATTCAGCACGCGGACTACAACTCCCTGGATGGTGGCTGCATCTCCATCGTAAAAAAAGTAAATGAACACGGCAGACTTGTGGTCAGTGGAGAGTCATGACTCCATCCCATGTACATGGGCGACATGTATGGGCGGGTCTAGCCTATCGCTGTCTCGCAGGAGTATTCTGGAGGAAGACCGGTCTGAATCGCGGCCATTGGATGGAATCCCAAATATGCTTTTGCCTATGCTTGGGAGAGGACTTATTGTTTTAGTCGCGGCAGTCCGGCGTTGACGTCTAAGTGGTCGGTGGTGCGGTCATGCTGCATTGCATCCCATGTATGACTGTCTTAATTCTTCAATTAATTAGTCGTTAGGTTGTTAGGGTATATAGACTGAGTGTATTCGACAACTCACCGCTTTGATGGGGGGTGCTGTCAGTAAGCTTTACGCATGACATGCAAGATGCTGAGGTAGACAGATGCTGTGCGCCGTCAAATATCGAAGTGATCACATGGCTGGGTTGCCTCTGAGGCGATGTTCCAGACAAATGGTCGGATAGAGGCAAGGGGTGGGTGTATATTGCGTTCTAGACAACGAGTCATTCAATGATTCAATTAATGAAACGGAAAAGAAGACGATAAGAGCATACGTAGACACTGCCTGAGAATCCAGGCAGTGAATGCAGCGTCACGCTCCTTCCGTTCTGAGTTTCCGCCCGTCGCGACTCGGCGTGTGCCTTCCCGTAGCGTCTCTTATCCTGCGACGACACAACTTCTTTCTTTGGCCTATTTTATTTCGCTGCTCTGATTATTGTGTTTCGTTGAATTATCCTGACACGATCATCATCTAATCAATTCCACCCTTCCTACAACTAACCGTCCTCTCTCTATCGTCGCTCCACTATCGATCGACCCGCGACTTATTTCATTCCCCACCGCGCTGCGACAACCACTTTACACCAGGTGACTGCCTGCGAACTTCGTCCTCGTTTCGTCCGTCAACCGCGAATATCTTCATTTCTACGCTGTCGAATACAACAATCCCATTGCTACCCTATTCGGAGGGCGTGTTGCCCTCTACCACATACCCTACGGTCGGATAATTGCTCCCCAACTGCATTGACGGTCGTGTCCCCCGCCATGGATTGTTGATCTCACGGGCGAGGCCACAGCTGCTTACGGGTAGCCGATCTGCCTGGCAGTCGGTCCGGCTTTGCTTGGTACCCTGCTTCGGCTTGACAATTTATCAAAAGAACGAAACGAAGGAAAAGAAGGCAATCGCCGTGTCAACCCGTTGGCTATTCCGGCGGGAAAGACGACACCATGGCAGGAAACAATACAAACGCGTCTCAATTCCTCGCCCCACCGACAGTGGCCGCGTTGAGAGAAGAGGCACGAACCCCAGCCCATCATCGGGCGGCGATGGATCGTTCCTATAGTGAAGACATGCGAGCTGAGCGCGAAGATTTACGGGAAGCTGCGGAAGAAACGTTGAATGTGATTTTGGATTTGGGGCTGGATGGTCACATCAAATGGGTCAGCCCGTCTTGGAGACAGGTCATTGGTACTGACCCCGAGTCGGTCGAGGGAAAGGTTATTTCGGAGGTGCTTTGGTCCAACAAGTCTTGTTTTCAAGATGCCATCAAGTCGATGAAGGAGGATGATTCGAGAAGTCGATTCATACGATTTTCGGTTGTTATGGGACCAGGGTCGATGCTTAAATCGTCGATCAAGGAATCGTCCTCTACGATCAAAGATGACGACAACCGCGAGGGTGAACCTCAAACTCCCGCCAACGATGGACAGGACGATCAGTCAACCGATGTCAAAGAGAAAGAAGAGGATGTACTTGAAATGGAAGCGCAGGGAATCATGATCTACGACCGTTCAGGAGACGGCGAAGGACACGTAAGTTATAGTCTCGAAATATTACTCCATATGAAGAAACTAACTGATGTAACAGACAATGTGGATGCTACGACCGTCGACATCGCCGAAAGAAGTCACCATCGATCTACCCCCGCTCCTTGTAGAGTCCCTCGGCGTTGGAGCAGAAGTCTTAGCAAATCATCTAACACTTTTAGCTGAACGAGCTGCCGACGCCAACGCCGACAAATCCGTTACACCCACCCCAGTACTGTGTCGAATCTGCGAACGCCAAATTACCCCCTGGTGGTTTGAGAAACATTCCGAGCTGTGTCTTCAGGAACATACCGCAGAGATGGAAGTTCAACTTGCCCAAGAAAATCTCAATGAGCATCGACACGCAATCGTGAAAGTTCTCGACGCTTTAGAAGCTCGTCAGGGACGTCCTTTTTCTACTGAGGTCCAACCACCACCCCCGCAACCAGAGTATAAAGGACTAGCTATTGGGCCATCTCCGTCTTCGTCACTAGCGGGCTCTACTCCGGGCTCCTCACCAGCCACGCCTCCACGATCGAGGGACCCTTCAACATCAGGTCTAGGCCATGGAAGGGGTCGCTCTTTTGCTGTACGACGACCTCTAGCTCGTATTGTCGAATTAATCCTGGACCTTTGCGATACTGCGTTGGAAATTAGTACTCCCGCATTGAAAGAAACACGAACAGACACTATAGAGGATCTTAGGACGTTATCTCCACAGTCAGAGTCTCGCATCTCGCAAGTTTTGCAATGGCAATCTCCCAGCAGCAACACATTAGAGCAGGAACAAGGTCTTGCTGCTCTATCCGCCGACACAGAACAGGTGGCCAAAGCCAAGGTCGATGCAGTCGTTCGTCATCGTCGAATTGTCGAATATGCCGAGCGAATTCGGGTCGAGTACACAGTTATGGTGGAAGAATGTATCGAAGCTGCACTTACCAAGGCAGAACGCATCGCGGCTGGCGATCTTTCAGATTCTTCGTCAACTTCTGGCTCATATGAATCAGAGGGTGATCAAGTAAAAAGTGCTGATCAGATTAATGAAGAAGAAGAACCGACCGCTCAAAGCGTCGAGTCAAGTGCTCCTTTGTCTCAAGACCGTTCTTCCGACACAGCCATACGCGAACATTCAGATCCGTCTTCGCACTCTCAATCTCCTCGAGGCGGGTCTTCTGTTGCGGTTTCCACTCGTTCAGCTAGTCCGTTGGAATGCCCGACTCCTCGTTCTCACAAGAGCATCAGCGGCGTTTTGGGTACATCTCAACCTCTTAAACGAGGATCACTTCTGGCCGAAAGCGACGTGGGCGATAATAGTGATAGCAGCAGCGTACCTTCTTCTTCTCTGATCGCCGCTGCCCGAGGGACCGAATCCCCTTCATCCGAGAAAAGCATCTCACAATCTAGGAGCGAAAGAAGCAGAAAGCGCAAGAGCCTGATTTTGCCAAACTTGTCAAGCTCACCACGTCGCCAGGCATCTCCAGGTCGTGTACAGGGGCCTGGATCTCCATTACGACTGTCGAAACCGCGTCTACCCAGTGGCGAGAGTATGCCTTCTCCTAGCATTTCTCCGTTACTGACCACGAACGAGTTGACCACTCAAGGGCTACCACCACATCATCATTTGCACACTCATTATCACCATCGACGACAATCTTCTACCGCTTCTTCGGACCCAAGAGCACCTATATCACCACATTTGAGCTCTGTGAGTCAGCCGCAACCTCGTCCTGCGCCACCATCAATCAAGGATTTTGAAATCATCAAGCCGATCAGCAAAGGTGCTTTCGGTAGTGTGTATCTTTCCAAGAAGAAGGCAACTGGAGAGTACTTCGCCATCAAGGTACTGAAGAAGGCAGACATGGTTGCTAAAAATCAAGTGACCAATGTCAAAGCAGAACGAGCGATCATGATGTGGCAGGGCGAGAGCGATTTCGTTGCCAAATTATATTGGACCTTCTCCAGCAAGGATTATCTCTACCTTGTCATGGAGTATCTCAACGGGGGAGACTGTGCCTCGTTGGTCAAAATTCTACAGGGTCTACCTGAAGACTGGGCTAAGAAGTACATTGCCGAAGTGGTTCTAGGTGTTGAGCATCTACACAACCGAGGCATTGTACACCGAGACTTGAAACCAGACAACCTTCTCATCGATCAGCGCGGTCATCTCAAACTGACTGATTTTGGTTTATCCAGAATGGGACTGGTTGGTCGTCAAAAACGTGTGCTGAAAAGCCCGAACGAATCCGCGCCAGATTTATTAAAACAAGGACCGTTCCCTCGAGCCATGTCGCTGGCCTCATCTCGCTCTGCGTCTTTTGATTTCCAAGGAGGACACTCACCTAGTTCGACACCGATCATGGCGCCTGATACTGCCGGAAGCTATAACCAACCTTCATACTTTAGCTTGAGCCAAATACCCCCACCTCGCGAAAGCCTAGGACGCCCATCTGGCTATCGTAGTGATAGCGGCGGAAGCGATACTTTGAACGCCATGTTTCGAACATTCTCACTCAGTGAAGGTGCAGAGACTCCCGCACCCCTACCACCTCCATCTCAGGCTGTGACCGAAGACGAAGCACCAAGTGAAGGAGGCGAATCCCCACATTTAGTACCGTTAAGCCAAACCGTGAGCGCGACATCCTCATTAGCAATACACAACACACCACCTTCACAGTCCATGTTGCCACCTCCAATGGCCTTGTTTGATCCTGAGGACCATAACCGAAGGTTCGTCGGCACTCCTGATTACTTGGCACCCGAGACCATCAACGGTGTGGGTCAGGACGAGATGAGCGATTGGTGGTCACTTGGTTGTATCCTGTTCGAGTTTCTTTTCGGATATCCTCCATTCAACGCCGCGACACCGGATGAGGTATTTGAGAACATTTTGCATCGCCGAATTAACTGGCCCGACGAAGCCCAGCAACTGGCGTCTCCAGACGCCATAGACTTGATGAACAAGCTGATGACAATCAACCCGGAACGACGATTGGGTGCTAATATTGAAGAGAAGTTCCCTAATGGAGGTGCTGAGATTCGTAGTCATCCTTGGTTTGCCGACATCAACTGGGATACATTACTTGAAGACAAGGCGGAGTTTGTCCCCAACCCTGAGAATCCAGAAGACACCGAATATTTCGATCCTCGAGGCGCAACTTTACAGTCATTCGAAGAACTTGAAGACGCTCAGTCTCAATCGCCTCAGTACCCCATGACGGCCGGAGAGTATCCCGATCGACCTCATGATGCGTTGTCTAAAGTTCGGTCGCAAGTCAACTCGATGAAGCGAGGACTGATGCCATTACATATTCCACCACACGTCCGAGATACACGAAGCCGTCGTTTGAGTGAGCCTGTGTTGGCTGACGACTTTGGCAATTTCAACTTCAAGAACCTCCCGATGCTTGAGCGAGCAAACAAAGATGTCATCCAGAGACTACGACAGGAAGCCATGCAAGCTCAGCAAAGGCAGATTCCATCGACAACGGCATCCCCCAGCGTTCCTAGCTCGACGCCATCTCTAGAAGGTAGCCCACTACTTCCCATGCCGTTGCAACGCACTCTCTCACAGACCAAAGGAAACCGCCCAGCATCTCCATCTGGTTTAAGTCAGCCAGGATCATCTCCAAATCGGCCTTCGCAGCCTTCTTCTCCGTTACTTGTTCAGTTCAGCACTGGTCAGAATCACGAGCGTAGAAAGACTTCTGGGTCCTCTTCGGCACAGTCGCAGCAATCGGTTGGTTCAATATCTGATAAGTTTGAGGTCCCACGTCTAACACCTAGTGCCAAGCTTGCGTCTTCAGCGCCGACGTCGAACAAACCTGGACGGTTGACGACTCATTCCCCAGAAAAGATCTCATCCGCAACTCCCCAGTCAGGCGTCACACGTACTAGATCTCAGACGATCGGATCACAGGACAGCGAAGGACATTCAGTTTCGTCAAAAGAGCCGTTTGTCCCAACCCATCACAAGCGCCGTAGTCAGTTGTTCGATATTTCCCCGTCTTCTTCTGATAATGAAGATCCCCGAACCAAAGCATTGTTGAAGGTACAGCGACGGCGGCAGAGCTCTCGACGACTTTCCCAGATTAATCTGCTTGACGGGCCCGTCTTCCGTCCTCTTGATGTCCTGATATGCGAAGATCACCCTGTGTCTAAGCTAGTTATGGAACGACTCTTTGAAAAGTTACGCTGCCGCACAATTACAGCCGTTAATGGCTCCGAGGCGATCCGTTATGCATTGAGCGAAGTGCAATTTGATATTATCATGACCGAAGTCAAACTTCCTCAAATCAATGGAGCAGACGTAGCTCGCATGATACGTGAGACGCGAAGTGCCAACCGACATACACCTATCATTGCGGTTACTGGTTATCTGAAGGATCTCCCAGAGACTCATCATTTCAACGCTTTGATTGAAAAGCCTCCGACATTGAACAAACTGACCGAAGCAATGTGCAAGTTCTGTCAATGGAAGCCTCCACCAAAAGACTACGTCCCGACACATTCCTTGGTGATACCTCCGCCTCTACCGCGTGCTCTCAGTCATGCGGAAGACAGTCCCAGCTCGATCTCGTCTGGCTTCCATCCAGTACCTTCGAGTTCATATAGAGGTTCCAGCAGAGCGGATTCGGTGGGCAGTAGCTATTTTGGCGACATGGAGTCAGCCAAGCCAGAGGAAATACCGGTCGTTATCAGCCGTCATACAGATAGCTGGGGAGATATTTCTGAAGGTCTTGGGATATCAGAAGGAGCGGCGGCAGCAGTCGAACCTAAAATCAACACGAACGTTCCAGGCACATTGAACCTACCTCCTTTGCAACATGCTCTCACAGCGCCGCCCACATCCAACCCACCAAGTCTCGTTGCGCCGCGCAAACAACGATCGACTGAAGCAATCCGTGCTAAGCGGGAGTCTTTGGAGAAACGTCGTTATGAAGGTGCCGAATCTGGAGACGATGAGGATGAAGAGCTTGGAAATTTACAAGCTCGTCACCGTGCTCCACATACTTCCAAAGGACCTCGTTCTAGTTCGAAACTAGGCACAGAGATGATGCGAACCAACAGTCGTGGGAGTGTCGTCAGCGGCAGCGAGGAGATCCTAGCCAGGGAGAAAACTGCGGAGTCTGAAGCCGGGGATGTTGATGAACTGGAAGAACAACTCGGTGCGTTTGACATGTCTCAAGATGAGGCGGCTTCTCCGGAAAGACGGTCATCAAAGCCAGAGTCGCCACGTTCATCTCGATCACCGGATACCATGAGACGTCCAGCACTGGAACCGCTTCACGAGTATCCTACAGAAATTCGGTCTCCGGGTAGTTCAGAATTGAATGTGCAACCTTCGACGGGAGGACTTTCAACACCTTCCAAAGAGGGTGTCACGAAGGGAGGCGATATATCACCCAGTCAGACAGCAGTCACATCTGGAGAGCCTACAGACTCTTCAGACATAGATCCTGATGCCACCCCACGACCAGCGCCTACTCCGTCCATGTCAGAAGTCGATGACGCCACGCCGCGCCCAGGCAAAGGTCGTCACGACGAGAATCAACGCTCAGAGGGACAAACCAGTCATATACATCTTCGAGATGTTCTTCACTGGAGAAGACGATAGCCTCATCCAACCTATTTCTTTCAACATCACTGTCTTCTGCCTCGGCTAATCAGCAATGTATCTGTTCTTTTATGCCACGTCACGAATTTTTCATTTTCCATCTGCAACAAACTCTGCTTTCAGATTGATTTCTCGCTTACTCGCCTCATTTACAGCCTGGAGTTTTTCTTTTTTTCTCTCTTTCCGTCTGAAAATCGATCATGCCATGAAAAAAAAGGCGATCTTATCAACTGTACTACTGTACTCTCGTGTTTTCCTAGAATCTCATCTTCCCAGGCAAACAAAACGTTTTACTGAACTGGGTCACTTGACTTCTTTTCTTTTCTATATTTTCATTCAATTATCATGTGCATATTTACACTATCACTAAAGGTGGCACGGGTGTTCGCCCCGTTTTTTAACTTATGATTCATGAATGGTATTATTACTTGATCCCATAACACTCTCTATCTGTGGTAAATAATTGAGCTTGGAATAGTGATTAGACTGATTTGACTCTATTCTACCAGTATCTCCAATAGAAAAAGGTGTATACATACATACATGAAAACGCACATTATATTATTACATGAATTAAAATAGAATCCAAGCCTCTCGAAACAAGACCTACACCACAACCCATCATCGTAAGGAAGGGGGGTGATTAATTCCCCTTCTTCCCCTCGGGATAATAATTCGCAACCCAAAAACTCACCGTCCTCGCAATGGCCTCTTCAAGGCCAATGACAGGCGTATACCCCAATCTATCCTTCGCCTTGCGGCACGAATAGAACCGCGTCATGCACGAGTATCGCACGATTTTGCGGGTTAGTTTGGGCTGTTTGCCCAATAGGCCGTAGATGGTTTCCATTATACCGCCTATTATGCTGAGTGCGCCTTCGGGCAAGGCCCAGACGGTGTGAGGTTCGATGGGGCGGTCGAGGAGTCTCCACATTGCGCGGGGGAAGTCCCAGAAGTACATTGGTGCGTCGTTTGTGATTATGAATGTTTCGCCGTCGACTCGCTCGTAATCGAGGGGTGCGTCGGCGCCGGCGTCGAACCGTGCTGCTGTCGCGAGGAGTTTATGTGCAGCTAGTAAATGGGCGTAGGCGACGTTGCCGACATACGTGAAATCGAAGAGGTTGTTGTTTTCGCCGAGTTGGAGTTTGAGTGCGGTGTTGGAACCTAGGTAGCCGAGTTCGAGCATTTTGAAGGAGAGTAAAGTGTCCTTTTCACCGGTTATGCCGGCGGGACGGAGAGCGCAGGTTAGGAGGTTGGATGGGGTGGGGTTGTTGGCTTTTAGGACGAGTTCTTCTGCCAAACCCTATGATTGTCTATCAGCCTAGATCTTCTCAGAAGAGGGTTGACGGGAAAAAAAGGGGGGGGGGGGACCTTTGTTTCGGAGTAATATTCCAATTGATCCTTTCCGCGGACGTAGGGCCAATCCTCATTGACATTAATCAAATCACTCTTTGTATCGTGAACCACTGAAGCAGAACTCGTATATACGAACGCGCGACACTTCTTTCCCCAATCTCCGTGTGCACCGCTCGCGACTTCGACCAGTGTGCGGGTTCCGTCGACATTGACTTTGTGCAGCATCTCATCTGTAGATCCCAGCGGTGCCGGGGCGGCGGTGTGAATGATTACATCTGGTTGCACTTTTCGAAAGACGTCGAGCATGCTCGAGACAGACGTCAGATCGCCTTCATGGTACTCGGCGCCAGGTAATCGGTTATTGCTCGTGCGCAAGTCGACAATGTGCACTTTTGTATTTTTGTAGGCGGGATACCGGCCCTTGAGGCCTGGGTATTCGAAGCGAGGGTCGTTCTCGATGCGTGGCAGGGAGACGCTGGGGTCTGTTTCGGAGGGGAAGCTGAGGAGTTGGTTGACGATGTTCCAGCCTAGGAAACCGCAGCCGCCGACGACGAGGACGGTGCCTAGTTCGAGGGTGGGGGGAGTTGTCATCTTCTTATGTGCCGGAGATGTATTCTGAGCAGTATAGGAATAGGTGAAAAGCTCTCGGAGTCAATTGACTTGATTGTTGGTTGTGAAGTGGAAGTAATTGACCTGGAGATCCGAGTAACGACGAGCTGAGATCAGCCAAAAAATATTGACCTTAAGGGGGAAGCAGGGCGCGTTCCGATTGGCGGGAAGGTTGAGTACGTAATGGTTTAGCTCCAAATGCAGTAACAGCTTCATTCCTTCAAAGTCATACAATTGCAAACATAATTGTGGTTTGAATCTGTATAGACAGTCTACATATGATTTGCGTGACCTTTCGGTAAATCATTCAAGTTTTCCAAGGTTCTGGGTACGTTAAGCAGTAACATTGAAGGTGACCGAAAACATGCATGTTTCGAGTCCGGTCCTCAAAAAATATATTTCTAACCACTTCACATCAATTGATGCAGCATCACCTAGGTAGATCCCAACCATTAACATTACAACAGTTGAAACAACCCGGAAGCAAGCTAGCTTGGCAATTATAAAGTACTATCCTCGACAGACCGCCGCAATGCTAGATAATACTTCTTCCTCTCGTTAGGAGTCCCCAAAACAACGTCGTAGCCTCCAAGTTCACCGTAGTCCTCGGATCAAACGGCGGAGACTCTTCCTCGATCATCCGCAAAATCGTCTGAATGTGATGCTTCATTTCGCCAGGACGATCGGTCTGATAACACAGCATCCCATCTTTCGAAACGTGATGATGAAAGATGGGCGTCTTGAAAAACACTCGAGGCTGTTCCTGTGGGAACCTGGGCTGAGATGAATCTTGATGTTAAACACCCCGCCATCGAGATGCGTTCCGGGACGACCAAAGTAAGTTGCATCCCAAATGAATGGGTTGCCATCAACCAGAGACAGGTCGAGGGAAAAGTATTTTCTCTCGTTAAAGTCTTCCAAGATTTGCTGGTACTGGATCGACAGATTGCTGGCAATACCCAAATCATCATTCTTGGCCTTGAGCCCTTCATCAGTCCACCGCATGGTCTCCTGAATTACTTGGTCTTCGATCGTTAAACGACTTTTGAGATCTGGATAATCGAAGCGTCCTCTCCATCTGGTTGCCGTTCATTTCGAAAGGCATCTCCCCAAAGACTTGGCTTGGTTGGACCTTTTCAGACTCCACGTCGATCGTGTGCATGTACGATTCGTAGTACCACAGGAACCGTCTTTTGCAAAGGTCATCAAATGACTGATAGCTAACTCGATCTTCTCCATCTTCCTCCATTGCGACATCACCTTCGGGGGTTTTGTGGTCTCCGAGGCAATGCTCTTACTGCCCTGGGCGATGTTTAGGGACTCCTCGAGTGGTTGAAGCACAGCGAGGCGGAGCGTTTCATGTTTAATCTAGGAAATATAATTAGATCGAGAGATTTGATGCCGGGCTGAAGAATACCTTCGCAATATAATCCGCCATATCTCGTTGTTTTTCAGGATCGTCTGTGGGTGCTTCATATCCAGGCTCGTTTTCGTAAGGATTGGAAGACATCAGACTCTGAATTGAGATTAGAACAGATTCTAAGCCCTGTGCTGATGACCATTCCTCTCCCTTTTCTCCTTGCCACGTTCTGTGGCTATTAGTATGTGAGGATGCCCTTAATCGGTAATACATACCCGAGGATAGACTTGCACCGACAGTAAGCATGATATATGTGAATATAACAGGGCAAACGCACAAGCAAACTTTTCCATTGGCATAGATGTTAGGAGCGAAACGACATCGGCCAGAGTTGGTCGTCAGCGCGGTGACTTTCGGAGGGTTGGCGGGATACTCTTGATGCCAGAGTGAGCACAATGTGATGGGAAATAGAGCATGCTCGTACCTTCTGGGAATTTGACAGAGAACTTTCCATGGCAGGACATTATCATACATGGTACATCAGTTCGATGAAGAGGGTACTGACCTCGAAGAAGCCAAACTCATATGGCGTGCCTGGAGGACATTGCGAATATTTGAATCATCATATGTAATAGCCAAGGCTAGAAACAGATTAGCAGGGTGAATTTATTCTTGGGGTGCTTGCATCACTTACACAGGTCTTTCCCCTTTTGAAGATCTGAAAGTTCCTATACCCCAGCAAATCGGTTCAGTAACAGGCGTCTTCTCGGTCAAGTGATACTCGACGAACATACGCGGGTAATGCGGAGAATAGACTGATGCGACATGATCGCAGAGCTCTAGTGATGCTGAGATATAGATAATCCAGGGGCAAGAAGATGGGAGTTGGCGGTGCTTTAGAAAGGGAAGCTGCCACTGACATAAAAAAAAGGAAGGTGCAAAGGCTGCCCCAGGCACCACTTCTGGTCACCAACTTAGCCAACTACTCTTATTTTGACCAACAGTCTCTTCATAAATGATTATCAATGATTCTACTTTGTAAAGTGCTACTTAATATGAGAATTGAAAGATTGTCTTTATTCTTTGTCCCGGCTCTTTGACAAGGCAGCCTAAAGCATGTGGTATTACTGGAATGGTATACATTATAGTCCACCCCGCCCATACTCTCTATAGGAGACCATCTGATATGTAGTGATACTAGATCTGTTGTTTAAGATGGGAGCTCCCTTCTGCTCTGAACATTTCAAAGTGAGAGAGGGCTGCCCCGCCATGATTGTGAGAGAGCCTGGACTGAACAAGTAAGTGATCCGGAGCCCTAGCTTCACATGCACTCATCGATAACTCAGTAAAGGACGGATCCGGACCTGTCTAGACAACACTAGATGGTGTTCTGAAAAAAGATCCCATTCTCAACAGCACAAGCAACAATAGGCGAGACACAATAGATAGAGTTTTCAGCCTCATTTTAGACTGACTGATTCTGTTGATACCAAGAATGTAGACTCGCCAACATGTCGTCCTCATCGTGGCGAAGCAATCCCTCCATGCTCTCGACAGCATGATTGAGTTCTCGATATTGAAGATCAGTACAGCGCACTGTCGCAAAACATGATTTTGTCGCTCTGTTTGATGACGTGTAAAAATATCCGAGAATAGCTTCCCACTAGTGAAGCTTGGGCTTGAGCGATCTCATCCTAGTTTCAGTGTGACTGAGACTCGTTCCTCGCAACATAGCCTCGATAGTTGAGGCATTGCGGAAATAATCAATCGAGCATGTAATCTGTAATCGACGGATGTACGTACATGTATTAATATTCAGAGACGAAGGGAAGAAGAAGATGGAGAAGCATTGGCGGGGGAGGGCCAAAGCGTGTACTCACGTGACCTCGGCGTGGTTGGTGGCTGGTGATTTGTTGCTTTCTTAGAATGAACTTAGGGGCATAACAACAAGCAATCAACACGGACTGACGGGCTTGTTCTGATCATCGACGTTCCTTTACACCAACCCAACATCAGATGCATGTCTTTGATTTATTCTCTCCAATTCTATACTAGACATCTCTGCTGCTGCGCACCAGAACCACCCCCTGGGGATGCCCTCAGGACGACCAGCCATTGTTTTCCAGAAGTGCTCCGCCGCTATTGTTGTGTCTCACCTCCAATTCCACCGTGCCTGAGTCTGGCCCCCTCGGCTCCCCGCATCTCTAAAGGTGTGAGTATTCTCAAGGGAGCTTCTCTCGTCGCTCAAATCTCTTCGACTCTCGTTCTGACAATTTGCACGCCTTATAGCGACCGTGATTCCTGGGTTGTGCCCTGCCTCCCTTGGCGCCGATCACCCGCGGACCGTATGCTCTCGTTCGTGTGTACATGGCCTGACTATTGACCAATTTCAACAAAAAGGGTCGACTTTCTGAAAAGGAGGAACAGACAAAACGAGAAAATAATCTTGATTGACATCGTGGAATTGTTTATGGCTTAAGAAGTCTTCAACTCGTTGCTGACTGCGCCCTCTTTCGTGTTCGACGGCCCCTTGTTCGGCGGTCAGGTTATGAAACCGGGACGGTCGACGACAGAACACAAACATAACAACGGACTCTAAAACCGCAACTACATCATTGCAAACAGACAGGTTGCACGATCATCATGCCCGATCGAACCTTACCCGATATTCTCATGCCGGGCAATGGCGGCTCTGCAAGTCCTCGTCCTTGGGGAAATGGCGCAGGATCAAACTCGCAGAACAACTCACCCATATCTCCCATTGAAGGACATTTACCATTTGATCGAGCCCCTCCAGGCGGTACTCCATTAGCGAACGCGGCTCCAGCACCTCCAGCACCCCCTGCACCCCCTGCACCCACATATCAACCAGACAACCGTGTTGGAAGAAATCCTGCAGAGCCCGACGGACAGGAGTCTGATGAACAACGTGATGTCGCAGCACCAAGGGAGAGGTCTCGACCAAATCGACGCACTTGCAAGAAGTGTGGTGAACCTCTGACGGGACAATTCGTGCGCGCTTTGAATGGGACGTTCCATTTGGAATGCTTCAAATGTCATGTACGTCTTATTCTGCTGATTGGTTGGAGATATTTAATTTACTGATCATTGCAAATGTTTCATAGGACTGCGGAAAAGTCGTTGCTTCCAAGTTCTTCCCCGTCGACGCCGAGGACGGTAGCGGACAATACCCATTGTGTGAGACTGATTATTTCCGAAGACTCAATCTCCTCTGTCATGAGTGTGGTGGTGCTCTGAGAGGCTCCTACATAACAGCCCTCGATCGCAAATACCATATCGAACATTTCACCTGCTCCGTCTGTCCGACTGTCTTTGGTGCTCAAGACTCCTACTACGAACATGAGGGCAATGTATACTGTCACTATCACTATTCAACCCGATTCGCTCAAAAATGTAACGGGTGTCATACGGCAATTCTTAAACAGTTTGTTGAAATATTCCGTAATGGTCAGAACCAACATTGGCACCCGGAGTGCTACATGATTCATAAATTCTGGAATGTGCGACTGGCACCGGCCGGTCAACTTCTTGACAGTTCGACATTGGATAGCGAAGCAACAGAAGCTGACCGTGAAAAAATCCGCAAACGTGAAGAACAGATGGAAGAAAAGGTCTACAAAATTTGGAGTATCTTGTCGACATTTGAAGAATCTTCGGCTGCTTGCATATCTGAAATGCTTCTTCATGTCAGCAATGGCGCATATGTGGATGGAGTTTTGGTCGCCAAGAGTTTCATTTCACATGTTGAGATTCTTTTTGCAGCTATCGATATGTTGGCTGCGTTGTTGAAGGAGCAGGGACTAAAAGGTGTGTATTCAATGTGCCGTCAAGGGCAAGCAACTAACATGTTATAGATCTATCATATGCGCGCGAGGCAAAGCTGCTATGCAAGAAAATCGTCGCTTTCTTCTCGCTTCTATCAAAGACACAAGAGACTGGAGTGAGGAAACTTGGTGTCACACAAGAGCTTTTGTCGCTTGTTACCGGCCTCGCTCATTATCTCAAACTTCTTATTCGTATAGGTTTGCAAGGCGCCTTGAAGCTCGAGCGGGAAAAAGACACAGTTCAAGGCCTTTTTGGATTTTTGAATCACCTTGAGCGCAGTCTACAAAGTCTCAAACTCTCCGAAGAAGGTCCTACAGATCTCATGGCCGGAGTAACTACTCTGGCAGATCAATACTCTGATTGCTGTACGGCATGTCAAGAGCCTATCGACGATGCGTGCATCATACTAGATGACAAGAGATGGCACACCAAGCCTCCTCACCTCATTTGCAGCCACTGCCAGAAGGACCTTACCGCGGATCTCTCCGAGGCGGTGTGGAGTGAAAAAGATCAGCGTCCCTTTTGCAATAATTGTGCTTTTAACCTAGGACGAGCACCGGATGCTCGAACCGGATTCAAGGACGTTACCAAGCTTGTCCAATACGTATTCTTATTGCAAGTCGCTCTTGCCAGGCTACTCTCAGTATTACGATCTAGTGGCACCCTTCCACACAGTACAGGTAATTAATCCAACCCATCCCCATAAAGGTCAGCAGCTCATTTTCGGCAGACGATCCTAATCTCAACGACTACGATGCAAATGAAGGTCTTCGCGTGGAACCCGGCGCTGGATTGACGGCTCCCAACTCTAGAGCAGCAAATACTCGCTCTCGGTCTTTTACGGGTGCTTCCAAGAATGAAGAATCGTCATCTCTGGAGCAGACCGTTGGTGAGATGCGTCGACTGAGGTCTATTCGCAATGAGAGAACCTTATCCACCACTTACAAGAAAGCCCGAGCATCGAGAATTATTGACGGCCCTCAGGGAAGTAGTGTGCGCCCGGGATCTTCAGGTGGTGATGGAACCGATCCTAGAAATCCTGGTTTCCAAATCATTGAAGAGAAAGATTCGAATGGAGAACCGGTCAATGAGTTGCATTTTGGTACTCAAGATGCACTGACCTTGGACGACATTCCTCGCATTGTAGCAGCCGAACAAGCCAAAGAGCAGCGGCCCAATGCGTCGAAATATGCGGGTACTAATCTCGTTGGGGCAGACGATTATCAAGCTAGGTTTGTTCCAGGTCATCGACGAGAAGTGTCTGGCGGTCAAGACCAGATGCCCATTGACGCTACTGGAATGAAGGCGAAGAAATATTTCTCAGAATTGTCGGCTCTTGAATACTTTATTGTTAGGCATGTCGCTGTTCTTTCCATGGAGCCACTTTTGGAGGGTCATTTTAACCTGGAGGAATTGCTGTCATTGATTGAGTCACGCAAACCTACTGTTTGGAATCTGTTTGGACGTGCATTCAATAAGGAGGGTAAGAAGGTCGGCAAGAAGAAGGGCATCTTCGGCGTCAGTTTGAATATCCTTGTTGAGAAAGAAGGTGCCGAATCTACACATGGAGTTGGTCCAGGTGCCTTGCGAATTCCTGTCCTTATCGATGATGCTGTGTCGGCAATGCGACAGATGGACATGTCGGTAGAGGGTGTGTTCCGAAAGAACGGCAACATTCGCCGCTTAAAGGAGCTCGCAGAATTGATCGACAACAAATACGAACAAGTCGACCTCAACCGGGAGAGTCCAGTCCAGGTGGCTGCTCTGGTGAAGAAATTCCTTCGTGAGATGCCAGATCCTCTTTTGACATTCAAACTCCATCGTCTTTTTGTTATCTCACAGAGTATGTTTCCCGTCTAAGTGATCATGTGTGATTACTGACAGTTAGTAGAAATTGCGGATCCCGAAAAACGAAAGCGTATATTACATTTGAGCTGCTGCTTACTACCCAAAGCTCATCGGGATACTATGGAGGTCCTCTTTGCTTTCCTCAGCTGGGCTGCTTCATTTTCCCACATCGATGAAGAGTCGGGTAGTAAGATGGACATTCACAACTTGGCTACTGTCATGACACCGAATATTCTATACCCAAATACGAAGACGGCCAGCATGGACGAGAGTTTCTTGGCTATCGAGGCAGTTGCTTCACTAATTGCATACAATGATGTTATGTGCGAGGTACGTATTGTGCATCGTCTTTTCGTTGCCCAAACTGACATCAATAGGTTCCCGAGGATCTTCAATCCATTCTCAACGACACTAGCTTCTTCAAGGACAGCGCCGACATCACGACCAAAGAGATTTTGAAACGATATGGTGACTTTGGAAAGGGCGTTGTCGCTCAACGAGTGACACCAAATATCGAAAGCAGCTCCGGATCGACCCGTGGCAACAACACACCTGTCACTGCTCGCATTGAAACTGACCCTTCACAAGCAACAGCATGGCAGATGCAAAGTTCTGTACGACATGTCCAAGCCCCAGGGGGACCAGCTTATACGGCAATGCCTATCAATCACCACGAGAATGGCGCACCAGAACAATACCGCGCTCGAAGTGCTAGTGCTGGCAGTCAGAGACAACCTATGCCACAGTCTGATGCAGAACCGCTTCCATATCGTCCTCATCCTGGTACAGGCCCAATGGGCGTGGCTGGTTAGGTCAACTGCTCCGTTTATACCACGTTTTTCTCTTTCGTCTATTTCATTTCATTTCTTTCATTGCACGGGTGCAACATTTTACGAACAGCCAGCTATTTGCTGACAGTGGGTGCTTGCTAAGGAAGAAGGCGTTGATTCGTATTACTTCGTGACGAGGCCATTGCATTGGTGAGCCAGCATGACAGGCGTGAGATTTTTTTTCTTCCGTTCTTCAAAAGAATGGTATTTTGCAAGCCAACGCATTTGATTTGTTTTTTCCGTTTTATAATATTCTCCTTGGAACGGGTATGGCAGAGGCATTCCTGACACTTTTGTTTTTGTCTCTTTGAAAGATGATTATATTCATTTTCGACATCGAACCCATGCATCACTGTGTATCAGGTGCTTTATATTCCATTTCTTTTTTTGTTTGCCTGCTACGCTACGATTCCCAACAAGAGGCTACTTTACTTTTTTTTTAGGAATCTGAATTATTCAATACGACTACCCCTTCTCTACTAATTCCTCCAGGAGGTACATAGCAATCACTGGCCAAAAACATCAACAATCCCCCTCCACTCCGGCAACTTCCCAATCCCAGTCGGCTGCTTAATAAATTTAGCATTCTGCCACGACCTCAACGTCTCCAGACAATGCTCTCGCCCAAACCCGGACTCTTTATTTCCACCAAACGGCGTCCCCAACACGGCTCGATTATAATTGTTGACAAACACCATGCCGACATCTACTTTCCGGGAAACGCGAAAGCAGCGCTCGCTGTCACGGCTGAATATGCAGCAGGTCAATCCGAAACGGGACTCGTTCACGATGCGAATGGCGTCGTCTTCCGTGTCGAAGGCGGAGATGGTTACGATGGGACCGAACATTTCGTCCTGGGCTATTTGCATGTCGGGTGTTACGTCTGTGATTAGTGTTGGAGGTACGAAGAAGCCGTCTTTGAGTCTGGGGTCGGTTGGGAGGGCAGCTTGAGCGACAATCTTTGCTCCGGGGGTCTGTTTCGCGATCTCGATGTATTTCATACTGTTTTCTTGCTGCGCCTTCGTGACCTGAGGACCAACATGTGTGGCAGGATCCATCCCATCACCAACCTTCAGCCTGCTTACCCCATCAGCAAGCCTCTCACAAAAACGGTCATAAACACCCCTCTGCACCAACAGCCTCGAAGTCGCCGTACACGCTTCCCCTTTATTAAAAACCCCACCATCTAACGCCGTGCGAACCGCACGCTCAAAATCCGCGTCGTCGAAGACGACAAACGCATTTTTACCGCCTAATTCCAAAACGACGGGGATGGGTTTGCGGGCTGCTGTGAGCGCAACTTTTGTGCCTGCTAGGGTTGACCCCGTGAACGAGACCATTTTCACGAGTGGATGCGCGACGAGGGCCTGCGGCACGGCGGGGCCCCAGGCTGGTAGGACCTGGACTACGTTGGTTGGGAGGATGGTGTTGATGATTTCAACGATCTTGATGACTGTCAAGGGGGCTTGTTCGGACGGTTTCAGGATCATGGTATTCCCCGCCGCTAGGGCTGGTGCCAGTTTGCCCGCGGTGTGGATGGGTGGCCAATTGAATGGGATGATTGCTGCTGTTACGCCCTTGGGTTCGTAGAATGTCGTTGTATACGTTGATCCCTGATCTATGGCTTCGCTGGGCAGTTTGTCGAGTATGCTGGCGAAGTACCTGAAACAAGCTGATAGAAACCCTACGTCGAATTGTAGGGCGTCAGCGTAGGGTTTTCCGTTTTCGAGAGTCAGAACCTCTGCGATTTCTTCTTTGTGGTCGTCGAGAGCGGAGGCGCATTGGAATAATAAGATGCTGCGTTGGAGGGGGGGAAGCCAGCGCCAGGATGTTTGGAAGGCATCTTCGGCGGCGAGGACGGCGGTGTTTACTGTCTCCAGACTGCCCGGGATGAGGGAGGTAATGGTTGAGCCTGTTGCCGGGTTGTGGATTGGGAATGCAGCGCTTTCTGCTAAGGAGGTGTCTGATAGAGGCAGAGTGAGCGTGGATGGGTAAGAGGCTGCCATATTCGACCGATCGATAGATCAACTCAGGTAGATTAGGTTCTGGATATTTATTGAATATTGATACTGTATTTCTTTCCATCCTACTTATACATACGTTTCATCTCGTTGCAATGATCTGCATGTTGTTGGCTGTATACATGAAGCCAAGTCAAACCGGATATTTGCATAAACCCGTTTCGTCTTGGTAGCTGTATCGGTTTTAGCGACAGAACCGTAGCCAATCTCCGTATAGTTCGGATTATCGGTTGATACAAGCAATGTGGTAGACCGCCGCACTACATCAGTAATGCAATCGATCCTTGTCAGCTGGGCTGGTTGTGATGTAGAAATGCGTTTGAGTGATTGGATGGATTGAAACCAACTACACAGCTTGCATGATCCTTTTCGGATATACGGATGAATGAAATATCACGATAGTTACAACGAACTAGATGAGATGAAGAAAACACAATGCATTGCTAACTGGAATCACCGGCATCATAAGCCTATAACACCTGGCGCCGTATAGAAAAACCCAAATAATAGTCTAAACAGACTTTACCCAATGCTAAATAAACACCGTGCCTAAACTTATACCAAGCTCTCCTGAAAACCCGACCTTCTCCAATTTATTATGGTATAGTGTTGTTGCGAATCATACTTGTGCGCGCTTGCGGAGGACTCTGCCAGCACTGGCATCTGTACCGGCCTTCTTTGCTGCCACAGCTGTTCGCTTGGCCGCGGCAGCAGCAGTAGGACCTTGGCTACGATTCAAAGTCGCTCGTTTCGCTGCTGCACTTGACGTCGTCGCAGTAGCTCGCTGAGTGCCTCGGGTAGGTTTGACGATCGTCGTGCTGGCAGACATGCTGGATGATGTAGTGCTGGTGCTAATATTCCGATTGTGTCGCGATGTGTTTCCTGGAGATTTGGGAATGGCCGAGCTGGTTGGCTTTACAGCTGTTCTCTTTGTCTGGGTTGCCATTTTCGTTTTTCGGACACTTGGCGCGGGAGACGCTGCCTTTGATTGGGGTCGTGTCGCACGCGCACGAGCATCCTCAATCATTGCCTTGAGGGGACTGGCAGGTTTTAATGGCGAAGTTGGTCGTGACATATACGATGCCTTTGTGGGAGATGTGATGAGCGGCGATTGCTTGTATGTGCGCGAGTTTGACGATTTGGGAGAGAGAACTTTTGTTTCTGCGTCTCGTAGTACTTGGGAGACAGATCGCGGCTGGCCAGATGCAGCTGGGTTACCGCGCTTCTTTGGGTTATCGAGAGGGATGTGCGCCTCAGGCACTGGTGCATTCTCCTTATCCGAGTAGCTACCCACATTGCTTGTTTCTTTTGGGCGACGAGAGGGAGAGTTTGTCGCACTGAGTGATGGATACTCGACTCCCTTTTGCTTTTTCGTCGCGACTGGACTTTTGATAGCCTTTGTAGGGACGGCCGATTTCTTGGGGGATTGTAGTTGAGGGGCAGAGCTGTATTTCTCGAGGAGTACGCCCATGAGAGTTTTTCGCAACCCGACGGGGATGCGGTTTACTCGTCGTTCAATGCGTGAGCGGAGATCTTGAGCTTGCATTGCATATTGGGCGCGCAACCGGCGGGCTCGCTCTGTGACTGTAAACGGTCAGTACTCTTAACGAGGGGAGTGCATATAATATGCGGGAAACAAGCGAGACACACTTTCTAATTGTAGGTTATCAATTAAAGCTTGTTTCTGGTGCTGAGTGATCTTCAATTTCTTGCGAGCTGGACTGTGGGAAGGCGTTGTGACTTGGTCTTGGTCGAAAGCATCACGCTCGGGGGTCTTGCGCTTCCTCGACACGGACGCAGACATTTTGTATTGGAGCAAAATAAATCGATTGGAAAGCTGAAGTGGTTTCTGAGGTAGAGAATAGCGTGTATTGAGCAGGATTGAGTGTAATGGCGTTGCGGTGGTGGTTAGTCGCGTGTAGAGGGTGGGCGCGTCTCAGAACAAAGTGGATGATGCAGAGGAAGACTCAGAGAGCGCGAGTAAACAAAGAGATTGGAGAGTGGAGGGCTAGTCCGAAAGCGGACTAGCGGGCGTCGACTTGGCGGGAGCTTCATCATTGCTCTCGTCCAGCCATACCGCCTGCTCTACCTGACCAACTCACCAGTCCATCACGAGAGCTTCGTTCGGCACATTATCCACGCTACACTCTCCATCTGCATCTCCAAGTCGATCCAGGAGTCTTCTATTAACCTTAATCTACCTTCATCCGGCAGTCTTTATCTATTTCAGAGCTACAGACGAGCTCCAAGCTCACCCGCCGCCAAGATGGTTTTGGAAGCAACGATGGTTATGTTAGTACACTCATCTTGTATCTACTGATGCATGCTGATTTTTCCAGTGTCGATAATAGCGAACCCAGCAGAAACGGCGATTACACGTAAGCCCCCGAACGCTACCTTGCCGACCGCGCTAATCTCTCCAGTGCTACACGATGGCAAGCACAGATCGATGCCGTAGGCGTCATTGTCTCTGCAAAGATTCGAGCGAATCCACAGTCTGCGGTCGGCCTTATGAGCATGGGCGGTAATGGACCAGAGGTGCTCTCGACATTTACGGACGACTTTGGCAAGATCTTATCAGGACTGCATCGGACCAAGATTCACGGAAAGTCACATCTCGCATCGAGTATACAAGTTGCCGGCGTACGTTAACAACACTACGGATTTAGATCTATGCTGACTGGTGATTAGCTAGCTCTGAAGCATCGGTCGGAAAAAGCCCAACGACAACGGATAATCGTCTTCTCATGCGCCCCCGTAACCGAGGACGAGAAATCGCTCATCAAACTCGCCAAAAGAATGAAGAAGAACAACGTATCCATCGACGTTGTGGCATTCGGAGACTTGGATTCAGACACTACAAAGAAACTAGAGGCATTCGTCGAAAACGTCAAAGGAGGCGACGGTTCACACTTGGCCATTATCCCTCCCGGCCCGAATCTACTCAGCGAGGAGCTACAGGTTACGCCGATCATGGGCGGCGAGCCTGGCGCAGGTGTTGGCGGTGGAGAAGAAGGAGAAGGATTCGGATTCGAAGACGCCGCGGAGAACGATCCCGAACTCGCTTTTGCATTGCGTTTGTCGCTGGAGGAGGAGAAGAACAGACAGGAGAAGGAAAGGCGAGAACGTGAAGAGCAGGAAGGGAAACCTGCGTTGGAGAATATTCCCGAAGAAGCCAAGGACGGCGGCGAGTCGTCCAAGGATAATGATAAGATGGACACTGCGTAGGTGTGACCTGCGCTTCTATGACGAATGAGCGTTTATAGTCATAGCACGCTGTAACCTTAGATAGTACTTCCATCAAGCGACATGCCACAATTCTTATTCAGACTACACAGTATATATCCTATGCCCTCCCCCGTAACCACGTCCCCAAATGCCGATCAAACGCCTCACACCTCACCGGCATCTCCAACTGATAGAACGGGTTCTTCATCACATAATCTGCATACAACTCATACACCTTTTTCATCACGGCGTCGATATTTGTCATCAATGGGTCGGTAAATAGCAAGAACTTCGTGCCTGTTTGAGTCTGAAAACACGTCATGCGGAAGCGGTCAGTTTCGAGGACTTCGATGCCGGTCTTTGGCTGGCCTGGTTCGGGGAGGGTCCAGGATGAGGATGCGGAGGGTGTGGTGGGTGTTGAGGAGGTTTGGGGGTTGGGGGTGGTGATTGGTATTCGGGGGGTTATGGAGCGGGTGATGGCGTGGACGCTGTAGACCATCAATCAATTAGTAAATCCACACTTCTATCGAATAGCGCACTGCCGTGATGGGGAGACGAACCCGTGAAATGTTCCTGCGAGGACTAGGTAGTCGTTTGTAGAGAGCTTTTGCAGGCCAGCTTGGAATTCGCGTTGGTAGATGAGGCCGCCGGCCTTGTTTATGATGATGAGTGAGAAGACGGCCCTGATAGTAATGAGTTAGCGATGACCAAGACGAATAGATGTTTTCAGTAGGAGTCGAGTGAAACTTACATGGCTGTATTGACAGATCTGTCTATCTCAGAGAAGGGGGATGTTATTGCCTGCGCGGCATCATCTGGAGGTCCGTCGCTCGCCCTTTCCTCCCGTTGCGTAAGCAATCTTCTCAACTGGGCAGCTTTGCTTCAACGTCCCTTCTCTTTCTGTCCTCGTCTTCTCCTGTCTTGTGGTCTCTGTGCGTTGTCCTTTCGTGATGTCGAATTATGCACACTCGTGTCTTTGTCTCATCTCAATCTATCTCCGCAATTGTCGGAGTGGTAAGCGGGACATTACTTGGAGCCCACCAACCAATGGCATACAACTTCACCGCTTTCAACACTGCTGGACAAGTCTCCTCTACATTCTCTAAGAGATCATTGATATAGTTCTAAACTCTGGACTACACACTCTTAACCTGCGCTTTGTCCAGATGCTACCAAGGTTGGTTCGAAAAATCTTGAAGCGATGCGCAACATATTCACCCACATGGACTCCCCTGTGAGCGCTGGTGGGAGCTCTTGCGCTCGGTCGTCTTGTCAGGACCCATGAGGAAGGACTCCTTCAAATCCCCGGCGAGACTTTGAGTCGAGTTTTGTCTCGAAGAGAGGCTCGAATCCACGAAGTCTGGCTTTCCTATGGATATGGACTTTCATCTTTCCTCGTTGGGTTGGTCGAAGAATTCTTTGAGGGCTACGAAGATCTCGTCAATGACATCTTGGTGATTCTGCGCATAGAAAAATTCAACCTTGGCACAGGCCTTGGCCACGTTATCGGCGACTGCTTTGCGCGCTTCAAAAAATGGCGAGGTGATGTTGCTGACGTCCACTGGAGGGATTTCCTTACAGGTTTGGTAGGCCTTGCTGCCCCAGAGGACAGGATGACGACTAGGAATTCCCCTTGACGGTGGTAAACATACTAAGTGAGGCAGTGTAAGTAACAATCAAATCTATTGGAAAAGATTTGACTTATTTGACCTCCGCTGTCTCTGTCTCTGTCGACATTTTGGATTACCTCAATGGTCGGCAGATGCTTCATAAAGCATTTGCAACTTGCTGACGCTTTGCCATATTCCCCAGTCATCTGTTTTATACTTTTAAGCTAACAGATCCGGATAACATGAACGTATGATCCTGTATATCCCATTTGAGAAGCCATAACTGCGACCGAAATTGCTCACTTACCTTCTTAGGGTTGACATCTAATGGCTGACGGATATTTCTCGGAGAACAGCAGATAGGCATACACATAGCCCTTTCTACCTAGTATTAATAATGATATCCTCAATCCACTATATACCTCTTTCATTCTTTTCCTCATTTTTCCTAGAGATGGCAGACAATCATGTTTACTAATTTCCCCTGCCAAGGCCACAGCTTACCCAAAGGAGTAACTATTCGATCAGCGAGAATTACCCGATCAGGCAATCACGACCGCGCTGAACGGTGCCTCATAAAGAGATGGTACTCATCGCTCCCTGAGCGCCCGACATACATTTCAGTTCCTCTAATGGTACAACAGGGGCATATTCAACACCTTCGGCGCCTTTCAGGCCTACTACGAAAGCGACCTCCTTTCCCACTCATCCTCATCCACCATATCCTGGATCGGCACATTCCAAGGCTTTTTTGCTGATTGTAATCGGCAGCGTCACCGGCTCCGTTTTGGATTTGGGATACTTTAGGTCTACGCTCTCCGTCGGCGCGTTTCTGATTGACTTTGGGTCGATGATGACCAGTTTGGGGACAGAGTATTACCAAATCTTTCTCGCGCAGGGGCTATGCGTCGGGTTGGGTACGGGATGTCTTTTCTTGCCTAGTTTTGCTATTGTTGCGACGTATTTCAGTACGGAGAGAGCTTTGACGATGGGTATCACTGCTGCCGGGGGAAGGATTAGGAGCGTGATTTAAGCGATTGTGTTCCGGAAACTGCAGCCTCAGATCGGGTTTCTGTGGGCTACCAGGGTGCTGAGATTCATTGCGCTGTTTACGTTGGCGATCTCTGTGCTGCTTATGAAACCCCGACTACCGCCACCGAGTAAGACGCGCAGCTTGTTTGATCGCGCTGTGTTCAAGTCTGTGCCATACGTTGTGTTTAGTATTGGTCTGTTTCTGGCTTTTACTGGTCTATATCCCGTTTTTATATATTGTGCTTGCCGGAGAACGGAGATATGGCCTGCCCGATGATCTGTCGAATTATATGCTCTCGGTTCTGAATGCTGCCCCGTGTTTGGACGTATTGTTCCTGGTCTTCTTGCGGATAAGTTTGGTTCCTTGGAAATACTGACCTACTGCACGATCTCGGCCGCGATTATGTCCTTTGCTTGGACTGCCGTGCACAATCTGGGCGGATTGGTTGTATATTGTCTATTCTATGGCTTCCTTTCGGGCGCCGTTGTATCGTTGTCTACAACGGTCGTTGCTGGCCTCGTGCCGGAGCTTCGACTCATGGAGACATGGATGGGGATGAGCTTCAGTTTTGCCGGTGTTTGGGACTGCTGATTGGCAACCCTATTGCTGGGATGATTATTGATGTCGCTGAGAACAAGTTTACCGGTGGCCTTATCCTCTCGGCTAGTACTGTTATTGCTGCTGGGGTTACTTTTGTAGAAGTTGGTGTGTATCGGCCTGCTTCGTTCAAGCGGTGGAAAAAGGTGACTGGTTCACAGAGAGAGATCTAGCAATAAATACGTTAGGTAGGGTGAGATTTAGATACGTCTGTGCAGAGACGCTGGAGGGATGAGGAAACAGTGTTGAATAACATTGAGCCGATCTATTTTTTTGAGAGATTGGTAGAAGCTGATCAGTGCAAACTAATTGAACATTTGAAGCCTCTCCCATGGCCCTATACTAGCATTTTGTGGTATAGTCCTAGCCTGTCTGAGTCCCTTTATATCTACAGGGTAGGACGAGAACGATGAATATACCGTTGATATTGCGCGATATTTAGCCCAGGGCATTGTTATAATTCACTACATATGTACCTATCTCTAGTCTGTAGACTGCACAGCTCTAGAGAACCGTACCTAGCACTTACAGGTAGGTCGTACCTATGTTTAAGTCGACATACCCCTGTCCACCCCACCATACTAAGAAATTACCTGTCTCTGGTTCACGGTCTTGATTTCTAATCATTTATGACCTCGCGAAATGGGCTCGCATACTACCAGCAACGTATCATACTATCTCTGTGAATCAGCCACGGGAATTTTCAGCACAGGCTCAGAGATCCTTGCCTAGCAATCATGGTATCTTCCGCCGACGTCCCCGCTCAATTCATGTCCAACTGGAAATCATACCCTCGAGCTCCCAGAGAAGTGTCCACAAGCAATCCAACTTCTCCCCCCAGGACAAGTAGCAATAATAAGCTTTGCCTAGCCTGCGACCAATGCCGGCAGGCAAGAGTCAAGTGTCCTGGCGGAAACCCGTGCAGACGCTGTATGAACAATGATGGGTACTGCCACTACAGCGCCTCGAAGCGGAGTGGACGGATCAAGGCTATACATAAGAAGAAGCGACAGGACAATAAAAATAACAGTAACAACGATATCTTGTCCCCATCTACAATGGTTGACTGTAGTCAGAAGAATCTCCACGATTGTGAGGAGAGCATCCGTCCAGAAAGCCACATCGGATAAGAATACGAGGATATCAATGGATCAATCGTTGATTTTGGATGACTTGAAACTCATAATTTCGATGTATTCTTCGAGCAATAATGCAGAGTTGGCATCTGATTTCTCATTGGGTGACTTGTTTCCTGGTGCTTTTGACAGTCTTGATTTCGGCAGTTTTTTTTTTCAGTAGGTGAGTGTTATTCTGTGCTCTAGTCTTGCGTATTATGATTGACATGACTTCTAGGCAAATTCAAATGGCTCCGGTGTCCCTATGGATCTTCCTTTCCCTAGACCACTATCCGCCTCCAGGCTTTCTTTCAGTGGACAAGGGCTCGGAGAATCCTCTCCATTCTGAGATGTAAATATCCCCCAAACCCCATCTGATATAGAAGAACAACCCCCCCACACCCTGCTCCTGCTTCAAAACCCAACTTTTCTGCATCTCTCATCTCTGCGGTCCAATGGCCAATGAGCAGAACATACTCGACACCGTCTTAGAGACAACCCGGCACGTCAGCCAGCCTAACTTCTATCCTGCAGCTCCTGCCTCAAGGGCTCTCACAGCTTCATCCTCACCATCATGCTTCTCCAGCGTCTAGTATGCCTATTCTGCCATTTAGAGAAAAACAGTGCCACACTCGTCAAAACCGCAAAGATTAAAAGTGGGAATTTCAGCTCGAGGAAGAGGAAGAGCAGCAGCACAAGAGGCTTTTGATTACTACGGCGGCGGAAAAGGTTGATGTCTTGGTGGATAGTTTTTATGAGACTGTAAGTCAATTTTAGCAACCGCAGCTTCTGTATTAGACAACGGAGCGAAGAGATGACGGAAATGGGGCGGTCGAACTTGTTAGGGTCATGGATGCTATTCAGAAGATTAGATGGCGTCTCAAGGGGATTATTGGTGAGTCGGGGACTGAAGGATGGTGATGATGAGGATTGGTTGGTTCTATGGTCTATATGTTTTATATGTTCTATACGGGTTGTCATTTCAATGTATATATCCACATCCGTATCAGGGGTTTCCAGATGTCTACCTGACCACCTGCGCATCTAGGTATAGGCGACACCAGTTGACCCGAATCCATCCACATACGCCTGCTACGAGCAGGCATGACGATGCTTGATCAGTGTTGCTTACTGCGGTAGAGAGTTAAATCATATCTCACTGAGCTTTGCTACAATAGATTAGATGACGCCGTGGGTTATTCTCTTCATCGGGTGGTGTCCGGTCCGGATTTTGTTCTATCTATCTAACAATCGATATTGATAGTGTCAGCGTGGGTAAAATCGAATGAACATTTTGACATCGAAGATTATTTAATGGGCGGTCTGACAAAGAGCCCGCATCAGATTAGGTATTGGACATGAGCCGAAGCGACGTCTGAATAACGTTGTATATACCTCTTTGCCATCTCCTCTCCGAACTCCGAATGAGTAGGATGACGGGTTCGGTATTATGTCGCGATGCCAGACTTATTATATCATATCCGAAGAACAATTATGTAACTTTCGTCAAAATCATATTGTGAGGAGGGCATGTTTTCTCAGCCTTCAATCAGTAACGAAGTGACCTAGGTACTGGTTATGCCAGATACGCGAAAGACGTCGGACGGATATCAAATCAACCCTGGAACGGATTGATTTGGAATGTGATTTGTTCTAGGGGCTTACACGCCTTGATCCAGGCTTGGGCTAGGCGTATATGCCCCATGGTCGGCAGATATTTTTACCCAGTATTGGAAATCTGTCCAGGAACACCTCAGGTAATCACTGATCGAAACTTATTCAGAAGTGACAACCCGTTCTATTGTGGATCACCATGAGTATTTACAAGAATTTGATTGCCTCTCTTTCGCACTGCGACAGCATATGCATAATGCGACGAGCCGACAGCATATGCAACGGCTTACGACGCAGTAGGCACTGGAGGATCTCGGTCTCTCAACAGATGCATTGCATATTCTCCTCCGACTTGCGTCATGATAAAGTTCAAGCGTACGCAGAAAATAGAAACTGATCAAATGATCAGAACACCAACTTAACTCCCCGGTTATCTACGGCCGGCATGCTTCAGCTTTTGAGGCGGGTTACCACACCAATGCATCTAACATCCGCTCAGCCACCGAAAAACTCACTAAAAGCACCAACTAACTATTACGGAAACTACTAGCTGTTAGCTGTAACCCTGCAACACCGATTGCCCAGGCAAATCGCGGGCAATTCCAGGGCAAAACTGGCGTTACGCCTCGCGGAGCTCATCTGCATCATTAATACCCGGGTGAAAGATCTACAACATGTGCGTCCAATAGATGAGCCCCTGTACCGCCCCAAAGATGGAACCGCTATCGTTTTATCTGTTAGGTCAAGATCTAGACTGTGGTTTAGAGGGTTTGTTGTTTACCTGATAACATGTGAATAAAATGACTCAAGTGCGGATACCGATTATGGTTATATCGACCGACTGAGAGTTGGACTAACCGTGCGCTGGTCTGATATCTTAAACCTTGATTAAATCGCGCCAGCGTCGTCAGCTCCGTGATCTGTGAACCTTGATCATTGTTTCATCCAATGCACGCTGAACGAACACATCGGGTGAACATACGTCTTCGTGATAGCGCAACCCAAACCCAAGCAGCCGCGCAAATCCGGATCCGGAGAAGGAGCCTCATAACTTCAAAGACCCATGTCAAAAGAACGGGAACTCTATCAGAACTTAGAAGATTGTCCGGGATCCTAGTAGATTTTTATTGGCTGCTTCTCTAGCAAAGCTGATATTATCCCTGGCCCGATTTGACACATTGGAGACCCTGTCAACTTGTCAAGAGCATACCTAGGGCGAAGACGTAATCTAGAACGTGGGTGACAGGCATGCCTCTCATTTCATTATCTCTCTCGATTCTCCACTACGGTTTTTAGCACAGTCATTTGAATACATGGCTTGGAAAGTGGTACACTTCAATCAGGAACCGGCTCGAAAAAAGCAAGGAGTTAACCTTTAACAACACACTCCTCTATGCAGGGGGTTGTGGTACGGAGTCTTGACTGCTTGTTCATGATTGCTCAGCTCCGCAACTGTGAAATTGAACGTTATTTCCGGGGGAAAGCATCCATTGCAACGCCGGATTGACAATCTAGAACCAATGAGCGCATCGACAAGAGGATGAACATCGAAAACAGAGAATTAAAAAAAGAAAGGAAGCAAACGTAAACTTTTTGATCGCTAGTTCTTGCTAGTGAACATTCAAATGTTCACTGTTCTGAGATCCAATGGCCCAATTCGGAAAGCCGCCGCGAGGGTGATAGATTAGTGGCTGCGTCCGTCAAGACGTACAGGGGTGGTCTAGACATACATGTAATTGGGGCCAAATGGAGAGTCCACTCAGGTGATCGAGATTTGACCTCCCGCTAGCACCTTGAATGTGGCACGGCTGGAGCGATGGCGCGTCACAAGTCCTTAGAAATGGTATAAAATATGCGTACGATGCTCTTTGAGACCGGCTTCCTAGGAGGGTACCGCCGCGTACCTGAGCAGGAACTGCCGTTTTCTACGTGCGTCCGATGCATCGACCACAAGCTGAAAATATCCCTACACATTTTTTTTGCAACTTTTGAGAGACAGGGTAAGTTATCTCGTGGTGATCTCGATGGGGCCCCGCAACTAAGCCCGGGGAACGATTTAGGCGTGTTAGTCTGACCTTCACGGGCCTAGTTTGTCCCTAGCCTGCCGGCTTGTCGCGCTCCACAGAAAATTGGCATTTGACTTTGACATTCTGGCAGTGGCACACCTGGCCAATCGGCGCCCACTGGATTACATATTGCCTGGCACATGGCGGCGACTTCTTATCTCCTTAGCGACCTATATTACTACATGCTCGTTCACTCAAAGACCGGTACCGACATGGCCGGACTTCAACCTAGCGTCATTAGATGTCGCAAGGGAACACAAAGCGGACCGTGAACACTGACTTTATTGGTGATAGTGTGCTGGCAACTCCATGCACCTACGTCTCAAGTCTGTCTAGACTCTCAGCCACCTGAGGGTGCGAGTGAGATGATGATTGTGGCACAGACCGTCTCCCTCGTCCACGTAACTAACTCTCCGACAGTACGTACACTCGTACACTCGCTAGACTCACTAGACTCACTAGATTGCGTGGGCAGTTAGTCGACTCACGCCAGAGCCACACACCCAACTGCAAGCGCCGGTCAAGGGAGAGTTCCGACTATGTAGCCAATCACCTTGTTTACTCACACATAAGTTGGTTTAACCCGGTCTACTATATAAATCCGCCGTGTTATGATTGACATTGGCGCTAATATTCTAGCATCAAGACTATTACACGCTAGGTGGTAGCCAAATACCCAGATCGACTATGACAAGACCCTTGAAGGACCCGGACCCGGACCCGGGTGAAGTGAGAGGGCAACCCGTCCCGAATCATTTGCCCTTTCTCAACAGTACAGGGGTCCAAGTTAGGGCTTGTTTCTGCTTGTTGGCCTTGGCAGCAAAAAGCAAAAATAAGACAAACCACGTTTATGCGTATGTTCTTAGACTTTGTGGGATTACTCCGTCCAGAATAGGTTGATTACTTGCTGATCATCCACGTTCATCTGTGTTTCCGAGATTTTTGTGGCTTGAGGCCGGCTGTACGGAGTATGAAGTAGAATAATGCACCCTCCTCCTATGGCGTATGGAGAACTGTGCATTAAGGGGTTGATTCGTGTCTGTTGGACAACCACAATTCGAATAAAACTCCATCTGGAATAATATGCTTGTGTCACCAATGACCAAGTGTCTCTCCACTTGTCTGTTTCTCTGCCAATGATCAAGCGAAAGCAGATGCAGGCACGGGCTAAGACCAAAGGCAAATCACCACTTGAGAGATAGATTGAACGAGCCCCGCGACTTGTAACCCATGCTAGACTAGCGTCTTGCTAGGGTCATATCGGGCTCTACAAGAGGCCGACCTGATACCGGTAACCAGCAGTTTGAAAAGAGTGCGGCTCAAATGGTTGGTTGTGGATTCGCTATCAACCACCTTGGATCATACTTCCTGTTGACAGTCTAATGGGCAATTGATAAACCAACAACTTAGGCGAAGGGGCTAACTTGTATGCAAGAGAGCGCTTCGACGTGATTTGTCAAGGTTGCTTTTGAGCGGTACTGATTAACTCAGTATCGAAGATTTAGATGCATATCTAATTTTATGAAGTGGGAGCTAGATTATGGAGGCTTAATATTAGACGTACTTATATAAACCGCTCAGCTGGTCACTCCCACCAGCTGAATGTGGATGGCGAACAATGAATTTTGTTCTCATTCCTTTCAAGCCGAATTCTTCTGATTGTCTACTGTCCTTGCACATACGAACCCACTCTAGCTGGGTAGATTCTATATACGCTGCTATGACTTGGGACCCGTCCTCTCCACTATTTCCGGGAAATGATATCGATAGTAGAATGATGCTATCGCCTTTGGATGCAATCCATCTGGGTTCCCCGCCCTTGGATCTGGAACGACAACACTTTTATCATCCCTTTGGCAACTTGGATCATCGAAGACTCCGTCTGGAGGAGGAAATGGCCCCTCTTGAGAAACATGTTCGAGGATCCTTTTCTTATTCATCTTCATACCCCGATGCACAGGAAATCCATGATACGTACCATCATCCACTCTCCCGGGGCTTTGGAAAGGATGATACCTCTTCTGCCTATATTGGAAGTTACTACACCGGGGCATTTGAATATCCGTCGCCGCTGTCCCATGGAGTAGCCTCTTTGTCCGGGACCGATGACCGTTCCCCAAGTCCGGTCTATGTGCCATTTGCATACTCCATGGATACTAGTCCGGGGTTTCCGCGATGGGGTGGTGGTGATGCCACAGAGTATGGGTCTGTCATTCCACGAGAAGTTCTCCATGGTACGTTTTTATGAAAGAAAAAAAAAATCCGATGTTAGAAGGCGAGGCACTGATGGCACTGTGGCAGATGTAGAAGCCAAGTATCCGGAGCCAGTTACCCCAGTGGAGCAGAAGGTGTCACAGATATACCCTTGTGCGAGCGTCGACCAAATACAAGACGAAGCTCTCAACGATCTCACAATACACGACGACGTTGACGCTGACGGTGAACCGGATGCACTGTGTATTGACCTCGAGGAATCGAAACCAGTTTTGACTAACCAGAGAGCTTCGAAAAGGATGCCACCCAAGACGAAGAAGGGTCTCCGCGATGGTAACAGTCGAAGATGCGCTACCGCTGCCACATCAACGCCAACATCGGTCCCCAAATCGCCCATCCGTAAACGGCCTGCTGCATCACGCAAATCCAGCCAAACCTCCACCAGAAACACGAAGGCCCGCGCAGTTAAGGAGACGACTACATCGTCCTCATCCGCCGGCGCCGGCCGCGACCGCGAAAAGACGTACAGCTGCAGTTTCAAACAATACGGCTGCGAAAGCACATTCAGCACCAAAAACGAATGGAAGCGCCACTTTGCATCTCAACACCTTAAACTTGAATACTACCGCTGCGATCTCAAGGGCTGCGACGCCGCCTCCAAGGGACCAAATGATTTCAACCGTAAGGATCTGTTTACTCAGCACCTTCGTCGGATGCATGCGCCCTGGACTGGACGGAAGACCGTTCCAACAACCGCGGAAAAGATAGAATTTGAGGCCACGCTTGACGAGCATGCGCGTCGATGCGTGAGACTTTTACGTGCTCCTCCGGCGAAAACGAGTTGTGCGGAATGCAACAATATCGTGTTCACAGACTGGTCGAAGCGTATGGAGCATATGAGTCAACATTATGAGCATGATCCGCAGTTTGAGGAGGCGAGGGACCCGGAACTAGAGCACTGGGCTTCTGAGGAGAAGATCTTGTGTCGGAGAGATTCGTCCTCGAATGAGCTTGTGCTGGCTGATTTGGTTCATAAGCGACGCTAGACTTGCTCTCGTCGGCCAGTTGTTGTTTTGATATACGGTAGTTAGTAGTTTGCTTGGATATGGATACCCCTCTCATTAGCATGGATATGGATATGGATACACCGGTTTAATGACTTGATGATGTGCGATGGGTACAGTTGTAGGAACAAGCTGCTTTGTTTTTATGTCATTATCACTTGTTTATCTATCATGTGTTGTTTCTGTTATTTTACTAACGTATAGATCGTTTCGGGCTTGGGGGCTGTTTGTCTGTACGAGAATGATAATATGATCTACACTGTGATGTCTTGGATTTATGAATCGCGAACATTTGATACATGATATGTACACGACCATGCTATGTATTGTCTGTTGCTGTTGGCAGCAAGCGAAACCGAGCTTGTGTTCATACAAGCAGTCAAGCAGTTCGAGTGGGAAAATAGCCATTAATGCTAACAATATGCGATCTTCCAATAAATACTCACCTAGGCTTCGGCCATCAGTTACCATGTAAATACTGCTGACGAGTCATATGGTCAATACAAAATGCTAACTAGCATCATAGGAAGATGGCTTTGTGGTAACATTCCTGGATATAACCTACAATGCGACCTATCCACACAGGGAACTAGCGTGTAACGATCAAACCATGAACAGAACGTTATCAGAATACCACGCATGAATTGCTGCACTCATGATTTTCGCGTAAGCATAACTTTTTCGTCATGACATGCCATGCAGCCCCCACGCTCGTCAGCGCTGACCTCCCACTGATCGATGGCGTTCGAACTGTCATCTTCATGCCCACGAACCTAACAACATCCATGGATAAAGCTTGACAAGCAACATGTTGCAAGATCTGCGATCTGTGTATATGACAGATGAAACGTGAACTTCGGCCTTTATCCGTGCGTCGAGCATTCGAATTCTGTACTTCGGCCGGATTTGATAATTAAGTATATATATACACCTTAACGTATTGCTACAAGCATAACGTTCCATTTAGCCCCGCCGTTCAAGGATCACGGTCATCATGGCTATAACAGTGTACTTTCATGCGAGAACGATGTAAATCTTTGGATCCAGGCGGCTTTATTCCAGGTTTGTGGTCAGATCTATATTGACTAATTATCAAATCAGATCGGTGTCTATGCGGGCATATAGACTGATGGCAAAGGCCTGAAGGATTCCGGGAATATCTCTAGACCAAGATTAGAACACATAGCCGGGCCAAGTATTATCTAGCTATAATATTGTCGAATCTTATGTTTCGTTTCAACACTACTGAAAAAACCTTGCCTAGAAACATCCCAGGGAAGCATCTTCTATTAGAGACTGGCTGCCAGAACCATGAATCACGATCATAGCATATACCAAAAGACCAACCAAAAAGTGCATCTAACAGTCCCAGAACAGGCAGTATGTCTCATCGACGACGAATCCCCCATCGACCGATACGGCCCTTCTTTGCGAGGGGGTGATTCCAGCCAAGATCTCAGATTACTAAGACGATCGTCATGTTATTCAAAAAATACGAATGGAGATTCTCTTCATGATGATGAAGATACAATTGGACAGGAGCAGGGTATATATGATAACGTTGAGGGTATTCCACGGCCAGCGCCGGCTCATCTTTCGGTCCCTAGTGGTCGGTACACGACTCAACATGGCAATGAAAGCAGATTGATAGTTCAGGGTTTGAGTGATCCGTACAGAAGTGAGATCAGTTCTGTTTCTGTTCTATATCATTCTGAAATTGCTGGACGACGAGGAGGTAGTACTCCGGAATTGACTTTACAGTCGGTATATCCACTACGAATAACAAAAACACCAAGCCCACTTCCATCTCCTCGGACACAGAACTGGCAATTCGGACAGAGTACTACCGATTTGCCCAGACCCAATCCGCAATTTGCAAGACCGTCTGTACCGCCCATTAGACCAGAACGATGGAGTGCAGTTAGTCCCTCGTTCAGAACGCCGACTAATCTTGTCAGTCCCTGGAAGAGACCGCCCAGTATTGTCATCAGCAGCACATCACGCTTGGGGCAGTATTCGATTGATTCAAACCATCCTTATGGCAGTTCAAAGAAACAAGAATATCCGCCAAAGAAGGATATAGTCTTGATTGTACTTGCGGTTGTATTGGCGACATTCTGCACGACTCTGGTATGCATACCTAATCCCCAAAGGCAAGACAATGGCTGACATGCAACAGGACAGGGTAATTTTATCAACCGCAATCCCAACAATAACATCCCAATTCAACGTCATCGAAGATATGGGATGGTATACAACCTCGTACCTTTTAACCGCCTGCTCATCATACCTCGTCTATACCAAACTATACCGCTTCTACACCTCAAAATGGATTTATAATTCAGCACTTCTCATCTTCGAGTTGGGATCACTCGTGTCCGGGGTTGCCGAGGCTTCAGTGACGCTCATTTTCGGTCGTGCGTTGGCTGGCTTGGGTGCGTCGGGGGTTTTGGCGGGGAGCGTGTTGATGATCAGGCAGTGTGTGCGGTTGCGTCAAGTGTCGGCTTATTTCGTTGTGCTTTCTGGTGCTGTGTTGGTAGTAGGGCCGGTGTAAGTACTCCCATTCTCGACGTTGTGTAGTTGTGTAGGTACTGACCGACATGACAAGACTCGGCGGCGTTCTAACACAATATGCATCGTGGAGATGGTGCTTCCTTATTGACTTGCCTTTTGCGCTGTCGTCATGCATTTTGCTACTCATTTCGACCTGGAGCGCTCCGCAGACCACGACGTCCCACACAAAGTTCAAGGAGAAACTGCCATTTCTGGACCTGGAAGGCACGTTCCTTTTCCTGCCGAGTATCCTTTGCCTGTTACTCGCCGTACAATGGGGAGGCGTAAAGTACCCCTGGAGCTCAGCGGGCATCATTGTCTTGTTTGCGGTTTTCGTGGTGACCATAATAGGGTTCATTTTTGTGCAGAAATACAAGAGTGAGTCGGCGGGTATCCCACCGCGAATATTTATAAATCACAACGTGTATGGCGGAATGATTGTCTCGTTTTGTATGGGTGGTAGTATTGCCGTCATGGTCTATTATGTATGCTCTCCCATACCCTGTTCATAGGTAGACTTGTGCTGACTTGACAGCTACCGTTATGGTTCCAAGTAACCAAAAACGCCTCGCCTTCCGAGTCAGGAGCTATGTTGCTGCCCCTTGTACTGAGTATGGCCGCTACATCGCTTGCCAGCGGTAGTCTGATGGACATAGTCGGATACTACACGCCTTTTCTCATCTTTGCATCTGTCATGATGTCCATCGGCAGCGGCCTGCTAACGACTATGGAAGCCAATACTACAACATCGGCATGGATCGGATACCAGATCCTATTTGGGGTTGGCGCAGGCAGCGGCATACATCAGACCACGTTGGCTATGCAGTCATCATTCCAGAGGTCTCGAGATATTGCTGCTGGTACCGCGATGATGATCTTCGCGCAAATCGTCGGTGCTGCTATTGCTGTTGGTATGGCACAAAGTGTTTTTGCGAATAAAGTAGTCAATGGTAACCAAGCAGCGGAACTAAGAGGTGTTAGTCTGCATGTTTTACTTCATACTGGAGCTCCGGACATCAGAAAGGTGTTTTCGGGAGAGATTCTGGAGTCGGTGCTGAGGTTGTATACGCATGCTATTAATCAGGCTTTTTATGTGAGTGTGGGATTGGCAGCAGTGTCGGTCATAGGCGCGTTGGCGATGGAATGGAATCGTGTACGGGGTAGAAAAGGTCCGTTAGCTTTCTTTTGATAGGTCAATGAACACTTCCGCCCTGTTATTGATATTTTCTCGCAATGGTCATACCAATTCGTATATTAAAATGTTGACTCCTCTCACATCTCAAAAGGCTATCAGGGTGTTGTGCGGCCGCAATAGGGACGAATTAACTTATCAGTTACCTAGATACCATTTGCGCTTGATAGATGATAGACCAGGCATATCCGGCAATACTCCGATATTATTTGTTACTTATACGTTGACTCGTTCGTAGCTGATACATTCCATGTAGATTCTGCGTGCTGTTGGTGTGATTCTTTGTGGTGTTCTTCCTAATTGGGTAGTTGGGGGTGTGGGTGTATTCTTTAGGGGCGTGGATGCATCGTTTCCCTTATACAATAAGGCGTACATGACAAGCTTTTACTCAGTTCGGTGCGTGACAACAAATACGGTACACATACGTGGCTCGACTGGCCTGTCGCAGTTAAGACCCAGATCTGCCTTGACCTGAATTGGACTTAGTAGCAGTTGCCTTGCGTGGTGGTTCGCAAATTGTGCATATGAGGCTCAAGGTTTGCATGGTTATACTATAAAACTTCTCGTACGAGCCATTCGATGTAAACAAAAGTGTAAACTCTTGATAGGATAGAATTTCCCGCTTCGACACTTGACTTGAATCCATGTACTCATTCCAAAGACATACCTAGATGGGCCATCTCTCAGTCGAAGCAATTATTGCTGCTGTGACATTGTGTGTCATGTGTATTCCCGGAGTTTGGTACCTTCTCCGTCGATGTTATACCTACTTCACCACTTATGGTATTGTTGTTCTTCTGTTCTATACTATATAGCCATGATATCTCTGATATTTTGTCACAGCAAACGAAGCTACCACCGACAATGCCTTGCGTCCAGTGAATCCGAGCAACAGCAATGTATTCCGTCCAAGATCTGCCCACTACGGCTTTGGTCTTCCAGTCTTTGAACCTTTTCGACGTATATTCAGGCAAACCCCGTGATAATAAATATATGATCTTAATTAATACTACTTTACCCTTTCTAAATATATGTGCAATCGCCCCAGACACTGGCAGCTGACATATCAACTTTGGATTGTAAAGATTCATCCAATATACACCCCGGGACAGATACCGCGAACTCGCCGACGGTAGATTGGCCGAAATTATGCAACACAAGTTTTTGTCAGGCACAGGCTTCTGTGGGAGCTGCCAACAATCGAAATAAAATATGACGTGGCGCGCTACATTCTGCGCCAGTATGTACAATCACGCAGGGTTAGGGCTGGATGCAGGTGCGCAAGGCTGAGCTTGAGATATGTTTCATGTATACCTAGGTACATGTAGTTTCCGAAAACATCCTTTAAAATTCAACCTTCTACCTCCACCAATTGTTTGTTTGCATTTCCTTTCTAGTCTTGATCCCCCATTCGTCAGCATTAGATACTCCATCCGCAGGTGACTGCTTTCTACCAGGAGCTTAAGAATCTCAGCAGGCCCATAGTCCCCCGCCATATTTGACCCTCATATGTATACCCCTCTGGATATAATAACGTCGATACCGACCTTTTTATATCTGTATCGAGTGAGAGTGCTCCTTAAATAACTTCAGGTCAATGATCAGCTTTCCATCCACTTTTCCGCGATGCATCTTCCCAAGGCTGAAGGTAATCAATTTCTTAATACGGGCATCTGAAACTTTTGAGTCAGTAACAGATAAAGTTGTTTCATCTATTTTCAAGCGGAATATGTGGCTTAGGCTGGGTTTATGCTGTGTGAATATGTTTGTGCTTTCTATGTGAGATGGTTTCCTTCGGTGTCCTCGGAATGCGGATTTTGTCTGCGACTAGATGTGGCATGAGCCGGATCAGTTAACCTGGATCAATGAGGGGCTTTAGGCAGAGAGATACAGTTGAATCATTATTCGAACCAGGTTATTCTATGCTTATCTTCCGTAGCGTCTAAGGACATTGTTCGCTGTTCTTCAAATGTCGACTTTACACCCATGGACGTTTTCAAGGAGGAAGCAAAATCGTACTTATCAAGGGTGATCATACATGTAGCTAATAACACGATTGATGTAGTTACATGTGCAAAATTTATTATGTTTATTTCCGGTTGATATTTACCGAAGTACTACCTATATAAAGCTATTTCCCGGTGGATGCAATAATATGTTTCATGCTATGGGCCGCGTCAACAGCCGGGCTATATCATACCGAGGAAAACGTGAGCTCATCATCAATAATGAACTCATATATCTTGCTCATTTTTACCAGGAGTTCCTTGCAGGAGAAATATCGATTTCCCGGGAAGTCTTGGATTTGATCCAGGACATATTATTGTCGAACATGTCGAAGTATAAGACAATTTGGTATTAATCCGGCCAGGGTATTCATCAATTACGAAACAAAAGTTGATATAATGCGGAGGATCATTCTATTTCTCCGCTTGAAGAAAAAAGCTTGTGGTTTGAAAATTGTATAAATAAAAATCTGGGGTACATATAAAGTAGTGGCTTATCCAGGTACAGGTACCTACTTCCATGACTTGACAGCTAAAAGTCTGTTATTCTAGATTTCGGAGATCATAAAGAAATACATTGACTTACGCAAGTGGCGAACCATGCGGCTAGTTTTCTCATCTGCATGGCTTTTTGGCCTATCAACAGCATTGACATTCTCGATTCCAGCAACTCCTCCAGCAAATGCTAGCAACCAGCTCTCCGCTGCGCCGATAGGTGTCTCGTGAGAACTTCATTCTTCATCAGTGATAACGTCGAGTGTGACATTGACATTGAATGTGTAGTTTCGAGTTCTTCACTTATCCAGCCTATGTCGACGACGTCGCTGCAACCAATACATGTCTCAAGAATCTGGAGCAGGTCACTGGTACATGGCCACCGATTCGGATCGGGGGTACAACACAGTACGTTGATATGCTAATGAACGGACCAATATAGATTTTCTGAACACACCTTACATATAGAGACCGTGCTACGTATGATCCAAACTCCGCGAACGCTGTGACGTACACAGTGTCTAACTCAGCTGATGCCCCAACTTCTCTCACTTTCGGGCCCTCATTCTTCACGCTAGCAGCAGAATATGAAGGAAGCGTGATCCTGGGCCTCAATCGGCGCCTCGATAATCTGTCAAATACAATCGCCGCAGCTACCTTGGCGAAGAAGACCATGACGAATATTGCTGCAATCGAGCTTGGGAATGAACCAAACTGTGAGTTCCCTTCTCCTCAATCCTATCTCCATCTGTTAAAATGGCAACAGTCTTCACAAGCACCGACCCCATCGCCAACGACCAATCCTGGACCGCCGCAGCCGACTACACCTCCGAACTATCATGGCAGGGCGCCGTATGCGGAAACCTCTCAACAACCGACCTCATTTCTGCAGGCGTCTTCTTCGGAACATCGCCCATGAGCATTGCTGGGTTGACAGCCGCAGAAGGGGGCAATAACGAATACGTCAAGTACTATTGTTCACATAACTATCCTCAATCAGCATCAACAGCGAATCTCGCGTCGTTGATGAGTCATAGTGCGATTGCGTCGGAAATAGAAGGGTTTGCGGCGGAGGTAGCGGCTGCAACGAAGGAAGGGAAGGCGCATATTTTTGGGGAGACGAATTCTGGTATTTCATAAAACAACCCAAATTCTTGATACTGACGATTAGCTCTGACAATATAATTGTAGCTACCGGTGGCGGAGGCGGGATTAGTCCCACATTTGGTGCGGCGCTTTGGATTGTAGACTATGTCATGCAGATCTTGATAATGGGTTCTGAGGCGAGACAGTACTTACGACACTGGAAGGACCCCTTCTGACTTGAATGCAGGCTCTCTATTTCCACCAAGGCACTATTGGCAATTGTCAGTACTGCTGGTGGGGAAGATACGATATGGGCGCCCCCTATTACGGCGCCTATTTTGCAGCAATGGCCCTGGCTGGTGCCGACTATATTGCGCCCTTGGATGATCAATCCACTGCCTATGCCGCATACGCAATTTATCAAGGCGACACTCCTATCAGAGTCCTTTTGTACAACTCTGATTACTACGTCAGTGGATCGCGGCCGAGTCAAAGCTTTACATTGACTGGGTTGTCCGGATCGACTGTGACGACGAAGCTGTTGACAGCGCCCTATGCGACTTCGAGGGTAGATTATGGCCAGAATCCAACGGTTGCGGGTCAGACTTTTGCGAATGGGACGTGCATTATTCAGGGTACTGCGCAGGAACAGACAGTCGCCGTGTCAGGGGGTCAGGCGTCGTTTACTGTTGGTGCATCTGAGGCTTTGTTGGTGTATGTGTAGGTATCGCACATGGCAGACGCTCTACGGCTTTTTCATATCCAGCAGAAAAAGATCTGGCCAGGGGTAGCAGAAGCAATATAACGAGATGAATTCGTCATCACGACTTCGTAGTAATAAATAGTGCAATTAATTGTGCCTCATCCGACTCATACAATGCGAGGTGTACGTCCTCGGTGTCCTCGGAGTACGGACGTATACGGTTGTCTCTGACTGGACGATCATCAAAGGATCAGATAAACGAGGCTCGTTTATACGAGCAGAGAAAGAGTGGACCACACGTGACTCTGGGGAACTTGAGCTAACCAGAGTGGGAGCTGCTTACGAGAAATACGGCGTACGACGTAGAGAAAGCAATGCGATTGGTGGGATAGTTACGCTGCATTTACCGGTTCGGGCATGACGACGTGTATTGAAGATACAGTGGGATACAGTCTCCGCTATAACGTTGCAGGCAGATTCATTGAATTGTGAGAGAATAACTGTAAGCAAATTACAGATCCATCAGACGGCGACTATCTGACTCATGATCTAACCAGATATGCTTTAGAAGCACCAGCACGGACCTCGGGGTGCATGTTATTGTGTACTTTAATACGCCACTCTGTTCTCTGATTGGCCTAATTCCGCTCGGCGTTGTAACACTTACTAAGCACTAGGCCCAATGGGGAGCTTTGACAACGGCCACCGTACAACGTATTTCATGATTGGCCGATCGTACTCGGTACGGGACATTTTCCTCTTTAGTGTTTTGTTAGGGTGCCTGCTCCTTCCCCAATCTCCAAGCGAGAGACACAGGTCCTGTCGCAGTTGCAGTTGCAGTTGCCCGTCGCAGTCGCAATCCTGGAGACACCATACTCCGTACGGCATAACATAACCAACATGAAATTGTTGCTACGATGCTTCCTACCAATCGCAGCCCCAGTAAGCACCTGTTCGTCATCGCCATATGGTCTGGGGACTAACTCACCCACGCCCATGGACTTGTGCCCGAGCTTCCTTCCACGGTTCTTCCAGTTGTTGTTTGTTGTGCATTGGCGACAGATCTGGCTCTCGGATACGCCGGTTCCGAGATGCTGATTTGTGTCACGGGAAATTTTGTTTTGTGAGATCGTATCACTCGTATCTTCTTTTCTCATATATTACTCACATCTTGTCGTTGCGTTCACCTTTGTGTTTGTGGGTAAACCTGGAGGACGATCACATGTCGGCTGAGGTCTGCAGCTAGGACAAACAAAGTCGCCCCCTTTTCAGATCTACACCTGTCACTCTGAGATACAGTCTACCAAGAGAGTCGACTCTTGTCAATGTCACAGACACCCGCCCCTGGGGGTGCGGGCGCCATTGCCGCAACTCAGGATTTGACGCGACGAGTCGAGTCCGAGGTCCACGAAAAGGTTGAACGCCATGGAGAAGGAGAATTGAGCGAATCAACAGAGCAAGGCTCCCTCGACGAAATGAAAGACCAAGAAAGAGACGAAATCACCCACCTCGCACGCCAAATCTCGCAAATCTCACGCCGAAGTGGTCTACCCTCTGGAGAGCCTACCAATTCATTTCTCGATACTACGACCGATCCCGAGTTGGACCCCAATTCAGAAAGCTTCAATCAGAAGAAATGGGTCAAGAATTTGTTGCATATTACCTCGCGCGACCCCGAGACGTATCCTCGTCGAACGGCTGGTGTCACGTTTCGAAATTTGAATGCGTATGGGTTTGGAACCGCGGCGGATTATCAGGCTGATGTGTTTAATACCTGGTTGAAAGCGTTTGGCTATATGAGGGGCTGGCTGGGGTTGCGCAAGAAAAGGCGCATTGACATCTTGCGTGATTTTGAGGGCTTGGTGAAAAGTGGTGAGATGTTGGTTGTTCTGGGTCGTCCTGGAAGGTGTGTCTCCTCCCTGTTTTCTTTATAATAAGCATCCTGACGAAATACTAGTGGCTGCTCGACTTTGCTGCGCACACTGTGTGGAGACACGCACGGTCTCTGGCTCGATGAAGGAACCGACATCCAGTACGAAGGAGTCTCCTACGAAGAAATGCATAGTCGATTCCGTGGAGAAGTCATCTACCAAGGCGAGCAGGAGATTCACTTCCCCCAGATGACAGCTGGAGATACTTTACTCTTCGCCGCTCGCGCTCGCGCCCCTGCCAATCGACTTCCTGGCGTAAGCAGAGAACAGTACGCTGTGCACATGCGCGACGTGGTTATGGCGATTCTGGGGCTGTCACATACGAAAAACACTCGAGTCGGAAATGAGTATATCCGTGGTGTTTCGGGAGGTGAGCGCAAGCGTGTCAGTATTGCCGAAACGACTCTGTGCGGCAGCCCCTTGCAGTGCTGGGATAATAGTACGCGTGGTTTGGATAGTGCGACTGCTCTCGAGTTTGTTCGTACTCTGCGGACTTCAACAAAGTATTCCGGCTCCACTGCTATTGTGGCTATTTATCAAGCCGGTCAGGCAATCTACGACGTAAGGATCCATGGCCGTCTCGACTATTTGAGTGAAACTGATTGTTATAGGTATTTGACAAAGCTATCGTCCTGTATGAAGGTCGCCAAATATACTTCGGTCGCGCTGACGATGCCAAACGTTTCTTCATCGACATGGGCTTCCATTGCCCCCCACGACAGACCACCGCCGATTTCTTGACTTCCCTCACAAGTCCCGCAGAGCGTGAAGTACGTCCTGGTTTTGAAGGTCGCGTACCCAACACACCCGATGAGTTTGCTGCTCGCTGGCGTGAAAGTTCTGAGAGACAGGCTCTTATTGCTGAAATGGACGCCTTCCAAGCCGCCCATCCATTAGGAGGCGAAAAATACAAGGAGTTTACAGAGTCTCGCAAGAAGGAAAAGGCCAAAGGAACCCGCGCCTCTTCACCATACACCTTGACATATCCTATGCAAGTCAAGCTTTGCTTCTGGCGTGGTACGAAACGGTTACAAGGAGACATGAGTAATACATTGGCCGCCGTGATTGGCAATATTGTCATGTCATTGATTGTTTCCAGTATGTTTTACAACCTGCCGCACGATACAAACAGTTTTTACCAACGGTCCTCCTTGATGTTCTTCGCTATCCTTATGAATGCATTCGCAAGTGTTCTCGAGATTCAAACTCTGTGGGACCAGCGACCTATCGTCGAAAAGCACAAAAAATACGCTCTTTATCATCCATCTGCAGAAGGTCTCAGTTCCATGTTGGTCGATTTACCCGCCAAAATTGTTAGTGCTGTTGTCTTCAACCTGATTCTGTACTTCATGACAGGTCTTCGTCGTACAGCGGGGGCATTCTTCACATTCTTTCTCTTCTCTTTCACAACTACCCTGACCATGTCGAATCTATTCCGACTGATTGGATCTCTTTCGCGGACACAAGCACAGGCCATGGTGCCCGCAGGTATTTTCATGCTCGGCCTCATGATCTACACCGGCTTCACAATTCCGATCAGTAGCATGCATCCCTGGTTCCGCTGGATCAACTACATCAATCCGATCGCCTACGCATTCGAAAGTTTGATGGTCAACGAATTCGCTGATCGGAAGTGGGACTGCTCAAACTTCGTCCCCGCGGGACCGACGTACAATAATCTACCCAGTCATTCTTTCATTTGCCAGGCAAACGGCGCAGTTACCGGACAGAACTTCGTTCAGGGAAATGACTATCTGGCAGCTACCTATCAATACTCTCGGAGCCATCTGTGGCGCAACCTCGGTATTTTGGCTGCATTCTTCTTTTTCCTTCTAGGACTGCTCGTTATCGCTAGTGAACTTGTGACTGCCAAACCATCCAAGGGTGAAATTCTGGTCTTTCCACGTGGTAAAATTCCAGCTTTTGCCAAGGAGAAAGGCACAACCGAGGACACGGAAGCACCAGCTCAAAATACCAGAACAACAGTCGAGAAAGATGGCCATGACGAAGCCGCTGCTATTGTTCGACAAACCTCTATTTTCCACTGGCAGGATGTATGCTACGATATCAAGATCAAAGGCGAACCTCGAAGAATCCTGGATCACGTCGATGGATGGGTAAAACCGGGCACGTTAACCGCACTTATGGGTGTGACTGGTGCCGGAAAGACGAGTTTATTAGATGTGCTGGCAAATCGTGTTACTATCGGTGTCGTCACTGGCCAGATGCTGGTTGACGGTCGTCCACGAGATTCTTCGTTTCAGCGAAAGACAGGATACGTGCAACAACAGGATCTTCATCTCGAGACTTCGACTGTTAGGGAAGCGTTACGGTTTAGTGCTCTTCTTCGCCAGCCGGCATCAGTTTCCAAGGAAGAGAAGTACGCATATGTTGAAGAGGTTATTAAGATGTTGGGTATGGATGAATACGCGGAAGCCGTCGTTGGTGTTTTAGGCGAAGGTCTTAACGTCGAGCAACGCAAGAGATTGACAATTGGTGTCGAAATCGCCGCCAAGCCTGATTTGCTACTTTTCTTTGACGAGCCAACCTCGGGTTTAGACTCCCAAACTGCCTGGAGTATCTGTCAATTGATGCGCAAACTCGCGAATCACGGTCAAGCCATCTTGTGTACCATTCACCAGCCTTCCGCTATTCTAATGCAAGAATTCGACCGTCTACTGTTCCTCGCGAAAGGAGGCCGAACAATCTACTTTGGTGAATTGGGTGATAATATGGGCGAATTGATCAACTACTTTGAGCGAAATGGTTCATCCAAGTGTCCCCCATCCGCGAACCCCGCTGAATGGATGTTGGAAGTTATCGGTGCAGCACCTGGCTCAAAAGCGGACAAGGACTGGGCTGAGGTGTGGAAGACAAGCATGGAGCGGGCTGCTGTTCGTGAGGAACTAGCTATTATGAAGTCAGATCTATTGGCTAAAGAGCGTCCTGGGAATACTACGGGATGGGCGGAATTCGCTATGCCTATCTGGTATCAGTTCTTTGTCATTGTGCATCGTAATTTCCAGCAATTCTGGCGTACGCCGGGTTATATTTATGCCAAGATGACCATGAGTGTGATTCCGGTCAGTAACCTCCACTATCGCAATTGGATTTTGATCTAACAGAGGAATTATACAGACACTATTCATCGGATTCTCCTTCTGGCGAGCTGGAACATCAATCCAGGGCCTCGAAAACCAAACATTCGCCATCTTCATGTTTCTCACCATGTTCCCTAACCTGAGTCAACAAATGATGCCATATTTTGCACTCCAGCGTTCGTTGTACGAGGTTCGCGAACGGCCTAGTAAAGCATACTCATGGATCGCCTTTATCCTCGCCTCAATCGTCGTCGAAATCCCCTGGAATCTGTTCATGGCTGTCCCCGCGTTCTTTGTATGGTATTATCCTATCGGGTTATATCAGAATGCGGAGCCAACAGACACAGTGGTATCGAGAGGCGGAACGATGTTCTTGATCATTTTACTATTTATGTTATTCACCTCCACGTTCACGATGATGGTTGTTGCGGGTATCAATGACGCAGCTACCGCAGGGCAGATTTCGCAGCTGATGTTTTCGCTCTGTCTTGTGTTTTGCGGGTATGTCCTTCCCCCTCTCCCCACCTTCATGTTATTAACAAAGCTGATGATCGAAGTGTCCTCGTCACCCCCGGCGCCCTCCCCGGCTTCTGGATCTTCATGTACCGCGTCTCCCCATTCACATACATGGTCAGCGCCGTCCTATCCGTCGGCCTCGCCCAAACAGACGTAAAATGCTCCTCCATCGAACTCCTGACCCTCTCCCCACCAACCCCCGGCGAAACATGCCAATCCTTTTTATCTAATTACACCTCCTACGCCGGCGGACGAATCATCAACCCCGGCGCGACCTCAAACTGCCAATTCTGCTCCCTAGCCACGACGGATGACTTCCTAGCGGCGGAGAGTATTTATTTCAGTGATCGGTGGAGGGATATCGGGATTTTGTTTGCGTATTGTGCGTTTAATGTCGCGGCGGCGATTGGCTTGTATTGGTTGGCGAGGGTGCCGAAGGGGAATAGAGTGAAGGAAGTCCCCGGGGAGAATGGGAACGATGTTGCTATTGTCAAGACGAGGAGTCGGAAGGAGGAGGTTAGTAATAAGGAGGTGAAATAGATCTCTACGTTGTTGTAGGAGTCAAACTCTACATTTCTTTTCCCTTTTTGTATGTGCATATATGTATACCTTCTTGTTTAATTTCTTATTTCTCTGAGGAGGGTTAGCGTCCTTGTGGAGGTTGATATCTCTGCCCTAATCGCTTACATTCTTCGTTCACCTTTGTTTGATGTATTGATTAGGGTAAATTTAAACTTAGAGAACATGTTTCACTACATGAAAATAATTGTCCTCCAGCTATAAACTTATGTGCCATGGAAGTATCCATCCAGGAAAAATTGTTGGCCTCGAACGCTCCAGGGAGATAGGGCTATATTAACTTGCGGAAGCCATCGACAGTAAAACCGGCTTATAACTAACGAATGGCAACAAACACTATGGGAGTCCTCCTGAGAATTCGTTATCTAGTAGGTAGAGATTCGTCGTAATCCGTCAATTTTACTATGTTACTCCCCAAAATCCCGAAATTCGGTATACAGTAGAAACTGGCTATAACGAACAAAAGGCCTTCCAACGTCTGGATCTGATATCTAGATATTTTAACTCATATGAGAATAGGGAGCACTCTAGTATAACAAACTATCTAGTCAATAACAATTCAGAGCTCTCTCCATATTCATATAAATAATTTATAACCTAATTTCATTATCATGACCAGGGGGCCTCCTATCCGTTATAGCCAGGTTCTACTGTATATAGTATTTTTGGTTAGTGTTCGTTATGACCAGATTCGTTCAAACTTGGTTTTACTGTATTTAAGTATTGGTTATTAGGCGAGACATTGATCTATCACAGCCGGCAGCTGCATGAAGTCCTAATTTGATACTGAGTATCCATTATTCTCTTCCTCAATCACACTACGATATGCCAGCTCAAATCACTCAAATCAATTGCATTTAAGGACAGACTATGAACCTGTCCTCCACAATTGAGCCTCCATCCTCGATTGTCATCGCATCACCACACTTCCAACCTAACCGCGATACCTGGCTAGCATAAATTAGAAAGACAACGTCTGCCCGGCACTCGCCACAACAGCAGCCTTAACATTCGCACTCCCCAACAACGAATAACTATACGGCACAGACGTCAACGTCCCCGCCAACGCCTCATTACTTCCACTCCCAAAATCATTATCCGTCGCAACCGCATACCCAGCATCCGTCGAATAAAGCGGTTTGCTGCTCCCCACAAACACATTCGACTGCACAAGCACCTGTGCGCCGTCGCGGGTATTGATGCCGTCGTTGACAGCGTCAAAGTAGCTGTTGTATACGTGTCCCGTACCGAAACGGATGGAGGGTGTGCGAGAGTTGATGTTGTACCAGTAATTATTGTTTTGGGTTACGTGGAGGTGGCCGGTGTCTTGGGCGCCGTTGTTGTCGCTGTGTCCGATCAAGGAGGCTTTCCAGTGGTCGTGGATGTAGCTGTTGGAGACGGTTATGAAGTCTGCGGCGTGGGTGAGCTGTTTCTGTTAGTCAGTGCTGAAGAATAAAGTGAGGGGTGGTTAGGGGCTTACATCGAGGAGACCATCGTAGTAGTCCTTGTCGTGGTCGCGGTCAGAGGAGACGTCGACATGGTCGATCCAGACGTTGTTGGAGTATTCTACTCTCTATCAGCTAGGGCATCAAAATAGGAGGTCTAGGCTGTGACTTACGGACACCAATAGCATCTCCATTGGCAGCAAGGACCTTGGAAATACCCAAGTTCCGAATAACAACGTTCGAAGCTTCCTTAACAAGGCTATCGAAACATATCAGCCAACCGCTAATAACATAGGAGAAGGAGAAGGGTGTTGTGTACATTCCAAAATTGACCAACTTGGCATTCGAGTCCTTGCCAATGATGCTGGTGTTGTTACCGGGTCTGATCTGATCAGCGGTCTGGGTGATTGTGCCAGACACGATGATGACTTTTTTCTCATCGCCGGTCACTGCGGTTGCGAGTGCTGCGTAGCTGGAGACGGTGGTTGTGGTGCCGCCCGCACCACCGGTTGTGCCTCCGTTGAGGCTTGCGTAGCCTGTAGCGGCCTATTGTCCTCTTAGATAGGGTCTCTTTTGGTGAAGGGAGGGAGATATGTGTACAACGTACGTCGCTGACGGATGCTCTCTTGTTGAGTTGTTCAGCGGGCGCAGCCAAAGCATAGCTGCTGGCGAGGGCAAGTGCTGTGATAAAGGCTTTCATGATGAAGATTTCTCTGGAGTTGTTTTCTCTTTCTGTTCTTGATCTCTGTTTCGTTGCTGATAAGAAATGGACCGACTTAATGGATCATCAGGACCCATTTATATACTTTTCTCGTCCATACATTTCTCCAATGCTCTATCCACCATATTCAGATGTTGTTTCATCACATCAAAACAAACATATGAGCCCTGAAGATGTTTGCGTCTTCGAAACAGAGACTGATGATCATATTGGTGGACCGATTTTCTCCATCTCCTATAATTCCACAAATCGATGACAGACAGCACCATTTTGGTCAGCTTACGACATTCTCAGTGTATTCCAGGACTTTGCTTGGCAAATATAGGTATTGTTTCTGTAGCCTTGAGTGCTTGCCGGTAAGGTAGCAAAATGATGAACTCAGTGTACGATATTGTGCAAGTTGGTGTCAGATTTTATCGAGGATATCGTGGCTCAGACCAAAGAACATGCTATTGAGAGACAATCTGATTTGTGGAATCATTCACAAACAGTTTATGAGGGTACATAAAGATCTTCATCAACGTCGTGTCAAACTCTGGGGTAAGCTTGGCAAGTGCTTGGTCCTGTCTTGGCTCGTGTTTCAACTGGAGGAGCATGATCTAAACAATGTTTGTGATTGACAGATCGCGCCTCAAGAGTTTAATTATGTCTACGCCTCGATCTCGACATCGATCGAAGCCCATCCTATATTACAAATGAAAAATTCGAGACTGGTGGAAGAACTCCTTTCCGTCTATAATCTGGGAAATGACTGACTGAATGGTTCATAAAGATGGGTCACATGGATTGCGAGCTACGAAGGTCGTTAGCATGTGGTGATGGCCCGATATTCCCCTTCAGATCTGCAAGCGCTTGGATACAGGGTTGTATGCGATCCTCGGCACTTGAGGGAGCGTCATGGGTGGGACTGAACATGATCTAGGATTATTCAAAATGATCTCTTCATCGTACAAAATATTGCGCGAGAGAGATGGCCAGCATCATCGCCTCATATAGAATGAAATTTCAGGCAATTGACGACATTAGAATTGATAATTTCTGATGGCAACATAACCTACTAGGTCCTTGGATGGAAGTTCTCTGCCTACATTGGGAACGAGGCCACCAAGGTAGGGTCTGACCATGTTCATGAAAATGCTGTGCAACCAATGCCAACTACTACTTCCAATGCTTGATTTGTACCCTCGATTCAGGCTGCGTAACACCAAATGCACGAATATAGCGTTGGCGTGAGATACATGTCGTAGCGCTTATAGATTCATCTAGCACAGTGTACCTAGGTAGACAGTAACCATAAGCCATTACGAGTTGTGCGGTACATGAAAACTTTGGAATTATCGAAACCTCAGAAATATTTATCTTTGCTTGCAAGACGCTGATTACCAGCTAGCAACGCTGACTGCCTTATTTATCGGCGTGTAATTTCACCTGGGTGGTCACCTGGGTAAGCTGAGAGTATTTTAAATCAGCCTTAAAGATGCGAGGGTATTAGCTACGAGTAAAGCACCCTTTTATCTCGCTCGTAGTGCGATTCATCCAAGGGATAGAATACTGCATCACCATACGAAAGTCTGAGCCGTCAAGGGATACATCACAAGTAAGATGTGGTCAAGGATCCAGATTGTCTTTCACAGTATGATGTTACTAGGGGAACGTTGATAAATAGCCTTGCAAGTCATTCACCAACACAATCGGGTTTCTACTTGCTCCTTGGTGTTGCTGAGATCTAGATGATCACGTCCTGCTACCGCTGCAAGCTAATAGAGCAAGATGGATCCAGAATTCTTTCCGTCAGAGCCAATACCTGAATTGGCATGTACATCCCTCGATGTCACCCAGGACGTCCTCCGAGTGGCTGGAAAAGACCTGCTTAGTAAGCCAGGCAGCCTACGATTGACAGTGTTATGATGCAAAATCAGGTTAAGCAACACCCAAAGGAGTAATAAGGACCAAAAAGGAAACAGAACGATCACCGGAGATATGTATGTTATGCCGTGGATGGATTTGTTATAGACAGGAAGAGGATAGAAGAGGCAACTACATGCGAGATGTCAAGTATGACTGGGAATGATATGCAACGAATGGCTATCTGTCGATGTAAGTCGAGTGCATATATGCAGTGCGCGAATATGTCCTATATGCATCGTGATGCATAGGAAATGTATTCAAGGAGAACAGCCAGTTTGTTTGAATGTCAGATCAGGTTTCCTTCCTTAGTATGGCTACCATATCATCTTGGATGCAGCCAACCCTAAGTCGTCCACACGGCAGAAATTAGGGTTCTTCCCTGAAAACAAGACTTGCCACTGTCCACCTTGTATCACCATACCTATGTATCCTGATGAATGGGGTTTCCTAAACATGCAAGTACTTCTACGGTCGTGGCCCACCGGGGTCTTTTCATAAACAAGGCGAACTTCTCTGATAGTGTGACCTGTGTTGACGAAATCGCTACTTGATCCCATGGCTATGTGCGACATTATTCCAAGGTTCTCCATATGTATACATACACTATATGCCCGGAGATTGAGTGATCGAGGACAGTGGATAATGCTAATTCCGAGATCTGGGTGGTACCTGACCGAGCACGAGTGTCCATTACAAATTGTCATGGATCGGAAATATCATTCCACATATACGTGGACAAAAATTGAGTAATGGGTATGGTTTACCATGGGTTTCGAGAGATATATGTAGATTTTTCTTTTTATCTAGTCTCAGGTCGAACAACTATGGCCCATTACCCCTGTCCCTGCAAGTTACACGCCCAAAGACAGCTTTGTAACTAACTGTTGGGAATTGCATCAGATCCTGCACTTTGGTGCCACCAAGTCACACGGGTGATCAACGGGCTTTTGAAGATCTGCGGCTCTCCTTGCCATTGTTTTCAAGTGGTTAGGTACTGAGCGCTTGCTATTTACTATAGATGTTTTCTTCGGGGTACTTACCGCTTGCCCAAGTCGATCCGTATAACCACTACCTATTTATACAGCTTCAAAGCGGGACCTACAAGATAAAGGATTCGATTGAGTCAATAGATTTTCGGCATAAATTCTGAGGAGCAAGCCCCACACCATTCATGCAGGCAGATCAAGTCTGGATAGGGATGCGTGTTCAGTCCATTCGGCATGTTCGGGGCTCTGCCTTATCTGGACGCATATTGGGTGATCTTTGCATGAAGAAAATGTAAGCTACGAGCCAATAATATTCCTGCATTCCACTATCTTTCGGTTAGTTTCTTACGCGACGAATCAAAATCTTGTGTGCATTGTCTCTCCATGCCTTCTCCTCGCTCGTATCCATTAATCCTCTAGCTACCTGGTCAAATGTAAAATATTATTATGGGACTCCGTGAGTATATAAGCTTAAATCGTGGTATGGCTAGCTGAAAGCCCGCACCTTGGCGATCTTGATTGCTTCAAAATGTGCTCAGTGCCAGTGCTCACTAAGTAAATACCAGATTTAGGGCAACAGCTGATCAGCTGATGGTGGGTATTACGATGGCATTGTGTACCAAGTATCGCAGCAGCAAGCCAAAATAACAAATTGACACTATTAGCCTCGACTTACCCTCCATGATATACATATCATGTAATGCAAACGACAACGGTTCTGTCTGACCAGTTCATGCTTTGTTTAGAGGGCTCGAGTACATACATCATGTTGAGAGTTTAATGTTGAGTGGTGTAAATGTCTGTGATTGTGGCACCGACGGTTTGCAATGCATGCGGAGTAGATCATACTGTGAAATATCTAAATGCAAGTTACCCAGGTACATATCTAGCTGATGTCCTTCATCGACGATTTCCATGATTGTGGTTTCCTCAGGTCAACAGACCTAGATCGCCATCAGGATAGTCACATGTGTTGATTATATTAATACCATGTGTGCTGCGATCTGTCTCATATTAGCTTGCGATGAATCAATAGTATGACATATTAAATAAACCGCCAACTTCTTCAGCACCGACAAGTCCCAACCAGAGAGAACACTGATCACTAGTAGATCGATCACTAAACTAGCTCCCGGCATCAGCACGGTTGGCTCCGCTCCGGGGTTCCAGCGCCTAATCGATCTAGGGTCTAGATGGATAGCAACAGTGAGAGAAAGGTGGCTGGACATCACACTAGCAAGCTTCTGACCAATAATGAGGGAATAACCTTTGCTCAATCGGGTTACTGTGGGAGCGCCGGGGTTAAAACGATCGACGTAATGGTGTCTCCGAATTGACCAGATCCTCGTCCTTTAGTCTGCTGTGGAAGAGCAACCCATCTGATTCGACAGCCATGGCTGCCACTGCTGGAGTTCACAGCTTCAGGATGCAGGGATGCTGTTGGCTGGTTTCAATCCCGGTCCCAACTGCATGGACTTAGGTAGTGGCATTTGGGCTGAGAGTTACCTGAACTGCTTCGTTCGACTGCCCAGGAATTTGGCTTTTCCGCTGCTGAGTTTAAACACGGTCATAGTAGATTCAAAGTTAGATCTCTGTTTTGTTATCATATTCTCAGACTAACCTAAATAATCAATCATAAGCTTACAGAAGCGCGAATTTATAAGCCCAATCCATGCGCTCCAAAATGAGCATCAGAAAAAGCAAAGTAGGCTGCGTCAACAATAACCCACCAAAACTATGCCAATAATTTCAGGAACGAGCTTCAGATCTGTAAACTATAGATCTGAACCTATACGTCATTATCGGGAAGTCTACGGTTTTTCTTTTTTCTTTTTTTTTTTCAATCAAAGAGATTTGATTAATAATCCATTACCACGAAAAACATGGAATAGAACTCCATATACTCGATCACGACCTCAAATCAGTCTAAAAATCGGTCTCCGGTTTTCCGATGGTTCTCTGGACCCTTTCCCCGTGTAACCACGTCATCTGCATGAAGGAGGGCCCATGCCTGTAACTATCACGGCGATCAGGACGTGCTAAGCAGTGGTTGTCGTGCTGCAGTGTGGTCTACTACATGGCACTTCACGTAGGGCAAGGGTCTCTGCGGTGGAGCATGTAGCCAAAATGCAGCTGGTATGAATGCGCAACAGAATACAATTGTTATCAGTCAGTATACCTGTAAATGCATAGTAACTTTGAGAGCATTTTGCCTAGCCACATGTCTGCGAAGCCATCCATGGATGTATCTGTGTGCATATGCGGTCAATTATGAGAGTCGGAGGAGCCAGCATCCTTCAGCAAGCCATGTAAGATTTTTATCAGCCTATCTATGCTAAGCGGAAAATTGGGGAAATATCGGACTGACATGGACATCGAAAGCATATTGTTTCTGTTCGTGATTATTTTCCCAATTATCTCCGCTGGTTGGCCGTCTCGTTTCTTTTTCTGACTGGATTTCAAGTTCGCTCCAATGATGTCCGTTGGTTGGATCGTAAATGATTTGCTCCACTATTACGATCATCATGAGGAGACGCAGTGTCCCCATTCTCGGGAAGAGCGAGGGCCGCATATTTGGTGCTCTTTTCTGATAGTTGGACATTTAGCTACCGGAAAGGCGATTTCTCATCATGATCTGCAGGCTTGCCATACGAGGTACTTTGACTGGGTGGCGGGCTTGAAGCTTTCAAGTATATGTATATGTCGGGAAATATCTCCATTCTCCTTTGACGATTCCAACTTTGTATCACGAAGTATAGAGTTGTCAAAAGAAAAGTGTTTTGTTCTTCTGTTTGCAATCTGCTTAGCAGCGATAAAGCTGTGTACTTTTCTCGCGTCTTTGGGTACATAAACCTGCGTTATAAGTACTTCCAGGTACTTTCATCTCATTGGAATGATTGAAACTCGCACAATTAGCCTGCAAATGCCAATGCCTGCCCTCATGTCTGAAGAAAAGACTGCTACCAACACCTCTACCACATCAAGACAACGGCCTGGGTCAGCATGCGAGGAGTGTCGACGAAGAAAACTAAGATGCGATAGACAGCCACAATGTGGTAACTGTGTCGAAGCCGGCGTCGTGTGCACCACTACGACTGTTCGGCCTGCTAGAGGACCAAAGAAAGGTCATCTGAAAGCCTTGAAAGGCAGAATAGGTAACGCTTCCTGCTTGGGTTATATTGATAGAATATTGACAGGTATTTATAGCAACACTTGAACGATGTATTATGGAACAACAAGGTGGTATATCGCTACCACTCAGTGATGGATCCATATCACCCGAAAACACGCAACCTTGCAGTCCTGACGGAGAAAATATTGACAAGTCACTTGAAAGACGAACGTCGATCGCATCTATAACATCTACAATCCAAGTCCCATATGTCATTCCAGAGCTTGTCAAAGCCGATCTGTATGTTTCTGCCTCCATTCAATGATAATAAAATCCAAAAATCGCGGTCGGTCAATGCTAATGTCGCATCAGGGATCAATTATATTTCGAAAGGGTCCACCCACTCATTCCTGTGCTCCAACGAGCTCGATACTTCACGTGGGCCAAGGGTCCATCAAAATCAGACTCACAGATCGCTTTGCAGTATGCGATGTGGACACTGGCAGCTTCATTATCAACTCACTGCCAAAGCATCCGCGACTCTTTATATGCTCACACCAAGCGGACGCTTGAGATAATCGAGTCCAAAGATAACGAGATGGACTTCTTCGACATAGAACAAGCCCAAGCATGGCTATTGTTAGCAATATACCAGTTTATGCGAAGTACATATCGAAAGGGTTGGCTCAGCGCTGGACGTTTGTTCCGACTCATTCAAATGATGCGATTATATGAGATTGATAGTCCCAATGAGCTGGCTGCCCAACTCATTGAACCTGACTGGGTGGAGGTGGAGGAGAAACGACGGACCTTCTGGATGGCATATACGTTGGATCGGTTTGCTAATATTCGCAAGGGATGGCCAATCACTCTAACGGAGCATGTCCTGACTCGCCTTCCCATGCCAGAAGCTGAGTTTCAAAGTGGACAGCCTATCAATATGGGATTTCTGTCCGATTCGCTTTCTGGTAGTGATTTTATTACCGCACCACAGTCGTCCTTTTCTGAATGCATCATTCTTGCTACCATATGCGGCCGCAGCCTGTCTCATCGACATCTGTCTATGGTTGACGGAGTGTATGGAAGCAATCCACAAGAGTTCTGGAGCCGACATGAATGGATTGACTCTGCTCTTGCGACTAGAATTTCCATGCTGGCCCTGACTTACCCGTTTCAGTCAGAGCAAATGGACCCAATGCTTTTGTTCACGAAGATGATAGCTCAAACAACGATATTGTGTCTTCACAAGATAATTGAGTCCGCAACATGGGATTCCCCAGATTACAACAGTCTTATTCTGGAATATGAGCGGCGGTCTCGAATGGCAGCAAAAGAGACGGTTGAATTGGCCAAGGAACTGACACATTTAAGTTATTTCAAAGTTTGTCGGACAGCTACATGAAGTCATTCATAGAAATGAAGTTAACACAGTTACAGGTCCACCCCTTCACACCAATCCCACTCTGCATCTGCGCCGAATTCTTGAACTCTCGGGATCGCGACATAGATCCATCCGTCAACGCACAACTACAAGAAATACTTAATGCGCTTCAATACTTGAAGAATGTCAACACTCTCGCAAGCGAGAACCCCACGCTCCCTTTCTGGATTGATCTGAACATGGACAGATTTGGTGTGGATGCTAATGTCAAAGTTTAGAATATTTGTTATGTTTTTACGGTCTTTTGGTCATATAGGTCTGGTCGTCCGCGAGGGCAACGGGAAGGCGATGAGGGCTACTAATACCTATTTATTATTTATTTGTTGATGATATAGTGGAATGTGAGATATTTGATAAGTCTATCGGCGGCGGTAATAGTATTGATATACTACTATACTTTAGGCCATCAACTTCTGGTTCTCCGCTTGACTTGCTGTTCTAACCGACAAGGAGTATTCCGTCGTTTCCCCGGAACTCAGAGGTACTATGTCGATATAGTCAGCTTCTATCAGAGAGTTAATTTATTATTAGCATTGCCAGTGATCAATCTCGCCACGGTACCCTTGTTCTACACCATTCGTCTCTGCGTCTAGAATGGTTGGGGGAAGTCGCTTCTCTATTTACTACGCACTTCGTCCTTTCGCCCAATCGGTACAGACATGTCTCATTCATTGAATAGATCCATGCGCAATTTATGACATTTTTAATTTAAGACGATAGAGTGTGGCTAAATATATTTACTAGTAAATAAGCCTCCTTCTATCCTTCTGTCGTTATATCACGTGATAGGGAAAGCCCCAACTTAGGTAATCTTTTCTGTGTAAGTGTGACTATTCTCGAGGGCAATTCATCGTTTCCTTTTACGTATCTGCTGGTTTTGGATGCTGATTCTAAGATTGCAGAACGAGATATCCAAATTGCGGAATCATACGCAGACCAACAAGACACTCCAAGGCCTCTATGATTCACTCATTTTCGTCTACAAATCCAAAATAACTAAGCTTCCTTAATTTGGTTACGCTGCTCCGGAAATACGTTAGAGAATGTGTCATAAAACGAAACGGTCTGGTCTGGGGAGTGCGCCACTTACCTATACACAGCAGGATGGGGAATCAGAAGCACATCGATAAATCCAAAAATTCGGTTTGGGTCTCTTAGTTCCTTGTCTCACAGGTCATTGTCTTTGGCAATCTTCCTCCAAGCCTCTGCAACCTCGGGACACTTCGACCACTCTGTTAAGGTGAATTTGACCTGAGCCTTGCTGGGTGGCCCGTATTGAGGGGCGGAGGGCCATAAGACGCGAATGGCACGTCAAGGTTCTGCGAACTCGCACTCTCACTCAAGTCTGGTCCAGTCCAGGGCAGTCCAAACCGATCGGCAAGCTGGGGCCAGAAGCTTTCCCACGTGAACGGAGCGCCATCGACTGCGTTGAAGCTCGGCTCCAGTCAAAACCGCCCACTCCGCCAGGTAGCAGTTTGTTGCAGCATTGGACAGGTTTTGCACGTTCGTCCAGGATGTAAACTCCGCTAGATATGCCGGACGCTGGTTTAGGTATTTCTGTACTGTAGCATAGATTCCCAATGCAAAGCAAAGCTCCATGGATGCCTCAGTCTAGGCAAACCCGGGGGCGGATGGGTCATGTGTGACAAGATTGCCAGGCAGAGATTTGCGCCTGCAGAGTCACCTGCAAGGATGACTTCTGATTGATGTCGCCTGAAATCGTGTAGGATGTAGTTCAAGGTTTCCACGGCTTCACAAAATTGTGTCGGATAAGTGGCATGCGGCGTCAATGCGTAGGTGGAATAGAACCAAGCAAGTTCGATCCCCTTTTGATCAAAACTTCTCTGTACTTCCAGACAAAGATCTATATGTGACTTTGTTCCATCCAACACAGACCCCCTCCTATTAAAATACGTTAGAAGCCCTCATCTTCAATCGCATATTAATACTACTCACCATGGAAAAATATCCCAACGTATTTAGTACGTGGGCCTCCGATCCAAGACCCCTTCACGCCCTTTGTCGTTTGAAACGAAAATCGTCTCGAGTTGGCTGCTTTTGCAGTATTTCAGGTATATCTGATCTGACGACTGAAAAACATACCTAGTAAATATCAGCCTCAATTACTTGACGGCGTTATGTTTCAGGAATACTACTGCAGCTGAAGCGGGGTCCATATGGTCATTAGGTGCTTGAATCAATCACCATTTCTGCATTTTGGTCAAACCATAGATATTTCTGACCTTCTTAACCGCTCCTTGTATAATGTGGTGATGATAGGTATCTGCGCCAGATTTACTACGAAAGGCGCCTGAAATAGTAGCATAAACCACCGCCGAAACTAGTTGTCATCGTCAACTGAGGATAGATACAGATTTACCTCCAGATGTCCTTCTAACGGGAATTCCATACACATGGAGTAGATACCAAGCAGCGCATCAACCTTGCAAATTAGCGTCAGGCTGTTTCTTGGTTGACGGGAGGCCATATTTGCTGGTTATTGTCAGTTTTGGTATCATCGATTTGGTGGAAAAGAGCAATACTTGTGCTTTAATCCATTACAGCTTACCGAGTTATCCGCCGCTCATGACAGTTGTGTGTTCCATTTTTGGAGAGGAGTAAGTAAGGTAACTTAGAACGTAAAATCATCATCCGCCGGAGCGAACCCGCCGAAACGAAAACTAGGCTGGAATACATGATGATGGCTTAAGATGTATGTGGCTGAAAGGAGGGTATGGATACGATGGTAGAGATTGGATAGGGCGATCTAATTGAAATCACCACCTCGGACATACATTGTTGTAAATGTGTGCAAGTAGGATAACCTACAATTAGCCGATAGCTAGAGATTATTAGATCGACCGAATCAAGCGTACTGTTATACGCATCTATCTGGCCAGTAACATTTAGCTATCCGGGTAAGGCATGCATTTCAGATTCGACTAAGAACTCTCTGCTAGGTCAAAAGTCTTCTAAGTTTGATTGAAATAGATGACCATGATATGCTTTTGATGAATGGAAACAAATTGTTCAAAATTCCATAGCAACCGCCTTTAAACTAAACCCGAAAGATAGACCATTCTGAAAACGCCGAGATATTGTCCTGAAAAGGCTCGAAACAAGCACCAAGATCCAGTAGAAAAGCACCTAAGCAGTGATGCTGTGACGTTTTCGGCATTTACCAGTCAATACAGTTCTGTTGTTCGACTTGACACAATCCAAGCAAAGACCCGTTCCACTGGCTTGGATGTTTGTCATTTCTTCCTTGAGCATCTCCTTCAAGCTTTTCGATGGAGCTCTACAGTAACTGAAATGGTGACAAGGAACTTCTCCCAGGTTATCGATCCTTCTGTCTATTTCCCCAGCGGAGAGGTTCTGAATGTCCGTAGGCATCAATTTGGCCTTGAAAAGCTGTTCCATGAATGATCCGGCTCTTTTTGCTCTGGTATTTCGATGGCCACCACAGATGCAGTCTCTGAGTGTCTGGAATGGATCTGAAAAAAGACGATCAATCTTTTGATTCAAGTCTTTATATTTTGACTCGAATTTCGTGGTAAAATCCACTCCGACAAGGCGATGGTGCAGCAACTGGTAAAAGGCAAGGCGTTCTTTCTCTTCCATTCCTTGCTCACGAAATCTAGCCAGTATTCTCATTGAAACCAAATCGAACACCCAATCAGAGTCGATTATGTAAGAAACAAGGAGCAGGGCAGAAAAGTTTTGTGTGTCAATCGCTTTATAATAGAACAGACTTCGAACCGCCCGAATTTCGATCTCGTCTTTCAACGAATTGACGCATTGGTATTTGTCGCAAAGAACCGTCAAGTCGAGCAGACACTCTCCCTTGGCAATTTCTTCAATCAGATCACGTCGATTGTAAATAATTTTGCAGAGCAGTAGGACCAAATCAATGTCGTCTTCTGGCAACAAAACTTGATGTACCTGTCTATCCCCAAAGGAGATTTTCCGGCCCTCTCTGAAACGTCCGTCGAGCATTGCGGCGAAGACTACAGAGACCGAAGAGAGTTTTTCTCTTGACACCAGTAGCTTGTAGTTTTCGATTGCGATGAGGACGTCTCCATCTTCTTGAAAAACTAGAAGATGATCCATTTGAAGTTTTCCCTGTAATGGACGTATCCTGTCCAATGACGCATTCAAGACGGCGTTTTCAGAGTATCGGACCCGTTTGGGTGGGTGAACATTCGCGTCTGAAGACATGATAGCTTGTAGTTTGAGCACGTTTTGAGCGATGTCTGAGGAAGCAGCTATTTCAGTATTAGAATCTGTTCGCGGTGGGAGTTGAAGTGAGCGAGTGAGCGAGAACCGAACGTAAAAAAAACTTCATATGACTTATATACCTGAAAAAGCCCAGTTCGTAGAGTTTGGGAAGTGAGTTTTGCGTAATCTTGGATCCTCAAGTGACCAGGAAGTGAACTCATTGAGACCTTGATGTTCAGATAATTCAATCAGTTGTTACAAGGGTTAGGGTGGCTTGGAAAATTGAGTGCTTGGCGAGGACTCAATTGATCAAAATGCTCATCCTCTAGTCAGTAGGATGGCTCGTGTTCTGCTTGATTATGTTGCTGGATTGGTGTTGTCTTGAGTCTGATTGATAGCAAGAAAATGGAGTTCCTGAAGGGAATAACTTCAGGCTAGTTGGTGAGGAGAATGTAACTAGAACTCCAGATATTGCACATTGAAGACTCTACTATAGCAGATATCGAGAGATGCGATCCTTCCAACTGTTTGTGAGATGTCAATGTATCATTCAGTTGATACACAGATGTTGGGAATAGAAGGAATGAGAGATATTAAGGATGATCTAGAGAGCTTTGAAGGTCACCCTACATCCACACTCCTTTGTGGTTGATGGAAGTGTAGATAAGAAAAATACTTGACCATTTAGTCAGTATGTTGGCTCTGGTTCTCTCCCATTGCCTGCTAGAAGTATCTTGCTATGTTTGCATCAGCTGGGGTTTGATAATAAAGAATGAGGTTGTTAGATCAGATTACTTTTAAAAGTCTTTTCAGATACATTATTTAGGCATAAGTGAAAGTTTGTACAAATAGAATGATTTAATTAGGGATACTCACCAGTTTCCTGTGTGACTCTTTCAATTGATCTAGCTAAAAAAACACACAAACATAATCCAAAGAGCTCGGTTTTCATGCAGTTATTTTACAGGACAATGCACATACAAACAATCCATCTACTGACAGGACGACAAATCTACCAGAAAACTTTTTATGATACAAAAGAGAGTTTGTCATTCGAAGACTATCCAATCCACAATCTACACCATCCCAGCAAATCCAGAAGATCCAGCTCCTAGCCTTAGCCCCGGTCCCCAAAACACTCTCAACTTTATGTACAAGATATATCACTCAGTTGCCTGTAAACGTAACAGTCTGCGCCGCCTGACCCGCCGCCTTCTTATCCAGCGCAATATTGTTGTTCAGTTTGGTCGTCTCCGCATCGATCTTATCCTGATTATCCGCACCCTGCGCCTGCTGAATCTGAAGAGCCTGGACCTCAGCAAAGAGCTTCAGAACCTTGTTCTTGATCTTTCCGTTTTGGAGAGCAGTCTTGGTGGCGTCGTCAGTGGCGGCGCTGATGGCTGGGTTGAAAGCTTCCGTTTCTGCGTCTTCGGCTGTTACGCGCTCAGCTTGTAGGGTTGCTAGGTCGGCAGCTGAAACAGTGGCCAGGTCAGCCGGGACAGGGAATTTGGCGGTTGCTTCGGCTAGGGCGTTGCCTGCTGTGCCGTTGCTATTTCAATGTTAGAAAAATGATCAATACTGTTGGTGGTTTAGAGAAAGATGTACCTAATGGTGAGTTCAGCGAATGTGCGCTCAGTGGCTCTCTTTCCGAGAGTAGGCAGCGCCAGCGCAGAAGGCAAAGCCAAAGAGAGAAGGGCGATGGACATGAAACGCATTTTGATTGATTGATTGATCTCAAAGTGAACGGAAGTTCGTAGTTTGAATGATTTCGTAAGAAAAGTTGAAAGAGTGGATGGAATAGAAACGAGACCTGCTAGATGATGATGAATGTAGATTGTGGGTTGGAACAGTGGGTGAATGATGATGGGAACAATGATCGATAAATGGCAGCGAGAACTAGAGTTATATACCAGACATGCTTGGCATCGCATTCATGTCGTTGAGTTCAACAATCCTCAAATCATAGACATCATGTATCAGGCACATGCCGTTGTACCCATTCCCAAGCCTACGGGCTTGTACCTGTGCCTCAAATTGGCGCCGTAGTACTATACGTGACGCGAAGACAGGCGGCACTACAAGACCGACACATAACAAAATTAATTCCACGTCCTATACGCAGAATAACTCGAGTTATAAGCCTCAACATTAATGAAGCATGTTTGAATAAACTATTTTTCCGTTTGTTGCTCATAGGCGGATAATTAGGTAGGGCAGCAGTGTCTGAGACGGGGCGTGTTAGGGCTTGGGGTTATGCGGCAATTTTGAGACAGGGGTGAGACGAACGGTTTCTGATTGTTATAGTAGGCTGGTATTAATTATCATTATTATCATAATATCATTGGAATTGGAATAGCGGAAGGAGACATTTCCCGACTGCTCAATATTGATTATTATACTGTAGACCAATGCCAGAATTCGATGATGGTCAAGCAGTGGCTATCTGCTGCAAAACGCTATACCAAGACTATATTCATAATTTAACACAACTGTTCATGAATGTTTGCTCGTTTAGCATCAGCCCAAATCTCCATATACCTCCTCCCATGTACCCTCTCATCCCACAAAAATGTATCAAACACGGCCACCAAATCGCTCCATTCGCTGATCCGCATTCGCGAAGTTGTCTCATTAATATATGCCAAGTACCAATCCATCAGGGGTTCCGCAACAATGCTGATCACAGAGGCAGCGACGAATAAAGACCAAAGCTTGAATTGCAGAGGTACTGGGATCTCGCTGTTGCTGGCACCAATCCAGGTGTCACGGAACTTGTTAATTAGGATGTCGCAGATCGGTAAGCGAGGTGGACTTTCGTTGACCATATTCTCCGAATAGAGAATCAGGACCAACCTGCAAATCTCTTGCAGCGTGTTCGAATATTTTGGTGTCGATAGGAGCCTGTATTGTGTTTGGGTGACAAGGAATCGTACTCGGGCTGCGTCAGCTTGGCCGTTACTCTTGTTCGTCATGAGTGAGGATGTTAGGCGCGTCGCTTCTTCTAAGGCTGCGAAGTGATTTTTGATATTGTCGTCGAGTGTGAATATACCGTCAAGAGTGTCAAAGCCGGTGGTGACTTTATTGGTGTCGGTGATCACTTGACTAGGAGATGGTAGGTAGTGACGAGAAAAGAATGGTACTCCAACGGTGTCAATTGATCCACACAGGTCAGCTCTGGAATATCGTTCAGCAACAAAAATAAACAAATGGCCTGGTATGCATCCTACCGAAAGACCTTGGTCATAACCATCGGCTTCGACTCCAAACTCCCCAACCCACCCCTCATATCAACCAATCTTTTCAACCCCTTCATATGAATCCGCCAATTCTCAAACGATCCTCTCGTTTTCTACCTCATTATCAGCCTAGAGCCCGAAAATCATAGAGAAAGAGAGGCATACCTCTACAAAAGCCAACGTCGCAATAACCGCAATTGTCTGATCCGTCACGGTCCGCATAGTCGCAATCCGAACCTTCATAATCGACAATGCTTTTTGCATATGTCGTAGCGCAATGGGGCGGTCTTCGAAATGCATGCAGCGCGTGTTGTGGGAGTCGGCGCATCCGATGAGAAGGTGCAAAAAGGCGTCGTCACAAAAGGCCAAGGGTATCCAGTAATCCGTCATAGGGTTGAGGGACGTGAGGCTTTCTATGGTGTAGAAGCTTTTCCAGACTGTTGTCATATCTACTCATCATGTTAGGAAGGCTTTGGATTGGCGGTGAGGGGGGGTTTACAGTATTGCAATAAATCAAACATATAGGGCTCAAATTTGATCGGAAATGCATGGAATGGATCCACTCCACCAATCTCATCGACAAGCTTTAAGGAATTATGATTTGATTCGGATTGGTTCGCTCGGCTACGCTTGCGATGCATGTAATTGGCCATGACGCGTTTTCGAATGGTGATGCGCGTTTCGTCGCTGATGCAGCTGGCATTGTCGCCAGCCATGTGGACGAAGTGAAAGTCATGTTTGGTCTCGATATGGAGGCCCTTGGACGGAGTTATCTTCTTTGCTTCAGGAATTTGTCAGCCTACGTAGAAAGCGACGAACGTAAAGACATACAGCCTACTGGACGCCCTCTCCTCCTCGGCGCTTTCACCTTTACGGGACCATTGTCGTAGCGGAAAACGCATGGCTCGAGCGTCGATGACGACGCCGTAAGAGGAAAGACAATTTCGCTTGGTGCTGCTGAATAATCTGTCGGCATGATGCTGGATTTCGGAGTAATAAGATAAGAAAGAAGAGCAAAAGAGAAGAGAAGAGGAAGAAATGATGCAATTCAAAAGCTTATCGTTATCGCCGAAATGTCCGATTTCTGCCCCACCTACCAGCCACCGCGCTAAGCCTGATACGGAAAGAGGTTTGGAGACAATTTGGCCCAAAGGGGAAATAGTTGAAAAAATGAAGATTTTGATGACTCTGGTCGATATTGCTCGACTGTGGCTAATTTTTGAAATGGAGAACTTGACTGAAAGACATATTTGTGCTAAGTATTCGCAGAAAGGGATACATCGAAGAAAATCATCCAAACAAGGAAACTCTAGCCCGTTAAACCCGGGATGTGCATGACGCCTTAATGAGGGTGCATTAGTAACTGTATATGGAGGAATGTTAATCTCATTCTGCATTCGATAAAGAAAAATATAACTAGAGCTACAATCTCCAGTATAGGTACTGATTCTATTCTTTCAACATCACCCTTGACATTCCAAATCCTGGAAAGATCAATTGATACATCTCTATCCTGCATTATTAGAAAAACCGACAAGATGCCATTCTACACCCCCCTCACAGACGGCGACCAAATCGCCTCTGACCTCTCCACCAGCATCAAAGACAAAACCATCCTCATCACAGGCGTATCCCCCGGCGGCCTCGGCGCCGAATTCGCACTCACAATCTCCAAACACTCCCCTGCCCTGCTCATCCTAGCGGGCCGCGACATCACCAAAATCGAACAGACCGCATCCAGTATTGCCAAAGTCGCGCCTTCTGTGGCAACTCGTATACTAAAACTTGATCTCGCATCACAGAAACAGGTCAGAGAAGCAGCGAGGGAAGTGTTGGGGTATAAAGAGTCAATCGATGTGCTGATCAATAATGCGGGTATAATGGCCAAGTCGCCCTACAGCCAAACCCCCGAAGGAATTGAGGCCCAATTCGGCGCGAATCATATTGGGCATTTCCTGTTCACGAATTTGATTATGAGTAAATTGATTGGTGACGAAGGAAGTGGTAAAACGGCGAGGGTGGTTAATGTTGCGAGTGATGGGTATCGGTTGGGGCCGGTGAGGTTCGATGATTGGAATTTTGACGTACCACCCCATTCCTCTTTGCTTCTTTCTTGAGTAAGAAGGAATACTGACGATATGATAGAATGGCGCAACATATAATCCCTGGCGCGCATATGGACAATCAAAAACCGCGAATATGCTATTCTCCATATCACTGGCCACGAAACTGGCAAAGAGGGGGTTAATATCTGTTAGCTTGCATCCAGGCGTCATACTTGATACAGGTCTCGGAGGTCATTTGGATGCCGACGGATTTCAGGGGTTGGGTATGTTTACTAATGTTACTCCTGGCTGTTTGCTTTCAGTTGTATGAGAAATTGACGACGTGGTATATACAGTCCAGGTCGATCGTGAAATGGGTAACAGGAAATACTGGGGCCCGTTCCAGCAACGGACGCCTAATCAGGGTGTTTCGACGCATGTGTTTGCTTCGTTCCATGATTCTATTACTTTGACCAGTATGCTTTCCCACCAAGTATATCTACAATTTTCGTCCATCTAACACTACTTTTAGGTAACAACGGAGTCTATCTTGAAGACAATCGCGTCTTTCAGCCGGAAGAAGTACTCAGCTGGGGACGGGATGCTGTCGATGCTGAGAAACTGTGGAAGTTGAGTGAGGAGCTTGTCGGGGAGAAGTTTTCTTATTGATCTTTCTCATGCATTTCAGTGTAGTCTAAGCTGTTATTTAGAGGATTGAAACATATTGTGAACATACATTTATAATCTCTAACATTTATCTACGATGCTTTTTCCGCATCGTACTAGACGATCCGATGCCCATCGACATAACCGAACCAAATGCCATTGCATTACTTCTTCCCCAATATCCGCTCCGTATTCGCCCCCCCATTCACAAAATCCGGATAATTCAATGTCAACTCCACACCCCCATTAAGAATCTTATGAGCCGTTTCAACACCCAAGATGAACGAATGATCCTGATTTCCAACCTCATATTTCCATGACCCAAACCTACCGCGTGACAAAATCTCTTGTTTCTCGAGATGGTGGAGTAATTTCTCCAGGGCGCCGTCGCGAGAAAGGGTTGGTGTTGGGTAGCCGTGGTGGAAGATGCGGTGGTGGATGCTTACTATTTCGTCGTTGGGACGGAGCCTGTAATAGTCAGTATGTATGGATCTATTAAGAGGAGGCAGGGGGGTGTACAGCTCGGTATTGATCAAGCTTTGGATGCTCTCCGCCACAGTCGGTTCTTGGTTGACCGGCTTCAAAGAACATTCGGAAACCTCTAACATGATTGACCAGTATGGATCAGGTTGAGCCTGCTTGTTTGGATTCGGCTTGCCGTCTGTGAACTGCAAGGTTGGGAGTTTAACGTCTTCTGTAGGCGTATTGTAAGGCGAGTAATCCGAGAAAATGGTGGCACGATAGAAGGGGCAGTTATTTTCGCCAAAACAGAGCTTTAAGCAAGCACTAGTTGGTAACGCTGTGCTTCCTTCTTATTGAGTGTTGCGCTCACCCAAAATTTATCTTCAATCCGCTCTGGTCTCTCTCCTCTGATTCCGATGCCAATCACATTCGTACTCGAGAAGAACAAATCCTTTGCAAACTCTATCCCCTTTTCGTCTCCCATCTTCTCCACCAGGCTGTCCACAGGCATTGTCGAAATCAGTTTCTTGTACCTAATCGAGGAATATAGATTAGATTAGGGCATGAAAAGTGGATCATCTCGCCCAATGAGAGTCGGTCTTTGCCGACACAGCCTTTGAACCTCCTCCTTCCTGATTGACACTGTTAAAGAAATATCGGATGGCACCCACACTTGTTTCAACTTTCTTCGATCCCGTCATGGCAACACGCAACATTCATTTAGACAGTCATGGAGCGCCATGATACCGTCCAATCTAAGAAAAAGCATGGGCCTGGCGGCAAGCGAAGAGCAAAGACTGGTTGTCCTACCTGCAGGGTCTTGATTCCGCTTACCCCAAGAGATTTGGAACTGCCGAGGATAGAAGCGTGGAGGAGATTAGGGGATGTTAGGATTGTGCTGCCGGATGATTAGAGGGGGAGGAGTCGCCTTACGTTCAAGCAACTGGGGGATGGAGGGACGCGGATTGAATTTAGCGAGGAGCTTTAGTTATTTTCAACTGGATAGATATTGATCACGAGTATTAATCATTTTGACACTCCTCGTTATAATGATAGTATATGTAGAACGTTTTCATATATACAAATCGTAGATGTCTGTATATCTTCAGCAAATATTATCGGCGTCATTGTCACAAATTTAACCTAAAATTCCTGCTCCTCAATCTCCTTAACATCGGAAATAGGCTTGACATTAGCAGGCCCAACCGAATCCCCAAACAGCTCCGGTATCGACTCGAGTGATTTCTGACTTGTCTACCCACCTCATCAGTAAAATTATAATCAACCCCAGCAAGGAAAGGACATACCTCAGGACAGTACAACCACACGAACAAAAAGCTCAGCGTCGTACACGCAATAAAAACTGTATAATATTTCCACCCGATATTCGCAAAAGCCGTCGGTGCAGCTTCTAGAAATATGATAGTCGCAACGAACAGACCCGAAACCGAAATCGCAAGCCCCTTTGCCCTCACGGGTGTGGGGAAGATCTCGGATGCGTAGATGTATGAAGTCGCGTCACAAGTCACCGAAAAGCAGGCAATATGCCAGAACAGGAAGAAAACGGCTGCTGTATTGGCGGCTGTGGATCCCGTACGATTGTAGACGCTTAACGCGACGCATTCGCCGATCAGAGCTGAGATTGTGCCCACAAAACCGGCCATAAGTAAACGCGTGCGACCGACGCGGTCGACAATCAGGGAGTTGATGAAATTCCCAATGGGGCAGACGCTGATCCAGGCGCCCTGGATTACGAGTTGGGAGACTGTATTGAAGCCAAGCGATTTGTAGAGCGATGGGCCGTAGTTGTTGATTACCAGAGTTGCGGTACCTTGGCAAGCAAAAAGCACTAAAAAGCCGATTATGCAGCGTTTGCGCATTGAGGGGGATTTGAACATGTCGAGGAAGGAGAGTTGTTGTTCGCGTTCGTGCGCGATCAGAGCGCGAAGGAGGTTGAAGTCGGAGATCATGGCGTCGTGGTCGTTGGCCATGGAGGTGTCGGATTCGGCGTGGATGGATTTAAAGGCTCTCAGTGCGTCTTCGGCGCGGTCGTTGTCGATTAACCAGCGCGGAGATTCAGGCAGCAAATAAATACCGCATGATAGAATGAGAGGCGGTAGACATTGAATCGCCAACGGAAGACGCCATTGTGAGCCGGAGGCGTTGACAAAGTAGAATCCTAGACCGATCCAGCTTGCCAGTGCATAGCCGAGACAGAGCATAACGCCGTGAATACCGACTAGGAAACCGCGAATCTTTGGCGGGGAGATCTCGGATTGGTACAATGGGACCAGGGCGAGCAAAGCTCCTGTCGTAAGTCAGCTATTGTTGTGGTAAGTGACAAGGGGGAAAACTTACCAACACCGAGGCCAGTAACGAACCTGAAAACCAAATACATAGCAATATGCACACTCCCAGCCTGCAACGCCCCGCCAACAACAGTAACCAAACAAGCAATCAAAATGGACATTTTACGTCCGAATCTATCTGCGGAACCAATACATGACAGGCTGCCAAACAGTCCTCCAGCTTGGAAAAGGCCATTAATCGCACCTTCAAGTTGTGTGGCATTCGGTCGTGTGTCGAGCTCGAAATACGATAGAAAAGATGGCTGGCCGAGGGTTGTGGAGATGATGCTGGAGCTGTAGCCGTAGGTTGTGCTGCCTAGGGCGACGAAGCCGACGACCTTTTTTATTTTTATTAGCAGATTATTCACTTTCAATTGACTTTAGACAGCAAGTTCTGGAATCTGAAGGTGGTACATACCAAAATTCGAACAAGAGAAGGGGAAATAGCCATGTCGGACAAGATAAAAGCCGGAACAGCAGTATCAAGTCACACAACCAACTACACAACGCCTAGATCGGTTGAGAAGCCTCCAAATCACAGAAAAGAGACGACAACCACGAAAAGACGACTATCCAAATATTTAGAATTTTGCGGGGTGTGGGACAGAAAAAAGAAGTGTATATAAAGATAGAGCTTTAGCTATGATGCTGTCTACCGCGTACTGCTGGTACCTGAATATATTACCGATGTACCGAGCGATACTCGAGATGCGTATTTGCACCGGAGTCCGGTGTCGATTTCTGCTGCAATTGTTGACCAGACTCTATGAAAGAGGAGAGATTTTGAGCGAAGAGCGTTCGGATACAATCCCGATACAATCTTGGATGAGTGGGGCGCACAGCTTAGCTGCGGCCAATGATGGGACGTACCAGGAAAGCTTAAGTTATCTACTGCCTCTGATTGGTGAACGCACTGGCTACTGCCAGGCCGCTATACCCTCTTTGGAGCTAGCGCATCAGCATTGCGGGGTTTCTTGTCGGGAAAACTCCGAAGTTACTCAGTGTGGTAATCCAGACGCGAGTCATGCAGCTTTTGCCGTCATCTTTCGACTGTGAATGGCAATGCAAAAGTACGAATACGATTGGTATTGTTATGCTATCAAAATGAGCAATAACCCTAAACTAGGGGGAAAAAACAGATTCCATCAGAAAAAGAAATCACTCTGACAAGAGTGGGACGAACCCACTATCAGCATATGTTTGCTGTGGAAAATGTTCAGAAAATACTAACCGCCCTTTCGGAATGCGATTCACCAATATACTTGACAGGAAGTACATAGCCTGAACACACCGCCTTAGACTTTTCTGGCGTTAGCTTGGTGAAAAGAGAGTCAGGATGAGGTGAGAAATTACCCGCTCGGCCATCTTGCCCTGGACAATTTCGGGGACCTCTTCTTTGCAAGGGATATTCTTGCTGGAGGCAAGAAGCTGTACTCGCTTACCATTGGAAATATACGTATACAAATTGTACCCCAAACGAGTGAGCACAGTATACTCTTGATACACCGGTAAAGCGACCCTCCCGAAATCCTGTGAGGGGCGATCACCCCCGTCCAAGGACCCTGCCTCCAGAAACCCTGATGAGAGTATGAGGCACACTGTTCTCTAGACTCCATACATGAATCTCGGCAATGCCAATCTAATCAATAACCCAGCAGCCTAGGTATTCGCAGGAATCGACCGAGTCAAAAGTCATCCTGATAATCTAAGAGAGACCCGAAAAGAAGTATACTGCCCGTCCCACCGTTTCGCCATATGGAAACCATGCTGGTCCGCGACAACTGTGTTCATAAGATTGTGGAGGTCATGCATTTCCGGGCTTGCTGGAATCAGGTGGTCGTGTGCAACATGCAGCGGCATCACGAAGCGAAGGGTACCGTACATTCCTGTGTCAGGACATATAGATTGTTGCGCCAGATGTAAGATCTCAGTGGCGAGGATCTGTCTCTTCTGGGCACGTATGTCCATGTCCATGATTGGGACATCGTTCGAGAAGCTTGTGGCTGGTAGAGAGAGGATTGATGTAGGTTGCCATGGCACGTTGAGGTTGTAACTTAGATCTTCCAGTAGAAGCAGGACCATGTGGTGGAACGCAATTGCAGAGGCGTTAAGAGGGCTGTATATAAACGAGGAGTCGCTGCTTGTACTCGCACCCGAAAACGAAGTCCGCCACCAATCTTGAAGTGCCCACATAGTCTGCTGTAGTGCTGTGGTCAATGCAGCCAGCCCTATGCCCGACATTTGTCCGTCATTGAAACGATCCGAGCCGTATAGGAGCCCGGGAACATCGACCGCAATGTTCAGCAGAGTATCAAATACGTTCCGTGATTCAGCCTCGTTGAGTTGAATGGCGTTTCTCCAAGCTGGCTGGGCAAGGAAGCAAGGTTGACGAAGGGTTCCCGCGCTGATAATCTATGCGTGAGGATGTCAATAATTTGGTTCTCCAGGATACCCCGATTAGAAGTGTATACTAACTATTGTATAGCGGAACGCTAACAAAATCTCTCTGTTGCTCCCTGCTTGATACTGACCTGGGCCGTGCATTTCAATCTGTGGTGCAATCAGCAAATGCTGAGAGAAGGAAAGATGGAAAGATATAGCATGTCCACTTACCATCCGAGAAATCCCCTCGTAATGTTTAATCCAAGACCTGGGCCAGGTGACAATAATGTTTTCGTAAAGACAAAGACACATTACGCTCATCAGGACATCTGACTCAACGCCGGTATAGGATACTATTCCGGCGTTTACGGCGTTCAATGCATGATTATATGCTTCCCTGGCTTGCACGCATGCACGAGGGCCTTCGCGTCTCATCAGGTAATAACTCCCGGTTAGTGCCTTCATGCACTTGTATTCCATGGACTCGACAGGCAAGGGTCTATCCAAGAACCTACACAGGAGACTAGGGAGGCCCGGGCTGGGTGAGCGAGTGGCATTACCGACGAGGCGGAGCAGAAAGTACTGCAGGAAACTCCAAACCAGATCAGTATTGAATGTTGGAATCGAGTCTGGCCTTGATCGCGGAGCGACTGGCACTAGGGCACGCCTTCTGTTTTGCTTTCCAGTCGAGGGACCCTTGCTCTTTCTCGATGAGGCTGTCGAATGCGTTCTGCCCAGCTCGACGGGAACCCACGCGTTTGGTGGGAGATAGCCTTTACACTCGATGCCGCGACTGGTGCAAGTCACGCAACGCGGTTTTGTGTTATCTTGATTGACGTCAGCATGCTATGATGAGAGCTAGCGGAGACCTGGCCCCTCACAGGAATAAATCAGAGGGGCTGGCGGGATTTCGAATGTATGAGGCTGAAAAACAGGGTCTGGCAAGCTTGAATCGAGAGACATCTACGTACGTACCACACTTCACCCTTCGATCTCTACACGTTGCGCACATCTTAACCCGGTGTCCGCCCGCTAGTGGAGATGGTACGGGCTGCATGACTTCCATTGTTGGTCAAGCGAGGCTGTGTCTCTGCTTCGTGGATGGTCGAAGGTTAACGTCGATTTAGTTATGTTCTGGATCACGAACCCTGGAAAGTTGTAGCAAGGACAGTCTGATTGCCTTATCCGGCGAGCCTGGTAATACTGATTGATATTCAATATTACTATTTGTTGAACTCTGAAGAGTAATCGAAGCCGAGGATGGTGAGCTAGGTGTAGAGGCCATGATATATGCTCACACAGACAGATATCAAGGTGTAGTTCGCGCTAGAAGGGAGCGGGGCATCGATAAATCGGACGATCCCAGGCTTTATTTGCTTATTCTATTAGGCTGACACCCTTACTCTCACGGAAACCCATACCGTAACCAATCAGTTTAGTCGCTCGCGCTCAACTGCCAATTAGGGAAATATAACAGTTGATCCGATGAAAGTGGCCAGCGCCAATAGGAAACATAGGAAACACTATTCGTGTTGGTCTACTCTTATCTCTTCGTCGTTTCGAAAAGTCTGGGATGTGACTTATCCACAGCGTCGCCAGGATTTGACCACTAAGCTCGGCATCAGGCGTGGTATATAGTGAGATTCTCCCAATTGTGTACCTAGTCATCTGCCCACGGAGGAAAATGTTTTTACACATCACAACGTCGACCTTGACGACCCTTGCCCTCCCAAAAATCACTGATTCAAAGCCGATACAATCTCCAAACTCATCGCCGTCTCATACATCCACACCATGTCTCTCTCTAATATGATAATCCCTACCAACGACAATGATTTCAACCTCTTGAGATGCCTCACCGGCAGCGAGAATTTCTTCACCGTAATGGAAACGATCGCAATCGCAGCTCTATTTTGCCCTCACGCGGAGCACCTCAGCTTCTTCATAACCCATGCTCTACTCCCCGGGTGGTTGGAGGCGTATTCAGACTACGAAGCAATGGGGGTGCTAAGAGACCACGACCCAAAGTTTGTGGTTAGATCGGCACATGCGCGTCTGGATGCGCGGCGATACAGGCTCATGTCAATGTGGGAATACACCAGCGCCACGGAATCAGCGCAGAGCATGCTGCAGGGACTCTGTATATATCTGCATGCATTCTTTGAACGGAAAGAACCACACGTTGGGCCTGAGTATAGATGGGACATATGCATGGCTCTTAATGACGATATAAGGGGGCAACTGCTCGATACTGATTATGGACTAGATGTTCTTGTGCCGGCGACGTTGGATGGCATCAGAGAGACAGTTTTCGAACTGGAGCAGCTGGCGTCTGATCGAAATGGCGTTAACAAGATACTGGAGAGAGCAGCAAATGCAGAGTGGATAATGCATGAGGCGGAGCGTACATGGGCTAACCAGCCTCAGAGTGAGGGATCCGTCAGCCGTTCTTTGGGAAGCCAGGGAATGAGTTTGGAGCAGGCACATGAGTACCTGCAGAGCAGACTGGAGTATTGGGAGGAGGATATCCGACACTATGAGAATGCACGAAGCACATGATGTACCGAGAACTGATTTGCCGAATATCTGAGATTTATCAATTCTAACAGCTTCCGACACTGTTCATTCTACAGCCTTACAACCTATATAAACTAGTTGACTAGCTTGGAATCTCCGCATTTGTACCAATTTAAGAAATAATTTTATACCATAAAATCTTTATTAAATAATGTTGATTGTCTCTCATTCATTACTATCTTAGAGATATCTGATTTTCTGAGTTATCAATGGATGAGAAGCTGTATAAACTTTCTCTAGACGGTATAATCATCAAAAATACACTCCCTGCCTTCAGAGAGCTTTCAACCCATGTCCAACTTCAGTCATCACAGGAATGAGTGCCTATCTCTTAGAGACACTGAGCGTAGTAAGGGTTAGCGGTTGTACAAGCGTAAGGTGCAACACAGCTCGTTGGGCCGGAGTATCCGCTACCTCCACACTGACCCCAGTGTGTCTGGCCAGCTCCAGATACTGCTGTGGTACTAGTGATGGTGGTAAGGGTGGTGGAAGTGGTGTGGCTACCAGGCGAAGTGGAATAACCGGCGGCAACGATATTGGCTTGAACGGAATTCTCAGTTGAGTCAGAAGGGTACCCGGAAGTCATCACACCCTCGTAAAAGGTGCCTTGAGCACCGTTACTGTTGTCACCACCCGTGCCGAGGATAATGGCGCCTTCTTTGTGCATCGGATTGTAGCCTGATGGGCGTATGCCATTGTAGTATGTCGAGAGAGAGCCAGATTGGGCATTGCCACCACGGATTGCCCAATTGTTTGGCTCACCCTTCACAATTGCAGTGACGAATCGCCACTTGATGGATGCATCGGCGGTGTTTTGTTTGGCGTTATAACCGGAGAAGAGACCATTCTCCAAATCAGCCATAATCCAAGGGCCTGATCCAGAACCAGAACCCCAGACATTACAGTTACCGAAGTAGATAGCCTCCATGTGGCCAGCGCCTGTATCGGTACCACTGGTTTCAGCATTACCATAGTCGAAGCAGCAGCCACCGTTGTAGTGCGTTCCGTCAAAGATGGCGTACATTCCCTCGGGTTGATCGCCTGTGGCTATACCAGAGGTCCTATCATTACGGTAGCCGTCACCAGGTGCAATAAACACGCCGTACGCCTTTTGTCCGTTCAGATAGATTGGAGCAGCGGTCGCGCTGGATAAATTATCTGAACCATTTGGTCCAGGTCCACTCCAGCCACCTTTCGGAGCTTGGGTGAGATGGTTCCCCTTTCCAGATTGGTCGTAGATGATAGATATGAGGCAGGTTGTTCCTGAACAGAAGGAGTCTTGCGTGGCAGCGTTAGCAACGCCGCCGGCGGCCAATGGCGCGATATCTTTCTTGCTGTTATCAGAACTCCGTGTCACTTGGTACAGCGGGCCAGTATAAGCATCATAGAGTGCGCGAGTGGTACTGTGCGCGGCAACGCACGGTGTGCCACCTGAAGAGTAGATGTCACAAGGTCCGGCGGCAACCAGAGAGCTCGTAGCAATAAGGCCCAATGCAAGTATGCCGGCTCGTTCGAAACTATGTTTGAACGTCATGTTGAATCGTGTTGTGAGACTGTACAAGTATCAATTGCGTTTCAAAGATGTTGTTCGAGTGGGTATCGATTCAACTGCTAGCTATTGAAGAGGGCTTTATACTGCTTCCAACGCACACTATGAAGGAGTCATGCCTTTAAAATCGGATAATTCGAATAATTCAAATACATCCTTTTAACCGACAATTTGACTACATCGTATTGTGATGTAACGTATATGCCGTCATATTATCCCAGAATGGAAGAGGGGCATGGTGCTTGATCGGCGGCAAGATGAAAATCTTCGGAGGCCTTCACCATGCAGTAGAATGCTCTAAAATACGAGGCAAGCAATTAAGCATTTGGGCGGATATCCGTTAACGATCCTGGGGCGTTGACCACCGATATCAAGAGCGATAATCCGCACTTGTCTCAAATTTATGCCATCAATCAACGCCCGTTATATCAAGCGGTCAAACGAACTCGGCAATCAGGATGTACAGCCATCTACCGATGGCATTGCTCCTGAGCTTGATACTTGGACGGAGTACATCGCCTTTGACACCTGGCGACTCGGTAAATTTGTCAAATAGGCGAGATCAGAATACCGATAAATTTCTTCAGAACACAAGTGCAGGAAACGACAGGAACGAAGACCACTTCGTGGCTGTTCTATGTAGATATCCCAATTGCGGGGTTTAAATGCAGCGGCTCAATTATGGGGATGTTTCTTGTCCCTTGCAAGCTTGCAAAAGCTTGTTCGATATGATGATGATTTCTTATGTTGTGAGGATAAAGTCAAACTGTGGGGTATGGGGTGAGTTCAAAGGTCAATTGCGGGGATACACCTCCAGGGCTTCCAAGGTTGACATATTTTAATAATCGAGCTGAGCCACACTCATATGCTTGACCTTGATCAACTGATTGAGATTCTTGCTGTACTACTAAATGACGGATATGAATAAGCTTCTTATAGCTCTGTGTTAATGAGTTTACTAGTCTTAAATTACCGGTATGCAACTAGATTTATTGGCCAAGCAGTCGATTTGATAGTGGCTAGCTAAATGATTGTCTGTTGTTCAATTATTCTAGAATTTATCTACAAAGCAGTATTTATGAACATGTTATTTGGCTCTATTAGAAATTTCTTAGAAATTGCTCTTGCCCAAGATCAAGCGTATGTGCCTTTATTACAAATATCACGGTATTGTTCTCTTATGGGGCGGATTCAAACTTGATGACTTACGGAGCTAGAGCTAGAGCTAAGATATATGATACTGAGGCTGCAGTATAAACTAGTCAAAACCAACTCCTCTTTGCAACAACATTTGACGACTTCCGAGGCGTCAACTGGTCCTTATCCAACAGACATAGGGCAGGTCCTATATTTGTGACAACCAGGCCGTCGCCTCCAAACTACAAAAGTACCTAGCTACTGATATACATTAATGTAAGATCTGATTATAAAAACTCTATTCTATGCTAGATAGGGATTTGGCTTGAGGTCATCTATACCCCCATCCATAGCTACCCGCCTCGTGAATTCACCCATGACCATGCCCGGGTCAAACGGCAACTTCATGTCTACGTTAGGGTTGAGAAATGAGTCCCAGTCAAAGTCCTTCGAAAGGTAGGGACTTTCTAAGAAGTCTCGTCTGACGGTGGTATCAGAATATCTTGGAAGAGTTGTGCCTTCACCCATGCATTCTTTAATCATCCCAGTTCTCTTTTCAGAACCAAAATCGTATTCACGCATACCAGAATTGGCGTCTCCCGACTTAATATTACCCATAGGATCCACGTTGCGAATTGTCTTTCTGCCTCGGGCAGGAGCATGTTGCTTGGATACATGGTTTCTTAGAGCCCGTGCCGAAACAAAAGGCGGATATTGACAGCCAGTAAACGTGCACCTTAAAGGGAAAGTATGCATAGCTTCGTGTTCTAGTCGTAAAGTCTGATTATCAAAGCCGGTCGTAGCTCGAGGGCAGGAAGGTAGGCGACAGGTAAAGACGGTCGTGCAATGCTCTCGCTGAAAGCGCTCCAGGTCTTCCTTTGATATTTCTGGGAAATAGGATTGAGAAAGGATATACCGAACAGTCCTCTGATAGTTAGCAAGGACGTCTTCAAGTTCACGAATTGGCCCTAACTCGGCAGGCAGAGATACTAGAATTTGTTGTCAGTAAATACCTAGGTATGTGTATTCTAATGAGGCGGGTAGGTGATTGGAAAAATAACTACCTTCTTGCCCGGATACACCGGGAAGCATTTTCTGGCTTCGCGCTTGTAGAGCAATTTTAGCATGTTTTTGAAGTCCTGGATATTCTTTGAGGAGGCCAAGGCGGTTGTCTGATCCTGCCAATTCGCCTGTCTCCTTTGAAGAAAGTGATAGCCCTCCCAACGTTTCTAACGCGTTAGAAAGGTTCCGAAGTGTCGTAGTCAGATCAGAAAACTGTTGTTGAGAATTTGAGGAGAAGGTGTCCAGAATATAGTTAACCCAATATTGGTTGGCGTAGATATGAAAGCCGTGTAATCCCTTCAAAACCCTCATTAAACGATCTTGATGAGAATATCTAATATTAAATACTTGTAATCCGGACAAAAGACAGGTTGTTGATGCGAGAGCATGTTCGTAAATCTCCTTGTCTCGAGAAATGAGCAACTTGCTCCCGGGCATTTGCAGATAACTAAGAACACCATTAGTATATATGTCCGACTTTGTAAACCTGCCGTTAGAACCTTACTCTTTTACTGAGACGTGAATAAAAGTTAGAGTGGAGTCGGGCCGTTCCTCAATGAGAGGCATGCCCATGTCAAAGATGTACAAGGGAACAGGGTCGTCGTTCAAAGGATTGCCAGTACCGAATGACAATGCTGACCGTAATTCAAATTTTCGAAGTGGACGTTCTGCAAATGCTATCCAGCCAAATATGCTTTTCATGCGACTGACTGACCGACTATCAAAATTGGACATAATTTGGACCAAGACTCTCTCGTAACTAGGTACAACTCGTTAAATAGACGCAGCAAAGACACAAGTCAGAGAACTTACAACTCAGCTAACTTCCGTGGTAATGTATTGATAGCGTCCCATATTTCTTTACTGCTGTAGAACATGTTGTGTGTAATATAGTCCAGAACCAGCCGAGCCCAGAGGAACATACCTATTGCCTGGTCAGTTAGTTCTTGCCCGTGATCGTGATACGTACCATCTGCCTTTTTAGCGATGCTTTCCCCAATATCTATGAAATCTCGGTCCTTAAGAGCAAGTTGCGAGAAACGATAAGACTGGGCTTTTAATCGCTGTTCAGCATATGCGCAGATTGCACGTCCAAGACTCTCCTTTTCATCACCTAATACGACTACTGGCCTTTTTCGAAGTCCACTTTCTAGAGATTGCGAACGTCGAGATGAGAACAGAACCTTGAAAGTCGCACGGTCTAATGACTGTGACTTCAGAATACTATTCATCAGGCTGATGAGTCGTCTCTGTTTGTCCGATTCCATTTCATCTAGGCCGTCGATGATCATATAAATACTCTGCTGTTGACCAAGATCTTCTGCTAACACCGTTATAGCAGTCTGTAGTAGATGCTCCAGGACACTTATGCTGACTGGTTTTCTTCCAATCACATATGTCTCATATATATGAGCAGCCAAATCACTACTCGCGCGGACTAGTTGCAGAAGTAGTGACTTCAGAATTTCATCGTACTGTGTTGAAGAGGAGTACGAATATGTGCAAAAGTGACATGTCACAAAAGACTTCTGCGAGGCATTCAAAAAGGTAACGAGCTGGCCAGAGATGATAGTCTTACCAGTACCGGGGTTTCCTTGGAGCCAAATACAGGTTATATCTGACTGGTCAGCCCGAAGCCAGTTCAATAATTTTGGATTTTCCAATACCCATGAACATGTTCCCGGGTGGTTTGACCCTTCCGTTGAAATTCTGTCAAATATTAATGACTGGTCGGTTTCGTTACTCTTGACCCAGCTGCAGATAGCCTCAAGTTGGCGGGCAGTTTGCTTTTGTTCAGAATTTTGAATTTTGGCAAGACTTTCGTGTCTCCATTCCTCCAAGACTCTTCTCATGTTTTTCGCCTCAGCAATGTCATACGCATTAGCCTCCTTGTCAATTTGCTGCTCATGTCTTGCTAGGTCTTCCAAAATATTGTCAAATCTTTGTTGAAACCGCCCCCAGGACGTTAGAAAGAAAACTCGCCAAGCTAATTCAACATATCAGTAACGGATTGTTCCCATTCACACCTGGGGTAGCTTACCACTGCGTCGCACGAGCTTATACGCTTCTTTGTGGAATCGGAGTATATCGGCGTAAAAGACCGCGAGAGTTTGCTGAAACTCCGCATTCTGACGAAACGTCTCAATAAGAACCTTGAATCTTGTCAACGATTCTGCGATGCGGGAATATGCCTTGACAATCTGCTCGAAAGCATCCACGTAGTCCGAAGAGATCTAGAAAAAGCCGCGACCGTTTGTGTAAGCAGGGGACCTGCATAGAGAAACAAAGCCATCAATCCCACTTACCTTGAGAATGATCTTAATCGGGGCCCAGATCCATGGCAGATAAGGGGTGCCGTTGCAAAGGACTTCGATAGTCTGGGCATAGTAACCCAACCCAGAGAACAGGGGCATGAGACGGCGCATATTGCGCAAGGACTGTCGTGCTGCAAGTTGATTTTCAATCTCTAGCGCTGCATTTTGCACATTCTCAAGAGTAGTGATTTCAAAATCTTTTGAATCGGCCGGTGACACTGTCTTCTCTAGATCTTCAAATGCTTCCCGAACCGTTCTCTGAGCGATGGCCAACGCAGGATCTCGTCTTCGAAGCGGCATGATGGGCGACAACAACGACTCGACCGTGACAATAAAAAAAGGTTGAAGATGTTGTAAAAGACAAGAAGGGTGAACTGATGATGGAAAAGTTTCTGGGTTGAGGCTGGGCAGGATTCAGCCTTGGGCGGCGAGGTGCATGCAGGCAATCACGAGGCTGGAAGGAGCGACCAAGAAGCTCCCACCGACAACTGCCAGCCTTGTGGCGTCTTCACCACTGCAGCATCTCATGTTTTCCTATCCTACCAGGACTTTTCGCCTATACCACGCAGTCGCGTCTTGCAAAGGCACCATAAGCGACACAACGCTCCAATCGAACACTTGGACCACAGAGTACGAAATCGCCCGTCACGATATGGACTTTGAACACTCTCGGGGCTCTGTTAAAAAAAGGCGCTTAGACGACTCAGACGATTCGCTGCTGCACCCAACATCTACCACGGCATTCAATCACAATGCAATATTTGCTCTGCAACCTGTGTCTCAAAATTATAACCTTGGCCCGGATCAACGGACAGTTACCTTTTTTCCAAACCAGCAGAACGATGGTTATCCTAGCCAGTATCATCAGGAGCTGCCATCGCTCTGGAACGAGTTTGATGTCGTTTTGTCTGATGATACAGTCGGTATCAATCTTGCGGCTTTATATGATCACCAATTCGGTACCGGACGATCAGTTTTTCAATTTGAATCAATTCCGTCCCAGTTAAGTACCAACGAATGGTTTCTTCCCACTCCAAACCCACCAAACGCAGATCACCGAGTATATGACAACGGGTCGGATATTGAAGGAAATACCGTGATCTGTTTTGGCATGGTTAGTATATTATATCATACCTACTATGATGGGACATGCATGGCGCTCACTCTTTCGAGAAATAGGTTGCAGGGATCCCGGGAGAATGTGAGGTGCCAGCCCGTCATGATCAGGCATCACTTCCTGCTCGAATCGCAGTCGAGTTAAAGACGGCCCGAGAATTCTCAGGTGCATCCGTTGCTAACATGAGAGGAACTGTCTCGACTGAGCACGGGCAATTACTCCAAGCGATATTAGATGAGACGGCCATCAGGACTCAAGCGACTTGCGTATTGGATGACCGGAATAATGGATCGAGAAAGCCAGCTGGGCTTCTGCCTCAATTAATTTCTTGCTCGCTTTCCATCAACCTATATGGACCCAGAGAGCTATTTGAAGAGGTTGGAACATTCTTCCAGGATTACGATATTTATCTACAAGACCCTTTAGCTTGCGACCTCAACGTACGATATTGCAACCCTCATCGACTTTCATCGATAATCTCATCAACATACCCAATGACCTATGACTTGGAAATGAACATTCTGGAGGCTTTTGAAGCCCAACCTACATCCCGTCACTCGGAGCTGCTTGACGCCTTGGACCCACAAGAAGACCTCCCGGAGGCCTCACAACCTGCAGAAATACGAACGCAGCTAGAAAGGTATTTCGAATTGAACGGCTTGAATAAATTTGCTTCTAATTTTCGTTCCAAGGCATCAAAAGCAAGCCCTAACCTTTATGCTACGAAGAGAGCAAGGATGGAATTTCAATTCTAGCTGGGGAGACCTCTGGGGTTGGAAAAAAGCCAGCCAAGGTAGAGTGTACGTTGTCCCTATTTCTACTTCTATTTTAGTTGAATATATGTCAAGAAGCTAGATACTTTAGGCGCAATACTGATCCTTGGGGGAAAGGTTCATCAATATGATCTCGGGGGATCATCAGCTTGAAGAACCCAAGCAATTTTTCGGGGGCATCATTGCAGATCCGATGGGGCTTGGGAAGACTCTGACCATGATTGCCCTTGTTGCAGCAACTGCACGGGGCCACAGCGCGAAAGACTTTGGATTGCAAGGGAACCTGGACGACGTTGGAAACAACAACCCAACATTGATCGTTGTGCCACCGCCCCGTATGTTTCCGTTCGTACCTATCCGCTTCTAGGCCCCATTTCTGATAATTGTGTTAGTGTTGGATACTTGGGAGGAACAACTATCCCAGTACGTATGACCAATCAGTCCTTGGCTATCCGATTTACAAGGTTTGCTGAACATATCAAACCAGGCATGTTGTGCCAGGAAGTCTCACATGGTCCCGACACCATGGCAAGAGCCGTTTACTGGACGTATTTGAAATGAAAAAGCTTGACCTGATTTTTACTACATACCATACGATATCGGCTGAATGGAAAAATGGGAAGCAAGCTGATCAATCTCTTCTATTCTCCACCCACTGGAAACGACTAATTCTTGACGAAGGCAAGTTTTGTACCTAGTAAACACCCAACAGATACTTACTTTCCAACAGCACATTTTATCCGAAATAACAGCTCGCAAATGGCCAAGGCAATTCGCGCAGTTCCAGCGGCCGCGCGATGGGCAGTGACAGGCACGCCTATCCAAAATCGTCTTGGAGACCTAGCGGCACTCTTCAAATTTCTCGATGTTTACCCTTATGGCGACATTCGACGTTTTGATACGGACATTACTAATTTATGGAAATCTGGCGAATCCAAACAAGCCGTGGAGAGACTCAAAAGGCTATCGAGGTGCCTTATTCTCCGAAGACCTAAAACCACGATCAATCTACCTACGAGAAAGGATGTCCGCTGTCCAGTCAGCTTTATACCGGAAGAAAGAGTGCTGTATGATCATGTCAAATACCAGGCTATTGCACATCTCGCAGAGGCGTCAGCGAATTATGGCCGAGAAGAAACGTCACAATCTATAACATTCGTCAACGTCATCCAACAAATCAATACATTACGCATGATTTGTAACCTAGGACTCCATTATGGTTCTCGCCACGATACCAAGGCACCGGAATATCAAATTCATTCACCCGAAGCTGTCGATTGGGCCAGCATAGCGCAACAGGCGTTTAACTTTCAATGCGAAATCACATCCATCACATGCCAACGGTGCAAATCTTCGCTCGATATGACGGAAAGAGTTTATAGTGGATCTGGAGAACAGGTTGTAGAAAGTCCTCTTTTCTCGCAATGCTTGATGTTTATCTGTCCAGACTGTCTACAACACTCACATGGCAATACGTTGTCTTGTGGGCATGAGCTGCCACATCCATTTGCTCCAGTTTCGTTGAATGCTTCTGTCCTAGAAGAGAGCGTACTCACTACAGCCCATTCCTCTGTTGACAGCTATACGGCTTCAACCGGGTTGCCTTCCAAGGTCACTGCCTTGTTGACACAACTGAAGGCTCAACCGTCAGATGTGAAAAGGTCGGTCAAAAGAGAAGTCTGATGCCCCGACTCTAACTAACCTCATATCTCTGGCAGTGTCGTTTTTTCCACATGGAGAATGTCCTTGGACGTCGTCGAGGCTGGTCTAAACCAGGCGCAGATTCCATGCCTTCGATTCGATGGCAAGGTACCACAAAAGGAGAGAAAAAGCGTGATTGACAGATTTAAACACGACCCGTCTATACCCATTTTGCTTTTGACTCTGTCATGTGGTGCTGTTGGGTGAGTTTTTGTTCATCCGAACCATACCAGCTTTTACCATATCATGGCCTCTTGGACTAAATGAATAACAGATTAACTCTAACCGAAGCTTCATATGCATATCTCATGGAACCGCATTGGTAATTTGGAGTCTCCTTATCTGCAGCATGACTACATACTCATATCCGATTGATCAACCTTAGGAACCCTACGGTCGAGGAACAGGCACTCGCTCGAATCCACCGACTCGGCCAGAAGAAGGAAGTGACAACAGTCCGCTTTTATATCAAGGACACCTTTGAAGAGGTCAGTAATCAACATAAATTTTCATATAAATTTTGAAACCTGAATGAGAAACTGATGACTTTCGAAGCGTGTGATGGAACTTCAGCGATCAAAAGACGAGTTGGCCGGCACGCTTTTCTCATCGGATGGTGCACAATCCGGAAATGCTGCGCGTTTGGAGGTGAGTGCCCCAAATGGAATAATCTATTGAAATAAATATAATAACCGGCTGTCCTCTTTTCAGCGTCTTTGCAGTCTTTTATAGTTGACCTTCAATCTTTCGTTTAACATTTGAGCGATTTACTACGATCTCTATGTTGGTATATTCTTGTCCTTTCTTCGACAGGTACCGAGGTACCAGTGATAAGAAGCTTGCGGTATTATAATCAAACATCGAGCGACGATATATACTCCAAATTTTGGCATAAAAATGACAATGTGGTGGAATCAAGTTTATTGGGGCGATGGTGAAGTCCTAGCCAGGGGAGAGAAGGGACCCAGCGACTTGGAATGCGAACGGTTTCATTTCAAGCCTTTTCCTTTGTACAGGAAATAGTAGATAAGATTCCAGGTACACTTGCCCAATCAATCCATCGCGCTTGTTCCATAAAGATACGTAACGTACTTTCCAAACGATATACTAGAGCAACTCTGCTACTTGTGCCTCGTACCACCCTGGAAGGTAATTGCCGAAACATCCATGAATGACTCAATTCTCCTTATTTCCAAGTGCAGATAACGCCCTGAAAGGAAAAGGAAAGATGAAACTTTGCTGAGTTGCTCCGGATACTCCTCGTGGCGCGCATTACCATACAAAGAAATCCACGGGGCCATCCGTGGTAGTGTGAGTTTAGGGCTTCACGATAGCTCAATAATTGCGGACAAAGAGAAACGGAAACTAGTAGGCTCAAAATCTATAAATTACTAGCAAAAGCCCAATTATGATTTGACCAGCCAGCCAGTAAACAGACATTGTAGCAAAATGATGGACTGGCAGAATTCCAGGAGCTCGTTGCTGCTGAAACCAGCGCTGGACCACGTCCATCTATCATGGCCTGGGATCATTCTCGCCGCAGTGCTTATCGCGGCGATTGTGCACAGTCTACGAGTGGTGTATCAGCCTGGCTTGCGGATGCTACCGGGCCCTTGGCTGGCTTCATTTTCGCGACTTTACAAGATCTTTCTCGTTTACGATGGTCGCTGCCCTGAGAAGGAGCGGGCTATGCACAAAAAGTACGGCCCTGTGGTGCGAACAGGACCATATCATGTCTCTTTCTCAGACCCTGCAGCTATCCCGGCCATTTATGGCATTGCGCCAAACTTTATCAAGGTAAATTTCGATTCGATTGCTAAGTTCTATCGCGCGCTCACTCACTCCTTCTCTCTCATTCAGAGCGATTTCTATATCCCCTTTGGCGCGCGACACGAAGGAAAGGCGTTCAACACTATCTTCTCTACGCGAGATACAGCATTCCACAAGCACTTGAAAGTCCACGTGTCACAAATCTTCTCTCTCGGTTCGATTCGCACGCTCGAGCCTATGGTGGACAAGTGCTCTGACATCTTCATGAGGACGATGCACCAGTTGGCTGGTGAGAAAGTTGATCTCGGCGAATGGCTGCATTGGTTTGGTTACCTCGAACATCCGGTCTGTTAAGATTATAAGCTAATCACCTTATATAGGTACGCCTTCGACGTCATTGGAGCTATTACATTCAACAAGAGGTTTGGCTTCATGGAGCAGCGAGAAGATATTGGGCACATGATTGCCGTTATTGACAAAGTGCTCATGTACGGCACAGTGATGGGACAGATTCCTTATTTACATGCTTACCTGCTGGGTAATGACTATGTTCCGGCTCTGATTGCGAAGCTGGCACCTAATGTTCCTAATCCGATTGTTTCTATCATCGAGGTTAGTGGGAGCTACTCCAACATCGCATCTACCATTACTGATTTCGAAGAATCTAGTTCGCCAAAGCTGAATTAGTCTGCTACGATCAATCCAATAATGTCTCCGAGCGAGGAGATTTCCTGGCCTGGATTAGAAGGGAGATGGCAAAGGGCAAAGATATCAGTGAGGATGACACGGTGAACCACCTAGCCAACAACCTGTGAGCAATTCCGCGAGTCTGATCTACCTTGATTAGAAAGAACATAGCTAATTCGTACTAGCCTCGCAGGAGGTGACACAACGGCCATCTCCCTCCGTGCGATTATCTACTTCCTCATAAAGAATCCCCATGTCTACCACAAAGTCATGGCAGAAATCGACGCAGCGGACGCCGCTGGCAAGCTCTCCAAGTTTATTACTTACGGAGAGTCCCTTGAGCTCGGATATTTGTAAGACTAATCCATCCTCTTACAAAAAGAGATTTCCCTACTCCATCGGTGGTCGTGACTAACACCAAATAGACAAGCAGCAATGCGCGAAGCAATGCGCCTCCATCCCGGCGTCTCCATGTCGCTCGAACGAGTCGTCCCCTCAACCGGCGCAACAATCTGCGGCGTAACCCTTCCAGCAGGAACAGTGGTCGGCGTAAATCCAGCCGTAGTACACTATGACACAGAGATCTACGGCGCCGACGCAGCGCATTTTCGCCCCGAGCGTTGGATCGAGAGCTCAGAGGAGCAGTTGAAAGCGATGAATCGATCTTTTTTCGCGGTTCGTTGCCCCCACCAACTTTCTGGTTGAGGTTAAATGCTGATGTAGCTTTATGGGCAGTTCGGACATGGTTCCCGCGCGTGTATTGGAAAAAACATCTCCATCATGGAGCTGGGAAAACTGGTACCGCAGTTGTTGAGGGAGTTTGAGATTGAGTGGGCTTCTGAGGAGCCTACTTGGAAGGTATTCACCTATTTCTTTGCGAGGCAGGAAGGGATGATTGTGCGGCTGAAGCCGCGAAGGGCGAAAATGGCGGAATGAACGATACCTAGGGCCTCAACGATGGGCTGTGGTATTGGTTTATTGATGGAAAGGAGAGGTTTTGGTCGGCGAGCTTGGATGTTTATACTTACTTTCATGTACCTTATTGAGGTTATACAAGCACATACCAGAACATATGCAACCAGTGGCAGCATTCACCGATGTAGGCACCGTTGAGCCGTTTCGTACAGCTCAGTTGAGGGCAGCGCTTGTAAGATTTTATGTTGAATGCATCATACGCGTCCATATCTCACTAGGATTCTAGCTCAAACCATGACTTATTGAAGGGCGATAGTCGACATTGATTCTTTTTGTGCTTAGGTAGCGATATTTCCGCGTCTTGACTCACTTTGTAGATGAAGAACAACTTGTCAGTTCGAATAGTCAGCTGATGCACAAACTTCTCATTGATTTATGTTTCGCTCTCAGATATTTTGAGATTGGTAAGATGATTTGTTAACTTAATGTTTGATTTTTTATGGGGTTCGCTCTGAGCTAGAGACTAGCTCCAACAGTTTAGTGAGATGGCTTCCCCTGCAAAATAACGACACTTCCGCAAACAGCTGTGCAACCGCCTGCGACATTGTTACACTCCACATTCTTCAGCCTTTAATTGCAGTTTCACCTCCGTGATCAATCATATTTGTATGCAAGGGTCTGTGTGGTGGAGTCTAATTGCATTCGGCGGTTCAGAGTCAGCCTCCGCCACGAGGTCGAGCCTTGCATAACAGCCACACCCAGAAAACCATCAACCTTACCTCAACCTCGACCTCAACCTCAACCACGCACTCAACACATCCAACCTGGATCCTCCTCCGTCAATCATAACAACCTCCCACCACCGCCGACGCTCGTCCATCTCCGTCCCTCCCCTCCGCCTCGTCAAAGAATCGCAACCACAACAAGTACGCGATAGCTCCTCTTGGGGCCAGGGTAGCACCTCCGGTCTCCCCGCCGGTCCCAACTCCGTGCGCCCTACAACCCTCACGCCAATCCCCGGCACACCGTCAAACCCACTGCCATCGCCCATGACACTCTCGCGATCGCCCTCCCCGCTTCCTGGAGGCGGATGGTCAAGTCCCGGCCTGACTCCCGGTAGCGGCGCCACGAGCCCGCGCTATCCAACGACAGGTCACGGCTCGTTGAGTCCGGGTGCAATATCATGGGCGAGCGCAAAAGCGAAGAGCGACGAGGTGAGGAGTTATCCATCGTTTTCGACGAGGAATTCGGGATTCTTTTCGAGACAGAAGCGTAAGATTTCGGCGAGTTTGCCGCGGTTTTCGTTGTCGAGAGATTTTCGGGAGCAGGAGAAGTTGGGAAGAGGACGGTCGTCGGGTTCGTCGACGGGGTGGAGAGCCAGAGATAATAGCTTGAAAGGCAGGGTGGTGTCGTTCGTGGGAAATGCGATGCGGAGGAGGAGGTTTAGGTTATTGTTCTCGTTGTTAATGGGTTTTATACTTTATTTGAATTTCTGGTCTGGTATGTCTTTCCCCCTCGTCCTGTTTTGCTAAGACAGTCTCTGACTGATTTGGCTGCAATAGTACTTGTCGAAGCGTATCGAGGCTCTGCATTGGGCAACGGAAGAAAAATCGTCATCATCACAGCATCGAACGTCGAGGGCGGCGTAATGGAATGGAAAGGAGCACGCGAATGGGCAATTGAGCGAGTCAGTTTATGGAACAAGAGAAAATACGCCAAGCGATGGGGATACGAGATTGAAGTTGTTAATATGGTGGCCAGAAAGCGATATGCGCATGAATGGAGGGAAAGCTGGGAGAAGGTCGATTTGATTAGGGATGCGATGAAGAAATATCCAAACGCGGAATGGTGAGCACTCTTCTCAAAACCTGGGGTTGAGGTGAGAGGCTAATTGTATAGGTTCTGGTGGCTTGATCTAAATACCTTCATCATGGAATACTCCTACTCCCTCGAAAACCACATCTTCAAACATCTCGACGACTACACTTACCGCGACATCAACTACTACAACCCCTTGAATATCACCCACCCTCTAACCGACATCTACCTCGACCCCATCTCCCAATCCGCCGTCGGCGACCAAGACCCTTCTTCTATAAACCTCGTCCTTCCGCAAGACTGCGGCGGCTTCAATCTCGGCTCCTTCTTCATCCGCCGCTCCGACTGGACCGATCGTTTACTGGATGTTTGGTGGGACCCGGTCCTGTACGAACAGAAGCACATGGACTGGGAACACAAGGAACAAGACAGCCTCGAATATCTGTATACAAACCAGCCGTGGATCAGACCCAGTACAGCCTTTGTGCCGCAACGACGCGTCAACTCTTTTCCGCCGGGTGCATGCGGCGACGGCACAGACTTGGGAATTCATTACCAGGAAAAACATCGCGATTTCTTGGTGAATATGGCGGGTTGTAATTGGGGTAGGGACTGTTGGGCAGAAATGTATGGGTATAGAGAGTTGAGTAATTGGTTGAATCGGACGTGGTGGGAGAAGTTTAAGGATTCGATTACGGATTTTTGGAGGAGGTGGAGGGGCGTCAAGACGTTGTATGAGGAACATCACGAATGGGTTCAATGATTTTTGTTTGCTGCTTTAGATTCTCTTCTTATAATTTATTTACATTTACTCTTTTGGAAGATATTGATTGCTAATATCGTCATTTTTCTTCTTCATTACTTTGGGGTCACTTGCACCATTGCAATGAGTTATCACTCCGGTTATCCTTCATTGACGGCATATAATATGATTGACCTGAAGCGAGAACAAAGTTATGAGGGGCATTCGCCGACGTGTAAGTAAGCCACCTCACTCTCAGCCAGCCTTCCACGTGATATAGTTTCAGCCCTGCCTGCCACATTTATATTATTAATTTCACACGCCTAACATATAAACTCTGGGCAGAGGCCGCAGAGCAGCTGGCGCGGGGTTAATACGAGCGTTGAAGCACGATACATAATTAGTGCTTACTCCCCCAGCCGTGGTGGGAAAAGGAAGAAAAGTAAACATCCCATCTTGTTGCATCGGAAAAGAAGGAAAGAAGGAAAAGAAGATAGATCAACCATGGCAGAACATCTTTTCCACCCCGACTCACCCCAAAACCCCCTCCGTATATCGTACGATGGCCCATTATACGACGGCGGGGACTGGGACACATTCCCTTCTCGCCATGGCTGGAAAACCGAGACAGGAGCCGACAAATTCCGTTTACGTGCCCTAGCAGCCGAAATGAAAACTGGAATAGAATGCTGGCTTTATTTTGGCGTGTTGCATCACGTTTTTGCGGGGAACGTTGAGCAGGCTGATTTCCTGCTTCGTGATGACGATGATGGGAGGCAGTACGTCACGACGAGGGATTTGTATAAATACGTCGAGAATGCGAAGGTGTGGAAGAAGAATAAGACCGGCGAACGTGTTGTAGCCGTCGTGCAGAAAGTGTGCGAGCAACTTTCGAAATACACTTCCGTGTTACGAGGGGACATTACTCTGGCCATTAGGCTGCTGTGCAATGCCCTCTGGAACATCGCCGTGAAACGAGACGGACCACAAACCAAATCCGCGCATGTGCAGAACTGGCTTTTGAGTAAGGAGTACGAAGCTGACCTTCTGCTCAAAAACGGGTGGTGTCCGTGGGAAGTCGAAAAGTCGCGCATGACCGGCGGCAGCGTCGATACGCCTGCGTATTTGTTGCAGTTGGTCCGCAAGAAGCCTGATTGGGATCAGAAGACGCATGATAAGTGCAAGAAGACGGAGTGTGTCGCTAATAATGTGGATGAGAGTGATTATGTTACGAGACATGTCGTGGAGGGTTGTAGTTGTGCACATCAACAGGCTAATATAGATCAGTTGCATGCAATCCTGAAAGATGGCGGTGTTCCGTTGGTAAGTATTTCGCCAACTGGCGAGGTTGATGAAGAGGAGAAACCTCAATTCAAGATTGAGATTGTACGCAAAAAGACTGGGAGGCAGTATGCGGCGATTTCGCATGTGTGGTCTGATGGATTGGGGAATACGGATGGCAATACGCTGCCGGCTTGCCAGATACAGCTTCTGTATGAGAGGGCGAGGGTTCTGGTTACGGATAAGGAATACGTGCCTAAGTATACAGGTGGTCCGTTTGGAGGAATACACACCGGTGCAGCGAAGCTCATGCATTTCGCTAGCAATCAAGCTCGAAAGGATGAGTCGGTGTTATTGTGGATTGATACGTTGTGTATTCCACATCAACGGGATGTGCGCAGTTTGGCAATTCAGCGGATCAAAGACGTATACCTAGACGGTTAGGCTTTTCGTCCCCAGTTGTTTGGGTTTCATAACTAAATGAAGGGGGGTTAGCATATCGAACAATGATCCTCGACTCCGAAATGCGCCAAGTCGATTCCAGCTCTACGACGCCTCTCCAACTCCTCCTCCGCGTCCTCTACTGCTCAGGCTGGATCCGTCGCCTCTGGACACTTCAAGAAGGTCTCGCGGCCAAAAGCCGGCTGTACGTCATGTTCGCCGATAAAGCGATTAACATCTCCACCATCGCCGACGACATTCTCACCAAGACCGAAAAGGGGAAGATACCACTATTCCAAGAAAGTGTGGCATTTTACGGGATGGCGTTGTGGTTTTCGTTTTTCACGCATACGATTGATTATGGGAGCAAATTTGAGCGGGCCGTGGATATATTTACGAGTCCTTTTGTCAAGGGCGGGGTGACGAAGGATAATTTACTGGCGTGGAATTGGTATAATGTCGCGATGAGGGCGACGAGTAAAGCCGGTGATCGACCTATCATTCTCGCTGGTGTGCTGAATTTGGATGTTAAGGAAATTCTCGAAGTCAAGGGTGGATCTGATGCGCGCATGCGCAAGTTTTATGGCATGTTGGATGAGTTTCCGCACGATATCATATTCCAGGAAGGTCCCAGATTCGAAGACGATGGAATGCGTTGGGCGGTCAAGGTGTGTCAATATATGGATGAGCCACGATATCTAGGCCACGGACCTGGCAAGATTACGCCTAGAGGACTAAAGATTTCGACTCTGTCGTCGTGGTTGTTCCCGTCTCAGCTGGGGTTTGATCTCAGTAGAATCGATTTTGATGAAGGCCAACGCGCTTGGGAGAGTTGGCTGGCCCAACATGAGTCTGAATCCGTGGATTCGCCGAATATGTGTGTCTTCAAGCCCAAGTTTGAGGTTGAGTGGAAGCCTGATGCAGATTATGGGATTATTTTGATGGAAATCAAGAATTCAAAACCTGGAGGGTTTGCGAGATGTGCATTGGTGGAGTTGCAGTCGACAGAAGAGAATGGGACTCATTTTGCGAAGTATCTTGGTGTTGGGACGGTGAAGGAGATGTCGAGTTGGTCGAATTTGCCGGAGAATGGGGTTTTGTTGCCCTTTGGATGGGATGTGTTGCAGAAACGGGAATGGGTTGTTGGTTAGCTGAAGTTCATGACTTGAGATTTTCGATTAATGAAATTTGTTATGAGATATGATAATGACGGTCCCTGAATTGCTTTTCTTTTTGTGTCTAGGTAACATCAGACGATAAGTCAAGCCCCTGACCTCAGTATTTAGGTAAAGGAACCATGTTGCCGGACAAGATGTTTACGGAGTCGATATACCGAGGACCGAGTCCCGTTGTGCAGGAAAGTCTAGGATGTTTACTCAATCAACGTTTGGTGACTATCGGGCGCCAGAGGAGAGAAGCACAGGCTCCGGTGTAACCGCCCATGAATCTTGGTGTCAGAGCCTTACTTGACTCATCGTCTGATTTACCGAACAGAAGCTGTATCACCATCCCTGAATACAGCTGGGTAACCTGAGACGCGAGCGACACGGTGCTTTATCTATTTTGCATGGTGATGATAATGATACGTAAAATGCGTGAATGGCGGCATTTTAGAAAATAGACGTTGTCGTGGTAGTTAGGGTGTTCAACTCCAGACCTTTTGCAGGGCTTTCGCCGGCTTAACCTGTGCAATGCATCATCTCTGTTCGGTGGCTACCAGGCTTTAGGCAGACACTTGCGAAGTAAGTGTGGTACTAGTAGCACCATGAGTCAAAGATTATCAGATCATCCTACATAGTGGACATTCTCCCCTCACCTGCGGTCATGATACTTGGTATAGGTTGGTTTCGAATGGAAACCTTGGAAATATAACCACCTCGACATCAATTTCCTCTGCTGCCATGATTCACAGAATTTTCATTTCAATTTTCTACTTCGTCTTCTCATACATTTTCGCGCCGCTTACAACCTTGACTGAATTCTGAAGAAAACATCAAGAAGAGGTTCCAAAATGCAGATCGCAGAAAACATCGTACAACAACTCTCTTCTCTCCGCCCAACAATCCAAGAGATCTGTAATGTTGCGGGTGTTCCCGGAGTCTCCCTGGGTGTCGCTCATGAGGGTCAAGTCATATTTCGGGATAATATAGGATACAGTGATATTGATTCATCCACTGCGCCTAACTCTAATACTCTCTACGGAATTGGGTCAATAAGCAAGGTCTTTACAGCTAGCGCTATTGGTATATTGGTTGAAGAGGGCATGTTGAATTGGCGGACACCCATCGTTAGCATCCTCCCGGAGCTCGACACCGTCGACAAAACTGTTACCGACCAATTGACTATCATAGACCTATTGACCCATCAGACGGGTCTCGAAAAGTCGAACAATTGGTGGTTCGGCTCTGGCGGGGTTCTGTTGATAGACAAAAGCCGGACAATCCGCTCATTCACTGCATTAAAGCAAATCAATCCATTTCGCACCGGCTTTGAGTACAGCAATTGGGGTTATACCTTGATCGGGGAGGCAATCCAGCGTTTGAGTGGTCTGTCGTATGGTGATTTTCTACGGTCTCGTATTCTTGATCCTCTGGAAATGGAACGTACCACGACGAAGCAAGCGCACTTTTCGAACAGCAGAGAACTTTGCGAAGCCATACGCGGCTCTAGATGACAAGTCAATGTACGAGCTCCCACCACCTCCAGTTCAGGATGACACTATTATGGTAGGCGCACAGGGTATCCAAAGCTCTGTGAATGATCTACTGAAGTATGCAATCGCTCTTCAAGCCGCTCGCAGAGGAGATGAGACACCATTAAAGAACACACCAAAACAATTTGCGGGTCATATATTCAGGGGCAATCCGCTAATCGACAAGTCTTACGGTCTGGGCTTGATGCGCACAATGCTACCCGGCACGATTGGTGGTGGCAGCAATGGCATGTTTACGACACTCCCAACTATCACTCCGGGTCCAAATTGCGATGCTCGACTGGTGGCATTTCATGGCGGCAGTCAAGCAGGCTACACGTCCTTTCTCACTATGCTACCAGAAGCGGATATCAGTATTGTAGTTTTGACAAATTCAATTGGCCCTGCACACCCAGCAAGCTGGATTAATGAGCTTCTAGTGGAGACTCTCATAGATAGTGTGCATCAGACGGATTTCCTACAACTCGCAACCGGGGCGGCAGCAAATGCAGTTGCTAGTATCCCGAAAATGCAGAAAAGCTTGGAAGAATCCCGAGGCCCTATTTAAATACCACTCACTCGTTTGATGAATTTGTGGGACGTTATTAAAAACGCTGCCCATGATTTCGTGTTGGACATTAGAAAGAAGAACGACGATGGAGATACGTTGCAAGTTGCTTTCCTATGGCTCCCATCTCGGGATCAAATAGTGAAATGAGCACGATTTCCATATGCTGGGAAGGATGTATACACTTTGATTTTCCAATCGGATGCTCAGGGAAAGGTGGAAGGGCTCCTTTGGCCTCATGAACCAGGGACTCCCCATCAAAGATCAATTTTTCCACAAGTTCGAGGAGATCAGAGGAGCTTTGAATAATTTACGGCAGCCTTTCAAGACAGTGTGAGTTACTTGGCGTTTCTCCATAATGATGAACTTGTTTGTTCTTCCCTATTAAAAGCATTTGAGATTTTAAATCTAGATGGTGCTTTCACATTGATTTCTCGGGCTTAGATTGTTAGTCAAAAAAAAAAATAGCTCAATGTTACGGCTGAGCATAGTTTCACCCGATTTTAGGAAGGCCTGACAAGGCTCTTTGGTACCTGTTTTTGATATCGAATTCAACTGAACTCCAATATGAAGTTCCCACCCATCTACCGACTGGAGTAGGCGTCCATGAGAGTTGTGCTAGCCAGCCGGAAATTAATTTTCATGATCTGCTTAATGACGACGGTCTCGATGGTTTCGACCTTACATTGACAGTCAACACAACCACATCCGCATGAGAGGTAAGAAGTGTTCCATCAAGGGTCGAATCAGCAGCATCACCTTGAGTGTCACCGCCACCAAATATCAAACCACGGGCTTTCCTGGCTGTTCGCTAGATGTATCGGAGGGAAGTAACGGTGTATGTATGTTCAGATACAGACAAGCTTCACTATTTCTCCAAGGATATTTATGGAAAATACCAACTTGGTGCACTGCATAATCAATTGATACGGACGGGGGCACTCACTAAGCCATCGAAATACCCATATTGCAGACAGGCAGGGACATAATTCGTAGCATTTACATATTGACGTTTAACTCAACGCTATCGCATTTTTGAAACAAAGATTCCCCGTCGGTGGTTCAGCAAAAGGTATGCCTGCAAACCTGAAGGTCATGTGATCGCGCAAGCCCTCACGCGCCGTTCCGTTGTAACCTGTAGAAGCTACTGGGCATGTGGAGGAGCACGATGACCAAAACAGTTGCTTAGATGAGAATGCACCAAAGTATTTTTGCTAAGAGAACGAGTTTTGAAAGTTGATGAAGGATTCGCAGCGCAACAATGTGTCATTGTAGGCAGCGCAGACATTTGCACACGTGGCTTGGTCGGTCAGATTGTTTCGCAGTCTCAATGATTTGGCTACACGCGATAGCGATGGAAGACTTCCCTACAATATATAACCCGACAAAACTAAATCAGGAGAGGGGTATATAACTACTGGCGACCTTGGTTTGATTTCAAGATTGAGAACGTCATTATACCTACCTTGACAGTCGAAATGATGCCGTATATCTAGCATTTTTCAGCTTTCAGCGTCGGAGAAATGTGTGAAATCGGGCTTAAAAGGTGATAACCAGACGAAAGCAAGTATGCATACATGTTTCCCTCCCAATATCAATATGACGTTATCAATAATTAATCAGAATTGAGTTAATTAGACTACGCACATCATATCCCCGTTAGGTACGTACGTAGTTGATTAGGCCATAGGGTTGACGCGTACTTGTACCTATAGCGGGAGCCACTAAGAGCCTATCTCCCTGGGGGCAAGTAGATCCTTACACACGCTAATCTCAACGTAAATTTGGGGCGTGGGGACAAGGGGTTATGGAGGTACATTGACCTGCAACTAAACTCCTACGGGTAGACAGTCAACACTGGGAGCTAGTAGGAGGTCAGATTGGGGTAGTTACTGTCCTCGTGCCCGTTTAATCATATTGTTGATTTGAGAGATAGATGCCCTTTACGCTTCGCTAGGTCCGTTCACGTCGATTGGACTGGCGAAGGTGCGTGTGTAAAAGTACTCAGCTGAAGTGATTTCATGGTATAAGGAAGGGTTCGCTAAGGAACCGTGATTAAAGGATTTCAGCAAGTGTAATGTTTTGAAGGGGCTGCGTGTTGCTCTGTTTCTGCACGTATATAGTGGACGGAGGAGAGCAAAATAGAATGAAGCGAAAATTGTATGGTAGAGATTCTAACGTTAGGGCTCATAAGTGGTTCATTTGAATAGTCAATTGCGGGCGCATAGTGCCGTATATCATCAATGTAGTGACTTCATTTTGTACTACGCCATAGCACCCATCATCTCACTTCATCGGTGACCTTTGAGTTTGTGACTTGATCTTCCAAGAGTGAAGTCTCCTCTCGTTGACTGTTGGGAAGCAGGTGGGCAACCAATTGAGAATAATATAGATCATGGCCTGCATAAAAACATATAAATGTAGTGAAACCGATCTCAATAAATACACCATTGAAAATCTAATCTATTGATTTGTATTTTCCCTGTTGGGACTATTCGAAGGTGCTCAATGTTCATATCTCCTAATCCTTCCAGCTCCATTTCTTTGCCACAAATTTCACAGCGTAAACAAGCCCCAGCAGCACCGGTACCTCAATTAGAGAGCCTACTGTAGATGCAAAGGCCTGATTACTATTCGCTCCGAACGTTGCAACAGCCACGGCAATAGCCAGCTCAAAGTTGTTGCTAGCTGCAGTGAAGCTCTGCGTTATGGCTAACTTGTAACCAAATCCAGCTTTATATACTACGAGAAGCGTAGTGAAGAATATGACGGCAAAGTAAACAATAAAAGGTGCCACAACTCGAATAACGGAGACAATTTAATGCACCACCTAATGGCCTTGAGATGCAAATAACACCAAGATTGTGAATAAAAGACCGATAAAAGACCACGGACCAGCCCACTTAAGAAATATTTCGTCGTACCATCGTGCAGACACCCATCGAAGGACAAAACGTGTCAGCACTGCGGCACCTAGAGGAATGCCCAGAAATACAGCAACGCTTTTAACACCAGTTAAATAGTCAAATGTCGCAGTATCACCGCTGATCACCTCGATAAAGAAGACGGCCATGGGTGCGAAGAGCACCATTTGAAGAAGGGAGTTGATAGCAACCAGAATAGCACAATAATCACCATCACCTCCTGCGAGTCCATTCCAAATCAAGACCTATGAGAGGAGTGTGAGTATCCAAAGTCTTGGAGCAGAATATATGAGTTAAGGATCACACGAACTAACTCACCATAGCAATACACCGTGCCAGTCCAACGAGAATTAAGCCCTGCCGCAGCTCTGGCTGATCGGGCAAGAAAGCCCAAGCCAACGCCAACTAAATGGATCCGCATGAGTATGTTGCCCATCTGGAGCAAACAGACAAGAACCAACTTACCATGAAGAACGGAGCAATTATCCAATTGAAAACTATGCTGAAGCCGATCTGGATCCATACCTGGCGCGTCTGAAAAACGTGATGCAGCGTTTCATATCGTACTTTGCAGAGAATTGGGTACATCATGACTAGAAGACCGATAGCTAACAAACGCAAAATTAGAATCCAAAAGCACGTAATATCTTCATGATTTCTCACCGATTAGGACCGAGACGCCGACAAATTTTCCCTTCTGCAACGCAGGTCCGGTGTTGGGAACGAAGTTGCCCAGGATCATCCCGATCGACATGGCAAGGAGAATCCATACCACGAGAAACCGGTCTAGGATACCAAGGTTTTTGAATGCGGATTGCTTTTCTTGCGATGCATCCGGCAGTTTTGGGGCACCCTGTTTTTCGACATCAGATGGTGGTGTAGGGTCTTGATCGGCAGTATGTGAGGGAAACCCAGAATATGTTTGAGCCATTCTAAAATGCTGTTGCGGAGTCCTAGTAGCAGAAATCTGAAAAACAAAATACCAATGGGTCAGGAGACACAACACACTGTGCGGGAACCCAAGCAGACAAATTTATAGGGATGTCTGGGGGAAAGAAACTGTCCAATCACTGTCGGGATTTGACTTCGCCTTTCGAGATGTCACCACCAGAGGGTGATTGGACATAAAATTAAGCTCGTGGGACCGTCAATGCGAGATCCAAAAAAGAAAATGACAAGTGCATGGCATTACCAAGCCGACAAGCAAAACCTAGCTGGCAGCGGCCAATCACAGGACCGGAGTGACACAGGGGCCTGATTGACTCGTGAACAGAATCTTGTCGTTGCTGTCACGTATCGCGCAGTAGGTAAATGACTCGCATATCTTTGGCGGCGCCTCGTGTGGATGGATCATGTTATTACTAAACAATTGGAATAGAATGGCCTAGAATGGCAAATGATTGCATCAGCGGCATTTGTGCTTTGTCAAACACAAAGCACCAGAAGAGAGGCTACTGTAGCGGTCTGATTCATTACCAGCAAGACCACCGAGGCGTCCTATATACCCACCAATAGACTCTGATGGCATGTGCAAGCATGCTTAGGTGTCTAACACGCGCCTCAGCAATATACCACCTCTCTTTTCAACTGCTCGGGTATAAATCACTTTGGCGTGTAGGCAGGGACGACTAGAATTGAGTATATACCAGTTAGCAGTCAATCAAGCGGCTTAGGTAGGAAATTCCAATGATGCCAGTTAGTTGGGACTCTGTGCCAAAGCTATAACGCCATACAGACTCCCAAGTCGGGCATCGATATCCACGCACGTATTTAGCCATATTTTCTATGCCGTAGTAAGCCTGCTAACTTATCCTATAGAATCCAATCTTAGTCCGTCTCAACTTTTGACCCCCAACTCGAACTATCATGCAATTTCGGCATGGACCAGCCCACGCTAGGCTTATCCTATCCAGAGACATTTCATGCTAAAGTCAACAAGAAGAGAGAAAATCACAAAAACGCAGAGAAGAGTCAAAGAGATCGAATGAAGGGAGGTGCTGCCACAGGGAGGTGCTTCTGACATCGAGGGCAATGTAAGGTCCTTCCCAGGTAGAATACCTCATGAGGCCAGGGCTTCTCTAATCCAGGCAGCGGTCTGAAGGATTGCATCAAGAGTTGAAATATGTGAAACTTAGACTGGAGCAGTGACATAAGAAACTGTTACTGAAAGTATGGAATGGCACAGCCTAGAATAGAGTATGTCCTCTGGCTAAGGACCTAGTTGATCTATCTTCGTGACTGTTCAGGGGCCTTGACAACAAGCACTCCTGCAGCCAGTCCACCATCCACCCAGCATGCAGTCTGTAGAGTGACGTAAATAATTTTCAAGGAAATTTTGGATAGTCATTTTACTGGTTCCACAGAGTGCTATCATACTCGTCCATGAGTGCGGTATATTCCTCGCCTGCTGTCGCCCATCCCTTTATACCTCCTTCTAGTACCAGGCTTTGGATCGTTGTATTGTTCTGCTCAGCCAGGTAATCAGCAAACCAACCTGCAGCGCGGGGTCCGCGGCCACGAGACGAGCCTAAATCACCACATGTATTCGTTAATGACTTATTGGCGGAGAATTGAGAGGAGATGGTTATCCAAGTACCGCAATACCAGACTACCTTACGCGCCGGGGTCTGTGATAGCACCGTGTACAAGGTGGGAATAGTTGGGTATAGGCTCTGCGCGGGAAGATTCAAAGACCCTCGAATTGTGCCTCCCTAATAATTGTGTGAGAAACCGGCGGACGTCAAGATGACGCGAATATTGTCAACAAACCTCAAAATCGGTACGTCGCAGATCGATTAAGATGATTTCGATCCCAACACGTTTACCGTCACGGAACCACTGCAAAACTTCCTGACGAGACACAGAGGCAGGCACCATTTTGGGAGCCGGATAAGCCATCTGTATGATTTCTGTGGTCTTCACTAATCTGGATGTATGATTGGATAACGATATATGACGACCGGACTGCGAATGTTCAACTCTCGATAGTTGACAAAAAAGCACTTGAGCCGATGCATATACTTAGCGATCTGATTATAATGTTTCCTTGTAGTATATTCGCCCAGGTTCCTGATGCGCGGACCACCATTGGATCAACTTTAATTCCAAGGTTCCATATTGCAGCCAGAAATCATTGCCCAATCAGATCAGCTCAGTGACATGTGACGATTACTACATATCGACCGCTCTGGACCTGTATCGAATCTATTTGCTTTAACGCACGGATATCGAACCAGGCTTGTCAAAGGCCCATTATTAATTATTCGTATTGTCGATTGCGAAACGGAGATCGCCTATAGAAGACTTCAAAGCATCCCCAAAATGGACAGACAGACTTGGTCGTTTCAGATCCTGCCGGGTGCAATTTCGATCCGATGCAGCTTGTCTGTACGAAAAATCAAACGACTGATTGTCTTACCCCAGAGCAGTTGCCTACACTTCACAAGATCTACAATGACTGGGCAGATGTCAACCAGACCTTTGTTTACAGCCACCTCTGCTACGGCAGCGAGGCGAGTTGGGCCGCGCAAATAGGTGATGGTGATGTGGACACAATCAAGTCGGAACATTGGTACATCACCAATATGCTCGCGCTAAGAAACTTCACTTATCAAGACTTGGATTACAATACCGCTCTTCTGGCAGAACGGTTAGATCCCGGTAATGCTACGGCCCACGATTTTGATATCTCTCCCTTTTATGGGAACGGAGGACAATCATTCATTGGTATGGTCGGTCTGATGGTGCTGTTTTGCCTGGTGCTAGTGTCTACCTTCATAATCACATGGAGACGGCTATGTTGGCTGGGGGGATTGAGAGCGATGATTTTTACCGCACTTTCTTCAATCCTGGCCTAGAGTACATTCCCAGCCACATCACTAGCTAACTAATCCTGGACACTCCTTCGGCACACCAGACAACCAAAACACTCCTTAGTCCCTACCAGGCAAGTCTCTTTGACTTTGTCACCTCCAACATCGTCGACAACACAGTGCACGACTCCATGCTATCATTGATGGCTTGGGCCGAAAATGGCACTACACCCGATTATATGGCTTCGACTGGGTTTACGAACAATTCGGATCCAACCACAGTCAAGGTCAATAGAAGTATCTGTCCGTATCCGCAGCAGGCCGCTTGTAGTGGAGTGGGAAATATGGTGCAAGGAGTCTAAGGGCCTTCTATTAGGTGAGTGTTCTGATGAGGACTTCTCAATATCTGTTCTTAGCGCCTCAGACTACTTGCTGTGTAGATTATTGCGCTATTATGAATAGTGGTTAACAAATTTACTTATTAATGACTTGTTAAAACGGCACTCGAAGATCACAGATGCCTCTTGCATTAGTAATATGTCGGCGTTCAAGAACAGCGATGCCTTTAAATACCTGGATAGCTACGCCACTTCAAAATGGAATATAGACTTTTCTATCCAGCCTTCCGCGCGCATAAAAGCCTCCAGTTACAGTCATAAACAGTTCATTTCTCGTTACCTCCTTGAACAACATGTCTTTGATTCCAAAAGATCTATATGCCATTCAGCCCGGTGCGCGCATCCTCGTTACAGGCGCCAATGGCTATATCGGGTCACAGGTTGTCGACGTTCTATTATCCCTGGGCTACCTTGTTCGAGGTACCGTACGCGCAGAAAAGCCGTGGCTTAATGAATTATTCGACTCGAAGTACGGTCCTAGTAAATTCGAGACCGTAGTTGTCCCTGAACCGAATGACAAGGAAGCCCTAATTAGGGGTTTGAGTGATGTTAGTGGGATCGCGCATGTAGTACGTACAATTATTCATCGGTGTCCCTCATCTGTGCCATTTCAAATGTCGTTCTCGGCTTGAACTTGGTTACTAAAGATACAAAGGCGACAGACGTCTCATTCGACCCAGATGCCAAAAAGGTCATCACTAATGTCGTCTCGGCCACGGAGGCTGTCCTGAGGCTGCAGCAGAATCGTCAGTGAAGAGAGTGGTTCTCACCTCATCATCCTCATCAGCATTACTACCGCAGCCTGGCATGGGTGGCATAGTGGTGACGGAGGGTAGGTCCACGAGCGATAATCGGCATGCATGTGTCGCTATGATCTATACTAACAATGTAGGGTAGATACCTGAAATAATGCTGCCGTTGAAGCGGCATGGGATGAGAGTACCTCCCTGCAGATGTCAAGCCGTTCGTTGTCTACGCAGCTTCCAAGACGGAGGGTGAACGCGCAGCTTGGAGATGGATCAAAGAGAATAAGCCGGATTTCATCTTCAACTCGGTGCTTCCCAACTTTGCTGTAAGTAGAGTAATAGGGCCCTACCGGTCATTTTTCTTCCTTCAATTCGAACTTCTTTCAGACTTGGCTGACTCGATGCCTAAATAGATTGGAAAGATCCTTCATCCCGAAATAGCCGGCTCAACTATGAAATGGACTGCCGAGTTGTTGCAAGGAAAGGATGGTGTCATAAAATTTCTACCTCCTCGTATGTCAATTGCTAGCCCCCAAATTCTCGTGATGATTCTAAACTTTCATCTGCAAATAGAATGGCACCTCAATGTTGGAGACATCGCCCGTATCCATGCCATTGCCTTACTTGACCCAAATGTCAAATCCGAGCGTCTCTTCGCATTCGCTGCCCCCTTTACATGGACTGAAGTAATCGCCATTCTCCGAAAACTCCGTCCGTCCAGTAAAAGTCTCACGAATCCACCAGAGCATGAACTACCTGACCTAAGTGACATTGTGCCTCCTAACGGGGCGGAAAGTCTGCTGAGATCTTTCTTCGGGCAGTCTGGCTGGATTGAGCTGGAGCAATCATTAAAGGACGAAATTGATAACGTCAACTTTTAAAACTTTCTACAATAGCGTTGGCAGCATGATCTGGGAAAGATTTCGATGCATAGCTCATTGAAAGGCTCCTGGATACCAGGGTGTTCGGGTGACTTATTTTGAAGTAACTTGACCACTGCTAGATAAAGGCTCTCCTGTATCAGTTGCTCTTGTGGTTGCATTGATTTAATACAATATGCGACATCAGATGTGGCTTAAATTACAATCCAGCAAGTAGTCACTAATGTCAGGGGTTGGTGTCATGAGGTGAACCTCAGTGATGAACAACCCGAAGAAGTCTATAACCCTACCCTAATCAAAGTGGACGAGATATTAACTAGACCAAGCCACATGTGCGCTTAAATGGCACCCTGACTATCGACAAGGCTGGGGCACTTCTAGATCACCAAAGAGCGTGACTACGAACTAGGTAATGTAACTACCTAGTGCTGCGCCATCGCGTATACAAGACGGCGATTTCTCCCAATCGGCCAGCCACCCTTCTTTAAAACCACACTCAACGACGATGTCGCTCGACTCACTCCCCACGGAGATAATCCTCAACATCGCCTCTTTCTTCTCCACATCATTAGACCCGCTAAATTCATTATGCCAAACAAATAAACGATTCCACTCTATCCTAGAGCGGACTTTATACACCGAAGATGTACAACACCACCAATCTTCAAGCATTTACTGGGCTGCGGGACGCGGAAATCTCGCCGTAACACGCAAAGCTATAAGTCTAGGGAAAGCGCAAATTCCAACGCGCGGAGACTACGCCTCTGTGGATGATGATGGGAATAGAAAAAGGCCGACATGCGCTGTCCGGCAGAGAAGAGTGCTGCTCTATGGAAGATATGAGCCTATAGCTTACTGGGGATTTACAAGGGAACATCCCATCTGTCGGGCGGCTCAAAACGGGCATGATGAGATGGTGAGGTTCTTGCTGGATGAGGTCGGGTGTAGTCCGCATATCCGAGATGGGAGAGATTTTTGTTTGGTGTCAGTCGGCATAATAGGTGGTTTGGCCAACGAGACAATTCAGACGTTGCTAGATCGGGGCGTTCATCAATATGCAAGAAACATTAACGGTTACTACCCGCTTCATATTGCTGCGTTCATGGGCAACAAGGATCTGGTGGGATCCTTGCTTTCCAGTACTCAACCAATATACCTCGAACAGCAGCTTGAAGAATCATTCAATATTGCATTGCTGGCTAAGCAGATTCCCGTGGCTTTACAATTGCTGGACCATGGAGACGTAAATTTGAATTATTGTTTGTATCGGTGGACCGAGGATTACAATAGATACATCTCAACTCCATTGGGATGGGCGGTATTCTACGGACATCATGACCTGGTCGAGAAGTTTATTGATAAAGGTGCGGATGCTGATTTCAGTGCAACACCCGGAGAGCGACTGGCCATACGTCGACGAGTTCTTTTCGACGCCGTTGATAGGAAACAGACGGACATGGTGGACCTTCTAGTGAGGAAAACCACTGATCGTGTAGCCCGCACCAAAGCGTTGTCGATGGCTGTTGAAGGTGCCTCTTCGAGTGAGGATCCCACCTCCACCGAAAGTGAAGTCGTCGAAATACTCCTCAAGCACGGCCTCAGCTGCAATTTCGAAGAAGACGACATCCGACCGCCGCCTCCTATTCCCCAAACTCGAAGTCCAGGAGCCACGCTGTGTACTTTTACAATCGGGACCAACCACAAGCAAAATGGCGAGTTCATACCGCCCATAGTCCATGCAGTCCACGCCGGAAACCTGAGGCTGGTACAGATTCTGCTTTCATACGGCGCAGATGTCAACACCGGCTACCGACAGCTACATGACACAAAGTCGAAATTTTGCTGTGGAAGGATTTTCGATCTGGCAACGGACCTGGGACATCGAGAGATTTCAAATTTGTTACTGAAATCTGGTGCGGAGCCAAATCTGGGACGTCCTCCATATAAAGACTCTATGACATGTAGCGGCATGTCTTGTCCTGTGGTTCAGGAAAGGATCAGGGCACGCTGGAGGGAGATGCATCCGTCTACAAGGTCATCCATTGGTCCAGAACGAACGAGTGGGCAGGGACCACAATTCGATTAGGACATTCAGATTCCATTATGATTTTTCGAAATCGCGAGCATTGTATCGATGTTGTAGCCATAAAGTTCGGAGGGAAGCGGCTCTCTGTAAATAAGCTAATCTCGAATTCTGCCACCGCCTTGACTAGTCGACCAATCACGTGCATCTCCGCGCCAAGCACTTTCGGTCTGGTCATTCAACGACGGCCTCCATCAACACCTTCAATTCCTCCATTGTCGCCAATTCAACTCATATCACGGTCAATCCTACCAAAGGTACGCCTACCTTTTTATACTACCAAATTGCCACACTAACCCGCAGAAAGACTCCCAAAATGCCGACCCCCGAATCCGCCGCCTTCCTGGCCAAAAAGCCCACTGTCCCCCCAACCTACGAAGGTGTCGACTTTGACGACAATGTCGCAATCCACAATGCGCGCGACGCAATTATCCGTGAACAATGGGTACGGAGTATGATGGCACGTCTTGTGGGTGAGGAGTTGGGAAAGTGTTATGCGCGAGAGGGTGTGAATCATTTTGAGAAGTGTGGGAAGTTGAGAGGTTGGTCTATTCCCTCTTTCCGGGAGTTTGGGCTTGGAGCCAGTGGATTGTTTGGAAATCGGAAGGTGCTAATCTTTATGGCGGTTGGTAGAACGATACTTGGAATTGCTCAAAGATCGCAAGATCAAGGGTTATTTGTTCGAGGAGAAGAACTATTTCAGCAAGAGCTCATAAGCGGAAACGACGAGGAGGTTCATGGCCGGATCAATGGGATGCTTGTGATATACAACAATCCTTCTACGCAGATTTTGCAGTCGGTGCTTACATTCAAAAAAGCCGAGATTCGCCAACCGTTCGAGGGTTTAGAGGGCTAGTCATATGCCGAGAGCACGTCACGAATGCTATAGACGAGTGTTTTGAAGGGTATCTGAGGGGCTCTCATAGTGTATTATTGTACATATCTACTGCAACAAGTTTATCTCTTTTCTCTTCTAGATTCTCTAGATTTCATGTATTTTGTCCAAAATGCTCCAAAATAAAACCACATCAGACTTACAGGGTATCATCAAACATGCGCACCATCACTTTTATCCAAAAACCTAACTATTCAGTAATAGTCGCTGTCAGCCATTGCAGATCTCGAGTCAGGAAAGCCTCCTGGAAAACTCTTCTCAGTTCCTGGGGTGACTTCATCTTCGCTATCATCCTCAAGCGCCAACGCAGATAACGATTGGTCTATCTCATCCGGCGGCGCGCGCATACGAATGAGTTCACTCTCGTCCAACGATGGAGGCTTATATGCTGCTGGGGCAGAATGTATGTCCCTTCCAGAGGGGAGATTGGATAGCAGAGGCTCCGAGGGCGGGATGGGTTGCGTGTTTATCTATATGATTATCAGGAATGGCCTCGAAGAAGGATAAAGAGAATGGACTCACAGTATTGTTCATCTTAACCCACTTCGCTTCCAACATCTCAATAACCCGTCCCTCCTCCTCCCAGCCCGCGTCATCACCATGCACAACCCCCGAGCTCCCAGAGTTACTACTACTCTTCTCCAGCCGTCGTTCGTCACGACGATCAGACCACCCTTGCTTCAATTTTGAAAATGCGCCCGTTTTCCCACCGCCGGCGGATTGACCCTCCGGTATAAGCGCCCTTCTTATCCCCAATGCACCTTTACCTGCCCTCAACCAGGCAATCGCTTCGCCCACTTTGCCGCTCAACTCCGCATCAACGCCAAAAAACCGACATGCCTTTGCGCGAGACACTTTGATTACATTCTGGACGTATTTGACGAGCTCTTCTTCAATTCTTGCTGCCGTCGTAACTCCATTACGACGTGCACCGACAGAGCCTAGACCGCTGAGAGCTTGCTCAGCGTGCTCAGCACTCCGTACACAGAGCCTGGCCAGAATCAAAGCTCGCACTTTTGGGATCTCGGGCGCGCGGACCATCCACTCTTTATCGTTCGGATTGCGCGCTTGAATGCATGCGAAGGTATACGCATCGTCTTTCAAGACCGCTAGAAGAGTCGCTTCAGCCAACGCCAACGATGCAAGCGCCGTCTGCACTGTAGTATTCAACTGCGGCACATTATTATTCCCCTGCTGCGTCGTCGCAACTTCGTCGGATACAGTAAACGACCGCGCAAGCAACGTATGCGCCGAACCAGCCTGCAGCAACAATTTCGTCGCATTCTGCATCGCGACAGCTTTCTGATCCGCCGTCGGCGTCGTGGGCGCATACAACACCTTCAAAACCGTCACCCGCGCAATATTCGAGAGCACATACCCCAACGTACCCACCACAAACGCAATCTCAAAATCTATCCCTCGGCCTCGGAGACGATTGTTCCCACCACTATTCCCAGTGCCCGTCGCAGCAGCGGCAGATTTGAGTATTGACGAAAGGGACGATACGAGAACGGGGCGCCATTCAACGCTTATCTCTTCCTTGAGCGCGATATCAATATTCTCTTCCTCTCCGCCGACGCCGCTGCTGCGGCCAGCGGGCTTAACGCCTCTTCCGCTGAGACCATCGTTTATCGCGAATAGGTACGGGATATACTCATTCAACGCATTAAGGACGACCTGCAAATTATTCTCTCGTTCTCGGGGCGATAGGCGTTTGTGTGTTTTGAGTGCGATGCGGAGGGCGTGGCGGGCGGTGGAGGCGGTTTGAGGGAGGGAGGGGTGGGTGGAGGAGTAGATGTAGTTTTGGAATGAGAGGTGGGATGTTGTGGGGAGGTTGAAGTTGTATACCATTATCAATCTTTTGGAAGTATATATAGTTGATTATATAGAAGTATACGTTGGGAGTAAGGAAGCTGTGTCGTGAAGATTAAGGTGTGAGGGGGTTAAATTATCGAGGAATGTTTCGGTGATGTCACGGATAATTTATTCAACAATGGGCGGAGACTTGGCAGCATGTCATTCTACAAATACTGGAAGATATCATGAGGCTATGAGGCGACTTTGCAGATAAAGTTGGGTGGATTGAATATGCTACATTAGCTCGACTGCAAGTAACTTTCAAGTGGTGCAACGGAGCTGCAGTGGATTTTCTACTTTTGTATAAAGTTTTTCGAAAACACGAGCCAGCCGACTCTTCTAATGCCACTGCAAGCCTGGTATTGGATATCGACTGAAAGGGTGGAGCACGTAGTCTTTCGCGGTGCAAATCAGCAGATTTGCCGGTTGATTGTTGATCTCGGGGAGCGCTCGTTGTCTCGGTTGCGATGTCCACTATACCAATACGTCGGGAGTGGTGATGAATTGAATTAAATCGCATTCAGTCGTGGATCCTCATCATAGGTCGTCGAGTGCACGTGGGCTCGATATCGACCGTGGTGTAAATTTGTTTGTGTGGGAGGGCCACTGTTCTGTGGCCACAATTGTAGACCTTCTCGACGGGTGGTTGTGATAGCTATATCGTAGCTCGTAGTTGCGTGATCACTCCCCACTCGATAAACTGCTCGGAGCACTACTTATAGCCGACGACGACGAATCATCAAATGGCTCCCTTGTCTTGACCTGCGACGCCCACTCCCCAATGCTCGTGGCAGACCCTCCCTCAATAACGATAGGATGCTCCTCCGCATCCTTACCCAACACCGTACCCGCATACCTCGACTCTTCACCCGTCTTGCTATGTTTCTTCTTCAACGCCGTCAAATAATCCGCCTTTTCAAGCATATCGGCATCCACAACGTCGCCTTCGGTAGGTATGTATCCAGCTATTCGTCGAATTTCGCGGTTGACGGGGCCCGTGAACCATGACATGAATGCCTCTAACCCGCGAAGGTCTTCTTCGCCGCGCCAGTCTTCTTCAAAGTCTTTGATTTGTGGCCGTAGAGCGCCTGCATCTTGGAGTGCGAGTTGGATGTCTTGCAGGGTTGGGACGGGGTCGTCTGGATGGCTATTTGCGGCGTGTTCGGCGGCGGATGAGCCGAGGAGTAGGAGGTAGCGGATTGTGAGGTCTGCTAAGGTATCGAGAACTGAGGGTCGTGATGAGTGGTAGCCTGCGGCGCGAAGGATTTGGATGATGGGAGGACGCAGGAGCGCATTGTGAAGGTTGTGAGGACCAGACATGGTGACGCTTAGATGAAACTGAGTTGACGATAACGATGTGAGATAATTGTAGATAGTCAAAATCTGGGAGCTTCCCTCTCCCAATAAATTATCGTAGGACCATGATCAATATGTTGGTGAGTTGACAGTGATACGATTGAAAGCAAGAAGGTGGCCGATTGACGGGAAAGACAAGCCTGGAGCTCGGGCCGCCAAATTCCCCGGGCTCACCTTCCCTTGCTCAACCAACTCCAAGTCTTCCACAACACATATCTTCTCTTCACATCGACCAATAGCCCAGTGATATGGGTTAATGACAAGACAAGATGTCAGAGCCTACAAAACCAAAACTAAAAATCTCCTTCGGGGCAAAAAGGTCTGAGCCGCCACCAGAAGAAGCACCAAAACCACCCGCCCCTCAGAAAAAGCTGAAACTGAAATTCGGCGGTCCCAAAGTATCAGAAGAACCAGCACCGGCCGCTGTCGATACAGCTGCGATAAAGCCAAAGAAAAAACGGGTCGCAAAACCCAAAACAGACGCAGGTCCATCAAAGAAACGACGCAACGATGCAGGATCTGGCGATGAGTCGGACGCAGCTCCTCCTCCAGTGCAGGCACCACCAACAGGCATCAAACGCCTCAAGCTCTTAAACACCGCGAAAGAATCCGCCGTGAAATCGATCAGAATCAAAAATAAACGCAAAGTAGCGATTCGTCCATTGGGTGTTGGCTATGACTCAGAAGCGTCTGATCTGGAATTGGATCCTCATATTGAGGAGGACTTTATCCTGCGCATGGTACCGGGTGATGATTGCGAGTATATTCGGCAAGCCATTAATGAGCGAACTCTTGATCGATCGCAAATCGGGATCAAACCACTTACCCGCGAGGGCAGAAGGGCGATTGTCAGGGTTCGCGAGAGACAGTATGCGGCTACTTTGGTGGATCTTCCTTGTATCGTCGAAGGGATGAAAAGCTGGGATAAACGCATGTTTTTCAAGTCAGTGGATATCACGCAGATGCTGCTGGTACTTGGGCCGGTGCAGAACGAGCAGGAAGCGATGGAGTATCCTTTGCCGAAAGATGTGGAGGTGTTGGATGACAAGACTTATCAATATGCACATGGTATTACGCCACCGATGAAGTACGTGAGGAAGAGACGGTTTCGCAAGCGAGTCAGTGCGCGTACTATCGAGCAGGCGGAGAAGGAGGTCGCGAATCTCATAGCGCAGGATGAAGCTGCGATACGTGCACCTAGATTTGAGCTTGTTGACGCAACCTCTCTTTCTCGCGCTGAGGGCGTGGTTGATTATGAGGATGAATATGACGATGAGCAAGACGCCTATGGCGAGGCTGATTATGACATGCAAGACGAAGAAGACGGCCAGGCAGATCTGTTTGAAGACGAACTCGCCGCAGATCTAGAGGCAGCGCTTGCTGCCGGTGCCGACGAGACACTAGACGCGGCAGAGACGCCGGCTGCGCTTGCACCAGAAGAATCCGCCACTCCGTCCGGACCGAAGCCAGGCGAAGAGTCGTCTGGTGATGAAAGTGAGGAAAGTGATCGCGACGCCGAGGGTGAAGCTGATGGCGAAGACGAGGAGGACATGGATGAAGAAGCGCTTGAACGACGTCGCGAGATCCAGGAACAGCGCGAATTCATTACCGAGTTGGAGGGTTTGATTGCACAAGAAACTGCCAAATACGAAATGCAGACGAACAAGATTCTCAAGCAAAAGATTGGCAGACGTGTGCAGCAGTTGAAGCAGGATCTGGCGTTGAAAAAGGCATCTATTGGAGAGACCGAGGGCGAAGCTTCTTAACCTTTTATCCCAACTACGTTTACTGTTTGATACCCTGCATGTTTACGGATCGGAGTACATTAAAATGCGGCGTTAATCTTTTTAGCATCTATAATACATCATTTTCAAATTATTATACAGCAGCATGCCCCGTCGCATCCCTAACCGCCCCCTTAGCATCCACCTCCTGATCCGTCCTCAACTTCTCCTGCCGCACCTGCCTCCTTTCCGCGTCAACCCCTCCACCAACTTTATCATCTTTGTCCGCATCCCCATAATACGCCGGACTCTTCGCTCCTACCTCCTCTTGCTTACCCAGCCCCAACATCCGATCATGCTCCGCCCTTTTCCGATCCATCTGCGCCGCCGTATCCTGCTCAAACCCAGGCGTACTGGTCCCCACAGCACCGGCATGCACACCCGGCTGAACACGCTGATGCGGCGCAGTCTCGGAATGATAATCCTCCACGGCATGCGCAATATCGCCTTCGCGCGGTTGTTGCTCTATGCCATACTCCAGATCGACGTGGCCGCGTTTCCCTTCAGGACTGGTTTCTTGCTCATGTTTGCGGCGCAGTTGGGCTAGTTTTTCGTCCGAGGAGGGATTGGAGTCGGCGGTGCGGTGGATTGGTTTTTGGGGTGGTGTGCCGTATTCGTGAGACCGGATAGAGGAGCCTGTGCCTGAGGTGGCGTACATGAGGCTCGAGTCTGGGGCGGAGGGTTGGTTGTTGGGTTGGCCGCGTTGTTCTTGCGGGTTGCGAGAAACAGGGTTGGAGGGTTGGGTGTAGGCTGTTTCTTTGGAGGGTTGGGGGATGTCGGTTTGGGAGGTTGTGTCCATTTTGCTAATTGTGAGGTTGGCTATAGATTGATGTTGCAGGTGTTACAGGTGTGTTGTGAAGATAGGAGTTGTCTAGATAAGTATCATGAAATTGATTTTGTAAATGGTGATTTATATGGCTGATGATATGGCAATGACGTCAACCTGGGTCTGTAGTGTTTGCAGCGTAATTGGCCGATCGAGACACACCATCATCTCTACTGCTCTAAACACGTATCTCGAATTCCAACTCCCTATGCTTGAATAAACCCTTTAGACTATACAATGAAGCTATTCAGCAATCGTCAATGCATCTGATAAGCGGATATCGACGGCTATCCGTATCGTATCGGTATCACTAATCGTATCCGCCTTCACATGCCTCGGCTGAAATCTAGCCTGTGACAAACTTACAGCCTAGCTATTTAATTCTTCCAGCTGCAACTACCAGGATAATTATCACGATATACCGTGAACCAATAACTCATTCGTTCTAATCTCCAACAGAATAAGATAACAGCAAAATGTCGAAACAACTCTTCTCAATCCCCATCCCCTCCACCAACGGCAGCTTCACCTGCACCATCCCCTCCGACGCGAAAGAAAACAGCACCATCTACCTGCTCACATTCACATCTCCAGCCGACAATCGACTCATCCCGGAATTTCTCGACTCTTTCCTACTGGCACTCGATATTCTAGAACACAACTATCCAAAGGGTGTACTGATTACGACCAGCGGAATTCAAAAATTCTTCAGTAATGGACTAGACCTCGAGTCAGGGCTTCCGTCGCCGGGGTTTTTTGAGAGGCATTTGTATCCGCTGTTTAGGCGATTGTTGACGTTCGTCCCCTAACCCAATAATTCCTCTCTGTATTCGTTTTGAGGCGGAAAGAGCTAATGGAGGTAATACGGTAGATATCCCATGCCAACAATCGCGCTCATAAACGGCCACGCCTTTGCCGGCGGCTTCATGATCGCAATGTACCACGACTACCGCATCCAGAACCCCAAACGCGGATTTTTGTGTCTCAACGAAATCGCCCTCGGAATCCCGCTCACACCACCCATGCGCTCCATATTCATGCACAAAATCCAAGACGGGGCCGTAATCCGCTCCATGATCCTCGAGGGGAAACGATTCACAGCGCAGGAAGCGCTGGAGGGGAAGATTGTGGATGGATTGGGTGAATTATCAGACGCCGTAGAGTTTGTGCAGAAGAGAGGGTTGCTCAAGATTGGTGCTTCGCCGAGTTTTGTGCCGTTGAAGGAGAGGCTATGGGCGCGCGTGTTGGATTCGATTGATAATCTCAAGGGGTGGGATGAGGCGGATGAGGAGAGGGCGAAGAGGTCTGTTGCTGTAGCTGAGGAGGGGAAGAGGAGGGTGTGGAAGTGGGAGGGTAAGTCGAAGTTGTAATTCTTAGATTAAATGCTGGGCAGATATGTAAATAGATCATCCTTTTAATTGCTCTTGTCTAAAATATAGTACATTGGATGAGCCTGGTCTAAAGAGTTGTTCGTCATGGGAGGGCGAGATGGTCGTGTGTTCTGCTTCTAAGAACATACGCTAGTCGTAGCTGACTGATTCTGCCAGTGATGCAGCCATGCACGGCGTCTGAAGCGCCACTAGTCATGTATCTCAGTTGCAACTCAAACAGAGCCACACTGGTATCGTTGCCGATGGTTTCATACTTCAACGCTACCTCGATTTAATGCTCAAGTCTTCCGCTCCCTCTTCCCCCTTGCACCCTTCGCCGGACTCTCAATCCTATCTGTCAACGGCCGATACGGCGCTGCAACAAAATGCTCCGGCGCTCTTTGATTCGGATCCTGCCGCGGCACACCCGCAAACGGTCTATTCCTCTGCTCTTCATGCATTTTGTCTAATGGTTCGCCGACGATATGATATTTCGCCCAGTTGATGGGCGGCATGCGTACGACGTTTTGCGGTTTGGGGATTTTGCCGAATTTGGTTTTGGTTCCTTCTTCGGCTTCTTCTTCCAGGCTGTCGTCCTCGCTGTGATCGTCTTTCATGGTAATATCCGTATCGATGAATTGATTATCTTGTTGACTGAGGTTACCAGCTAATAATTCCCGCGAAAACCCCTCGGGATCAGCCGCTGCGGCGCGTTTCAGCTCGTCTAACGCTTTTATATCATTTAACGCCTTTTGTTTCTGGAACTGGAGTAACGAGAGCGCGGACCGGAGGGCTATGACGTCCGCGTTATCGCTTTCTGATATCGGAACGGGGCTCGGCTCTGGTCTTATCGGGTTCGGCGGTGGATACGACGGCTGTTGCTGCTGTTGGGGTTGAGGAGGTTGTTGAGGCGGCGGCATTACCGCCCGTGGCTTGGCTGGTTCATTATACCTGACCGGATTTGAAGTCACAGAAGTGTTATTGGGTTTCGTCACAGTCATCGCTGTCGCTGTCGCAGCCGTATCCTCTATCGCAGGCGGTGGTACTATCGTTGCTCCACCGGGGATCGGGGCGAGATGCGCCAACACGGGAGTGACGGGCGAATAAGGTGGTCGTTCCGGTGTGCCTTGGCGTTTGGGAGTAGGGTTTTGATCGTTGTTGTCGTCGTTCGCGCTGCGATCTGACGGATTATTGGTATTATCCATCGTATAGATCTGCGTATTATGTGTGTGGTTGCGAGGGTGTGAGAGGACGAGTGATGGTTGCCTCCCCGCCGGAGATTATCTGATGGGCCCGCAAGCTGATTACATAAGCTTATCGATAAGGAGAACCAATAAACGTCGCTGATTCCAGTGCCTCAGGGACGTACTTCACGGCACTTGTCAGCTACACCATGCCAGTGTTGACTACGAGTCTAGCACTCTATCTGGCTAGAGTCCAGTTACATTCAGGATGGAAGCCCATTGAAAGTCTGTCTTTCAGTATTATTCTGTTGTCAATGTTAAACGCCGCCCACTTCGTCTTCACAGCCCTTCCTCTAGTGTTGGCGTTTTGACGCGCTTATAATTATACGCAAACATCTGCGGGCAAGGCGTTGTCCAACTTTACATCCTTTGCCATGCCATGTCCCTGGTGATCTTACTCGGTTCTCTATTCGTCCCCCGGCGCTACATCTTACCCGTTCTTGGATCATACGTGGTTATGGTGACGCGCCGTTTCATAATCACAGGATGAGTTAGTTTTCTATAATTCGGGTGTATATCAAGATTACTCACACAGGCATAGAATTCGACCCGTATCATTATACAAGCGGGCGATGGCTTCGCAACGACCAGAAGGAAGAAGGAGAGAGAGCTGCGTTATATCGAATTCGATTTCGATGCGCTTTGCGGGAGGATTCTTGAACTATGTCCAGGAGCAGGGTCAATTTCAGACTGTGAAAAAATAGAAGGAGGATTTAAACGTGTTTTTATCTTCACCTTAGATAATTCTAAAAGCATCGTGGCAAGGCTACCATTTTCCTTGGCTGGACCATCGAAAATCACAACTTCTTCTGAAGTTGCTACGATAAAATATTGTGAGCTAGAACTGTATCCTCTTGATATACTGAGTGATGACTGATCCACGCGCATTACAGGCTAAAACAAGTATCCCAATCCCCACAATCCTTGACTGGGATAATGAGTCCTCGAATTCAATTGGAAATGAATATGTCATCATAGGGCATGCTAAGAGTGTTCAACTACACAAGAAATGGCCAGAGATGACTGACGATGAACGAGTACGGTGCGTAGATCAGGTCTACCAGAAAGTGAAAAAGATGGTGAATTTGGGATTCCCCACTTTTGGGAGTGTGAATTTCGAAGCGAGCCTTCAGCCAAGTTACCAAAAACCACCTATTGGCGGCGGCTTTTGTGTCGGGCCACATTGCAGATCTAGGTATTAGGGTTGCAATGATAGCGAACCAAAGTATTATCATAACACGCGGCCTAATCAGGGACCATGTAGGTTGTCCTGGCCAAACATTGTTTTAGTGACTTTGCTTACATTACCCAGGGACTACTCTTAATCAATATTGCGATGGCCTTGTTGATGCCGGGGTTTGCAGGATCCTGCCTGAAGATTTTACAGTAGAGAAACGGGCCTCTTATCATGGTTCAGTTCAAACGCACCTGAAGCTCCTCGAGGACAGCCGGTCTGTACTTAAGAGAATGTGCGCAGACTCTCGGATTCAAGCGGCTGCAACGCCAACTTTGTCCCATCCCGATCTACACAAACGAAATATCTTTGTATCGGAAAGCGATCCGTCAAAAATAACTGGCATTATTGATTGGCAGTCAGCTAGCATTGAACCGGCCTTCTGGTATGCGGACGAAGTACCGGATTTTGCCGTTCCTGATGATTCTGAAAATAATGTCTGCGCAAAAGCTTTTAATGCTTGCTCTCGCTTTCTTTCTCCGAAATTATCGAGCCCTGGGTTAATGGATGAAAATGTCTTCCGGCCGTTTCTCTATAGTTACCGAACTTGGAAAGATGGAACTATTGCCCTACGCCATGAACTGATTGAGACTACCCGAAGGTGGAACGAGCTAGGTTTTGCGGGCTCCAGTCCCTATAACCTGCCTTCGCCACATGAAGTAGTGGAGCATGAACGAGTGTACAAGCTGTTTGTAGCAGCACAGGAATTGAAGCATGACCTATCGAATCTGCTTGACACCACGACGGATGGATGGGTCCCTTTAGATAAATGGGAAGTGACAAAGTTAGCCCTTGAGAAAATGTTTCGTGGCATGTTGGCTGCGGTGTCAGAAAATAAGGACTTTGATCCTGAAGACCCAGTAACGGACGAAGCAGTTCTGAAATCAATCTGGCCATTTGACCTTACGTCTTGATAGCAATTGGGTTCGCACCACGGAAAAAAATCATTCCCCAACTCTAAATGCGGTATTGCATCGGTTTGTAGGATAGCAGGTTTGCAATGTAAGTCGTCTTAAGGCAGTAGACCCAGTTGTCCGTTGGAAATGGTCTCAATACTCTCACGTCATAAATCGACATCGACAAATTGTCCGTCACCGCGCTGTCTGTTGTCAGTCACAACAATATCGAATTTGGGTAAGTATCACGTCTATCCTACACTCACGAAAGCTGTAGTACAGTACATGCCTATGAATGTCATATCAAATACCTATTTTAAACTATCTTGTTGTATGGTTTTTTCATAAGCTATCAAAGTGATTCAACTTCCTCGAGATTCAATCTTCTCCAGAACAGGGACGAAGGACCGTAAGAACTATGTCTACCTCACAAACGGCGCAAAGTCCAGCTGCATATCGACAATAAACTTGATTAAACAACAACAACGGCGCAAACCAACTCCGGCCATGGGACTAATGCGTACTGATCAATTCCACCCAATAACCCCTTTCCCTAGAATACTCGGCTCACTCACATCCCGACTTGATAAGAGTAAGGTTGCCTGTCTCCCCACAATCCCAGACTCCGAGACTCCAAAGTCAAGTTTGTAAGGAAGATGGAACTCTATTCGTCCCGTGCTGTGCTGCGCGCTGAGGTCGAAGGAATATAGTGGTTTACTCTTCACGAGATCTGTTGGGGTCATGAGGTCTCCATATTTCCTTGATGAGAAGGCGTAAGTAAAAGTAGAAGAGTGATTGGGTTTGGTGTCTGACTTACTCTATTCGCATTGTGAAAGTTGTTATGTTTTTAAGGGTATGTAGAGAGGTGTGATCTGAGGTACTCAGTGTAGCATGGGTCTGATGAGGGTTCTCCGTGTTGCTGAAGGATAGCACAAGCTCGGGTGAAGTCGATGTTTTGATATCTTGATAGGGAGATATAGCTGCAATTAGGCCGCCTCGACTGGCTCGGGGGTTCATGTCACCACACATGGTAAATGATTGTTGGTATGCTGGTTGAGCTCCCGAGTTCTATGTAGACTATTAATTTGAGGATGAGCACAAAATGTTGCGATATGCTTCGTAAGATTCAGCTCGGTGGACTGTACCTTGGTAATATGAGAAAAGAAGAATGGCTATTGCTTGATATAAGGGACTCCGGGGAGTCAAAGCCCATTGCTGCTCAAATCTGCTCATATTGGGGCTTGTCTTGCTCAGGTGGAACACAGGGTACCCATCAAGTCCAAGAGCATTTATTACACATTTTATCCAATCATACTACTCTTACGTTAACCTCCTCTTACATGGTTTACTGTTAGTACTATAACAGGGTTTGATACGCTCCAGCCAGGTACCCATATCTTGTACCTGCTTGCAGAGAAGTTAAATATGTAAACTTGCCCAAGTCAAAAATGCCAATTAAGCGCTATCTTTGAAAATTAATTTTCTTATCCTGCTTTGGCATTATGCTGCATATCTTAGTTAGATGAAAGATACCGCTACTTCATAGCTTAAAAGAGACTTCTCCCTGAATGCCCCCAGAAAATCTCTCTTCAACAACTTTCCAGTTTATAATCTTCCAAATCTCAGTGACATACCCAGCCTTATTATTGAGATACTAAACCGCGAAATTGTCATATCAGCCAATCTCCTGTAATCCTTCCAAGGTGAGTTTCATGGAACTACTAACCTGCAAATAATACGCATGCTCCCACATATCCACTCCAAAAAGCGGCACAACGCTCTCATCAGGAGTAACCACTGAATCCTGATCTTTAGTCGTCACGATTTCCAGACTCCTAGTCTTCTTCTCTGCCGGACCTTGCTTGACGATGAGCCATCCCCAGCCGCTGCCCTGGATACCGAGGAGCGTCTGCTTAAAGTCATCAATGAAGTTATCAACGCTACCCCATTTAGCTTCAATCGCAGCTTTCACGGCAGAGGCAACGGCGTCGATGTTAGATTCTGTGGTATTTGCGGGGGCAAGGTTGCGCCAGAATAGGGAGTGGTTGATGTGACCTCCGCCGTTGAATTTGATTTTCTGTTGAAGGGCGAGTAAGGTGGGAATGTCGTTGGAGGTGGTGGCGGCTTGTTGGGCTGAGAGGGCGGCGTTTAGGTTGTTGATGTATGTTTGGTGATGTTTTTGGTGGTGGAGTGTCATTATCTCGGCAGATATGACTGGCTCGAGAGCCTTGTTCTTGATTTAGCTGAATCTCGTGGAGTGTGGAGTGTTTTGAGATGAACTTACATCGTAGGCATAAGGTAACGGGGGTAGTGTATACATCTTGGAGAAGTGCAAGTTGTTTGATTCCAGCTGTCGTTATGCTGAGGAGTAGAGAACTAAGAAGACCTTTGACACAAAATCCAGGTCAAACCTTGGGGGCGTCTCTTATACCTATACTTCAGTTCTGGTGAATGGATAACCACCAAGGTACGCCAGCGAGGAGTTGCCCCTCCTAGTCATTCGGACCTTGATTGTCTCTTCTCCATTCTAGTAATATTGCATCCTTAAGAGATCTAATAACGCGTATTAAAAGTATGTAAAATTCATGTATAGACAGTGGAGTCCAGAGATGCGCGGGTTTGAGCACATTTGAGAAGATGGATAAAAACCCTAGCCCTAACCCTAGTCGCGAAGTACTTTTGCCTTTCCTGTGTCAACCAACCATAAATTTGATTCTCCTTCATCGATCGAAGGACTTTCATAATAGATAATGTTTTCTAATAGACGTATTAAGAGCTCTTGGCGTGATAAAACTTGGTAATCCTATGAACACTTCTTTAGCACCACGGTCCTTGTCATAAATTTCGATCGATCCGTAACAAACCTTGACAACCCCTCCTCTAATATCTCCCTTTCAACCGAGAATATGACACGAAGCCAGCCTGCAGTTTCATTATGATAAGCATGTCCGGATGACATCTCCACCCCGCTTCTTTGAAGCTGCTGTGACAAATCTAGCTCTGCAGCCCATTCACCCTGACTATCCACTATTCTAGCGTTCAAGCACTTGGATAAGTTGATCCAGAGAAAGAAACCCGCGTTACTAGAAAATAAATAAGCATCAGCCTGTTAGCGTTCTGGGTATGAAGATTTATGGGAAAGACTTACCAGCCTCGTGCATAAGGGATCCCTGCGTCGTCTAAGATTCGTACCGCCAAATCCCACTGTGAACGAAGTAGTTCGCGGCTTTTCTGAAGAAAGTTTTCTATAAACTGATAATCCTCAAGGATAGCAGTGGCAATACTGCAGGATATTTCCGAAGGCCAGTGAAACCGACTAACGGACAAGTTAGATAGTTGCCACAACACGAAGAAAATCACACAGTCGAAAAAATTCCACTTACCTGATTGAAAGAGCAGCCTGCATAAACTTCTCATTTTGGCTAATCAAACAACCCAGTCTCAGTCCCGCCGCCGCGAAATCCTTTGACATCCCGTACAACACATGAATTAAGGCTAGATCCACGCCGAGAGTGGCCGGATCAATTGACAGAATAGAGACAAACCCGCTAGAGGAATCCTCTTCATAGACCGATAACGCGTATATTTCGTCGCTGATAAGGTGGATTTGGTATTTCTGACAAAACTGCATCAATGCCTCTAGTGTTTCACGCGGATAACATCGACCGAGGGGATTGTGTGGGTTACAGATCAATAGGGCCTTGATTGAGACACCTTTCTCGTGTGCTTGTAGAAATGCCTTCTCGTACTGCTCCACAGCCTGTACACTGAATGGATCATCCCCGTGGAACGGGGCGTAGATTAGTTGACAGCCAGAAGGAACTTGCAGGTCTCCATTAAAAGAGCCATAGATTGGTTGGCCCAACAATATTCCGTCGCCGGGATCTGTTAGACACATTGCATACATTGCATTCAAACTCGTTACACCACTTGTGAAGAGAATGTGATCTGCTGTAATCGAAATAGCCGGATGGAAATATGTAGTAATCAGCTTAGCCATGGCTTCGCGGAGGCGACGGGGGCCGAAGGGACCTTCATGGTATGTCAAACTAGTGTTGTCGAGGTATGGTAATGCCTGTTTTCTTCATTTTAGTATGACTTTGTAATAATATTCATTGCTCAAGATTTCACCTTCGTGCGGATATATTCAAGGAGCACGTCTTGCATCAGAAACTAGGATCTTGTTAGTCTGTTAATTCATTCCTAAGAGGTATTCTAGAATACGAAGTGGGTCGTATAATTAGCTTACGTTCTCAGCATTTCCAAAAGACACCATGCCCTCCTTGGTGTCTTTGTTGTAAGGCTTCCTTGGCCGAAGATACCCATCAGCTAAACCGGCCTTGACATACGTTTCACCGCGGCTTGAAATCATGTTGCAATAATCGATATGGCGATTGCTGATGACAGAATTTTAATTCTAGATTCGTCGCTTAACTTTGTATCGTGACGAGTTACAGGAAGCAAGGAAGGACGTGCTCCAATAAATACTATCAACGTTGGTGAGGTGGCACGGTTACGTCTTCGAATATGAATCAATCATGGCATAAGCTAGAAGATGAGATGTCCAAACCTTGCAATTGGGATCTTAATCCGGATCCAGCTCATTCGAGTGTATCGATCTACTCATAATACACCACTGGCCTACTTTTCAGGGCTCCTAAATGGCTAGGAAGCTAGTGTGCCTTCTATCTACATATTGCTAATTGCTAATGGTTGTCACGTCCCCCACTTCGACGCTTTTTGGTGGATTTTTAGACCACCAAGTCATTATTCTTGGATATCTATCTACCTAGGCAGACATTTTTTGCCTTCGAATAGGGACACTCATAAAAAACAATGTAGCAATGAAGCTTGGCAGCTCTATAAATCAACGCGAGCCCCTCGCTTGGTCCGAATCATTTTCACCGAGCCCTTGTTCGCTTTGCCGAATTTGTTACTACCTCAATATCTCCTCGTTAAACAAATTGTATAAAGATGTGAGGAAAACTTTGTGAGCTCACCCATCAGGGAGGCTGCCCCCTTGAAGGAAATATTTGCATCGATGACGTCCTGGCAGTGTTGATCTCGGTAATTTGCGAGTAGGACATATCCGTGATCGATATTTTGGAATGTCGATACTGTCCCAAGTTGCCATCCATACCTCTATTACACCTTACCTAGGTACCTCGGTAACCCTAGCCCTAAAATATCAAATTTGCCAGAGCATGTTTTCGCCAGTGGTGGATAAACATGTACGCGTTATAGCTCCACGTTCTGCGCTTATAATGACTTATGTCTGACTAAACTAGTTCCACCCAAGCTTGAAAATGCCAAAATGGTCTTTCTCCTTTGAACACTGCCTCGAATCTTTGATAAATTCATACTGTTCAGATTCGCCTGTGTGGATCTAACTGCTAGATAAGATTGCTGATAAGTTTCCCTGAATTGCTACCCATGGAGTCATTCAGACCAAAGAACTGAGATAGTTTCTCTTCCAGCATCTTCCATAACCGGCTTGACTTGATCGATTGTTTGCTTCCCACTGCCTTGAGTCCGACCCACGTTTCTCTCTTCATGTCTTTCATTCCATCGTCTTCTTCCTAATATCCCGCCGCTAGCAGTAGCAAGACTAACGCGGCGAGCGTCGACAATAAACGAATAGCTAGCCAGGAGACCACCCGTAAAGAAGAGAACGAGGTCTTGACGCGAGGCTCATCCAGCGTGGCGTCGAAGAGTGGGCCTGCCATGTCGAAACAGGCATGATATGTGTCCCAAGCTGCCAGGTACGACTGCCGGATCAGCAGTTCGACGTAGACGTCGACGCTGTCCCAAGTTGAAAGCAAGGAGGAGTTCATCACAGCGACCATAATCATGAGATCTGGTATGAACCACAAGGACTCATTGACCCAGGGACTTGGTTCGAAAACCACATCAGCGAGAGGAGTTTGGTCTTCGACAACGCGGGACGAAATGTACGTGTGAAATTAATGGCTCCAACGAGGTAGCAGGTTATTCCAAGACAGGAGATACTGAGTGATATTATTCGAGTTCCCAAATGAAGTTTGGCTAAGACCAGCCCTGGTGCAAGGCGGTCCACCTGATCATGGACGAGCAAGCAGAAGACTGAGACCCTTGGTGCTGGAAAAGGCCGTTGACGCCGGAGGCTCCTACTTAACTTGAGAAGAGTTCCAAGGAAGGGCGGGATCAAAGAGGACGGCTGTTCCCGGCTCGTAGTAAGTGGAAAGTTCGTTGTCCACGAGACTGAGGGAGCTCGAATTTGCAGTAATATTTAAAACTGCTTCAGACACCTCGTTGGCTGAAATTGCCCAAGGGATGCTGTTTATTTTAATGCAGGGGATAATAGAGTTCGATAAAGTCGAGTTGACAGCCAACCCACCACTGTTAACCACATGCCGACATCCATTTCCAGTTATGGAAGTACGATTTTGAGAGACGGCGCTGTTCGCCCATGCCAAGCTAGCAATACCGGCAGTAATCCTAATGTATGCTCTTCTAGATGATTGTTGCTTCATGTAATACCACCACCATAAACTACATATGTAAAGTCAGCAGCAGGATTTGTGTCATTCACTTGGATCCTGTTTGCAGAGGCCGTAGATGACGGGTTCCAGTCTACTGCACCTGAAAGCAGGGGCGCAGTATAAGACCGAACAGTAATTAAGATCAGATACGTAGCGACTGCCCAAATTGGCAGGCCTTCAGGCCACTAAAATGGCCACATGGCTGATGGTAGCAGTTTATGTATCTTCATAAACGAGATTCGTGGGGATTGAGCATCAAAGTCGGCTTTCTTCATAAGGACAAATGCACTTCTCCATACGACAATTATACACCAACAACTGAGGAAAAATTAAGAGAGCACCAATTCAACTGAAAAACCAAGGTCGTAACATCGCTGACGCGTAGCTTAAATTGGCGAGACTTATACCAAGGGTTAATGTGTTAATAGCTGGATATCTGTTTACCGCCAAAGTAATAGTTAAAGCGAGTGCCGTGTAGTATTATGCATTGGCAAGCAAGACAATCCACTCCGTGAGTCTGGTATACCTGACTGACGACTGTTTATATCACGCGAAGTCGTTGTGTTCTGATCGGCCAATGTCTCCGTCTTGTTGCCGGATGCCATCTCTCGAGATCACGTTATTGCGCTGTTTAGAAGGGCAATAACTTCACGACAAGAGATTATTAGCAACGGCTATGATGGATGAGGAAAATCCGTACCGTGAAAGATCGCTTGAAGTTTCATAACTCAAGCCGCACAGCCGGAGCACATGAGTTGTTGCATTGCGAACGTGAAGTGCTAGTTGGCAGTACTTATTATATCTCTTTTCTGAATATTTGCCAAGCAAGAAGCTCCGGCCAGGCTATGATGATCTACATAACATTGAAATCGCGGCCTGAGTTGTCTTGATTAGCCAAGAAGATACGTCATAAATGGCGCCATGATAGCTCGTATCTTGATCTCCCTTCATGCTGACCAGTCGGTGCATTGGTATGTGGTCTTATACATACGGACTGACCCAAAGTGGAAAGTTTCAGAAAGCACTCGCCTGGAAGTAGCATTTTTCCCGAGGGCTTTGCTGGGGTGCAAATGCGAGATCAGAGCGATATCAGGCGAGGCTCAATCATTGGAGGTACATATTTAAAATTCCAATATTGCTCGGACAGTACCTATATGCAATAGTTCACTATCTTAAGGAGCATGGCGGGCTGAAAAACCAAATACCACTTAATCCTATGTACACCCTATCACCAACCAAGGAAAGAGGAGTTACGAAGGATATGCCAACGAATAGTACATTTAGAGCCGCCTCCTTGATATGCGGAGCTCTATGTCGGTATGTTCAATTAAAAGTCTCTTCTTTTACAGTGCATGGCCAGAAGCTCAGCACCTTGTAATTGTTCGAATGTGTTACAATCCCTAGGCTAAAAGGATGCGTTTAACTTTTTAGCCTAGTAGGTTGACCAAAGTATCCAGCAGAATGCAGGGTTTCAAATCTTGTATGGGAACGCCATACAAAATCAAAATATCGTTATGACTAGTTCCGCTTGGTTCAATAACTCTCTTCAACTACATACTCCTTTTCTACGCACCACTCTACATATCAAAACCAAGAAAACCGCTACTATCATGCGAAGCGGTAGGCTCTAGCCATTGCTCTCTTTATGTGAGCAGAAAAGTCTTCCCTCAAAGGTCGGAAAGATAATTGGCCGAGGTCGATGTTTCCGAAGATCAACTTGGAAATGACAAACACTAGCTGACCCAACCCAACGATGAAAGGAATTAGCTGGCTTGTTGTTCGAAGTGTATGAACGCCTTGGATGTGGTTGAAGTGAATCGTCAGCTCAACAGCGAGAACCGATACGATAAGACTGAGTGGCGCCCGAGATAACTGCCAGAGCTCCTCTGCCATTACCTCAGGGTTGTCTTCGGCATTTTCGGCATTTTCGGCACTTTCGTCTTTCAGCAGGGCATATCAGCGAGAGACTTCCAGTACTTGAATGTTTCCCTTGGCCTTGGCTGGCTCTTGCTGCCACTAGAGTGTATAGTTTACCATGGGAGGAAATGCGAACTCACCCCAGCATAACAACATAAACAAGAACAAGTTTCGAGCCGCCGATACTGAAAGAATTACCCATACTATGATCATAAAGATTCGAAATCCTCCGACGAGATCGACTGGGGCGAGGAAGAAAGCGTACATTTTCCCGCACGGCGAGGGCTTCCAGAAATAAACGCCCTTGATCCAATACCAAGCCCACAGCGGTTTAAAGGCGATGCTCAAGAAGAAGAGTAATGCGGATGGAAGATCCAGCCCACCCATCCACTTGCCTTTCGGAAGACTCGCGGCGGGCATAAATTGCATGATGAGGAGATAGAACATGACGCAACCTTCGACGGCGTATAGATCAGCATCGGGATTTCGTGCTGCACTACAGAGTGCGATTAAGTTGGCCAGTAGGAGTGCCAAGGATGAGATTTGCATTGAGCTGAAGACTTCTCGTAAAAAGAGTTTGGACAACCAGGAGGCGATGATGGTCAAGTATAGCCCAAGTCGAAGCCCTAAGCCGTAGTAGTCGCTGTTACCATCTATGTAGCAGTCTTGGTCTGCCATGCTGAGACTGGTTCTGGTTCTAGTTCTAGGTAATGGTCGAGATCATTTACCTTTGCATTAGCTGGGAGAGGAGTTTCTTGTCGAAATTGTAGAGCCGCGGACATCAATTGATATTCTTGCAATGATAAAAGGAGGTGTTTGACTTAATCATTGGAAAATGATCGATCTATAGATGACCAAAAGCCTTATGCACTTCGAGGTCGGAAACAGCGAATGCCGAAGTCAACCCCCCCGCGAAGGAGTCTATCAGGTAGGTGTCAGCCAGTCAATCTATTGGGGGACCAGGGTAAGTACCTAGGTATGTGATGTAACCTTTGAACTCGGGAGTGAGCTAAAGAGCATGCATATATCCATGGATATAAGCCTGAGTGTACGTGTCACCGCCTAGTAGGACCTCTCTTAAACAGGAGCGTCGCACGTCTGAATTGTCATCGCAGCCTCAAACTCCCCATGCGGGGTGTGACCAATAACCTTCAAACTCTTACAAGGCTGTGGCCACCACTATGAAGATTTCAGGTTAGCCACAGGGCCAGGTTCTTCCTTTCCGAGCTGTTGCGGAGTAAGACTGTCGAGCATTTTCGTGCCGGGATCTGCATTCAAAATTATTGCAGGTAAGCTGCGGCATATATTTGAAAGAATGTCTGATTAGTGAGGGTTGTATATGCTGACTGCTCGCCCTGAACAGTCGGGTTGGATTTTATTATTCCCGCATCCTGTAGAATTTCAACTACAAATCCAAATAGCGCTACTCCGTCGAGAACTCGATATACTGATCGACAGTAAGATGAACAACGGAACAACAGGCATTGAAAATGGAACTGCCTGTGAGTGGTCAGGCAATCCAGACCTGTATGGTCCTGGTATACGGATCGGTCTCTATTTACAATGGTTCGCGACAATCATCACGACTGCCTTGTTGCCGGAAAAGGAGCTCACAGCCCACGCTTTGGCAATGCTGATGCAAATTGCAGTATTTTCTGGCCTGGGCTTGGTCACTACGGCAGACGAGACAAATGACGTTGAGGCTATTATTACTCTCTGGCTTCTGATTGGGCCTTTGCCCAGTTTGTCTATGCGCGGTATTCTTCAGCTTGGTACCTTTGCTGGGATAGCTCGCCCGTTGCTGTATGGTACCTTTGGGGCATATGGCTGTTGGTTCTGGTTTAAAGGAGCATATGGGCTACCCGAGACGCCCTGTGTTTCCATCGCTTTCTGGGGCTCAACATCGCTCTATGGTTGGTTCAGCAAGCTTGGTCAAGCCGTATCCATTATCATTATCGTGGTTTCGACAGTATTATTGGTGTGGAGCTTGGGGAAGACAGGAAGCGATGATTTTGAGACCGTACGAGTGGAATCAAAGGGTAGGTTTGCTCATCGCGCCCGTGTATCTTACCGTTGTCTGACAGTCTCTTCTAGGTCGATTCGGGTGGTCTTATTCAAAGACGGTTCTATTTATGGTTTCTTTCGTGATAACCGTGTTTACAATTGCCACCGTTGAATACCTTATTAGAGGCAATCATGTCACTGACCTGGGTCATGTCTCATCAGTGGGACAATTGGTTCCTTTGATTACCGGTTGCTTGAGTATGGCATTTTGTCTTCGTGATGTGATGTTGAAACTAGGTGACGCGGTGTCAGAACCAGCTGTGGAGTTGAGTCAGGCATGACCTATCGCCTGCAGCAGAAGAAATCTTGCATTCAGGTCCATTGGTAGCTTTCCAGACATTTGAACGTGTTTCCGGTTCTAAGATGATGAATAACTAACTATACTCCAAATAAATATTACTCTCATGCAACAATACATTGCTATTGCCCTTGCCCATGCCAATCTTGCATCCTAATTTCACCATGCAATTATGGTAAGCCCCTTAATACATAGCTTATTAAGCCGGGGATGTACTTGACCTCGATATTAGCCCTAGCCCTAGCCCTAAGATAGCTTCCTGTCTAGAAAAGATCATCGTGTTAACCATTAAGTCCACAGCTCAGTGCAAAAATGAATGTAAGTCCACTAAATATTAGGCTTTCAACTTCCAGAGCAAGCTTTTTAGTATACATATGCAAATTCTTATTCTTCTTCTTGACTTTTGAACGTTTTCTACACATCTGAAAGCACTGATGTTGGATGCCTTATCATGCAGGCAGAAGCCGAGAAAACTCCGAGAGCCGACAAATGCTTCACCGCCTTCATTTGTCGTGACAAAAATTATTCTACTCGTAGTAAATGAAAATATTTTTCGGACGAATTGAATTGAACCCAACCCATCGCGATCTCAAATTCAATATGAAGCGCAAAACAGAAGAGACAGACCAATCCAATGGCCAAAATGGAGCCAAAAAACGAGTGCTCTCCGACGACGCAGTGATTTCGCGCTTTCGCGAAGGTCTGTTTGATACGGCAGAACTGGAGAGCTATACAAAGAGCTATGCTACCTCAGGGCCGTGAGTTCTCTTTCTCTGAAATTGGAGTATGACATAGTGTCTGATATGTAATGCGTTCAGTTACAAACATGGGGTTATCTCACCCCTAATTGCACCAGACCTCCTCCGCTCCGTGCGCAACGAAATCGAACAGAATCTGTCGTTCACCGAGAAGGAAACCGACATCTACAAAATCTTCCAGTCGGGCGATTTGGCGAATCTTGATGGTCTGGACGATGCCTCCCTCAAACTTCTACCGTCCCTACTACAATTGCGCGATGCTCTATACTCTGCGAAATTCCGTGCATACCTATCCTCGTTGACCGGGTCCGGCCCACTGAGCGGCAAGAAAACGGATATGGCTATCAATGTCTATACGGAGGGCTGTCATTTACTTTGCCATGATGACGTGATTGGTAGTCGGCGTCTGAGTTATATCCTCTACTTGACAGATCCCGACACGCCGTGGCAGGCTGAATGGGGTGGTGCGTTGCGCCTATACCCTACGACAACGGTCAAGGATGAGAATGGTGAAGATGTCAAGATCCCCAGTCCGGACTTTACGTTATCGATCCCACCAGCTTTCAATCAACTCAGCTTCTTCACCGTTCAGCCGGGCGAGAGTTTCCATGATGTCGAAGAAGTGTATCACCCATCGGAACAAGATAAAGGGAAACAGAAACGAGTGCGGATGGCGATTAGCGGGTGGTTTCATATCCCGCAAGAAGGCGAGGAAGGGTATGAGGCTGGTTTGGAAGAGAGATTGGCGGAACGAAGTAGTTTATCGCAACTACAGGGTAGAAGCGGTGATGCCTATGATCAGCCACAGCCGCAACCCGTTGACTGGGATGCGGAACCAGTGGCATCGGATAAAGGCAAGGGTAAAGGGAAGGGCAAACAAGCCGCACCAGCCGAAGAAGGCGAGGAACTTACAGAGGCTGATTTGGACTTTTTGTTGAAATTCCTTGCGCCGTCGTATTTGACTCCTGATATTGCCGAGGAACTTTCAGAAGCGTTCTTGAATGACTCTTCACTTAGTCTCGAGAAGGTTTTGTCTGAAAAATTTGCGACAAGGGTACGAGAATATATTGAAAAGCGGGAGAAGGAGGAGTTACCAAGCTCGTCAGATAAGATTGAATCAAGCACGAACTGGAAAGTGGCTCGTCCGCCTCATAAGCATCGCTATCTCTTCCAACAACTGCAGGATAGCAGAGATTCCGAGGAGAATCCGATTGGGCAATTGCTAACTGAATATTTGCCATCACAACCTTTCCGGAAATGGCTTGCTTTGGTCACAGGCGCAGAGCGTCTTACAGATCATAACATGCTAGCCCGCAGATTCCGTCGCGGTCAGGATTACACATTGGCCAATAGTTACGAAGGGAGCGAGCCGCGATTGGAATTCACACTTGGTCTTACTCCAAGCTCTGGCTGGGAGAAGGCTGATGACGACGAGGATGAGAACGAAGAAGAGAAAGAGAACGACAAGGACAATGACACGAAAATGAAGAATACAAACGAAGATAACAAAGAGAAGGAAGAACCTTCTGTGGGCGGTTACGAGATTTACATGGCCGGCGATGACGAGGAGGCAGGCGATGCAGCTATTTATAAAGCAGCTCATGGCGATGATGATGGGATTCTATTTAGTATGGCTGCGGGCTGGAACCGCATGAGTATCGTTCTAAGGGATAGTGGCACGCTCAAGTTTGTCAAATATGTCAGTGCTGCTGCACAGGGAGATCGATGGGATATCACTGGCGAGGTTGGTGTTGTTTTTGGTGACGATGATGATGAAGAGGGTGATGGCGATGAAGATGAAGACGAAGAGTAGACTCTTGTCCTCATAAAGATATTGTCCGGCTCTTGTTCTCTACCACGACCATCTACTACAATTGGAAATTGTACAAAAACCTGTCCAGAAACTGAGCTGGTTGTTGTAACCCTATTCCTAGAGATACCGAATATCCTAATACACACTACAATGAATCATGTCTAATGCAGAGACTAAGCCATTCCAAATACTACTATAGTAGACAAGGCTGAGCTGAGCCAGAAGAACGAGTATGAGCTTACCTACTCTATTCTAGTTCCGTGCCGTGCCACATGGAATCCTACGCTACTATATCCAAAACCGATCTAGAGAGTAACCGCGATCATTCCTAGCCATGCGTTAGGAGGATTTAGTCTACTCTAGATTATTGCATCCCCGCTATCCGAGCGTCCTTAAAATCTCACGATGGGGGCAACTAACCTCCCGAAGCCCTAGACTGCTGACAGCCAAGATGCAAGCCCACTCAGTATAAATTAAACCTGAAGCCGAAAAAGCAAATTTTGCGCAAGCAATCAAGTTCGTACAGGTCCTACATGCCATTTTCCTCCTCCTCTATGCGCACTATGTATAGGCTGATAAGTCTTGTGGCTATGTGCTCTTACAGGCACTTTCATGCAGCCTGCCGACATCATTCAGAGACGGCGTGTAACATACACCCCGGACTAGGGGGCCATTTTGAAAGCCGTGGTGTTGGTGTTGTTGCCGGAAATATTCGCAAAGTGTTACAACCGGAAGGATCCAAGCACAGATTATTGAAGAGACCAAGTATACAGTGTAGAACTAGTTGCAGCTTTAGAGCCAACAGAACCCAAAATATGTTCCATAACTAGTTAGTTAGTTAGTTAGTTAACCTAACACAAAGGCTGAGTCAGACCCTTGGAAACTTATCCCTGCATTCGAATTGAACTAAATATGAGCCCGACTGCAATTTTCGTTTGTGGAGGTCTCTCAATTGCAAGGCTGCGAGTCTCACGATATGCATTGCACATGCACGACTTATCGGTAACGTCGTTCATCTGCGGCTGACGCGAATAGTCGCATTAATTTAATGTCCGGAAGAGTTGCGAGGTGCTTATAATGATGCCCCAGCCAGTTTTCTAGAACTGTGAGCCTTGCAGTTGCTAATTGCGAAAGTCATTACTCTGCCCATCAAAATGGCTTTCGTTTGGACTACTTTACTGCTATGGCTTGCTACATTGAGTGTCCTCGTTGTAGCCCGAGTGCCCGCTAATGCGGCACTGCGAGCTCGTAACAGCCCCGGAATGAGCGATGCAGACACTCTAGATACCGTGGGGAGAGCTCTACAGCTTGCCAGACTTCAATCTCGCGATAACAAGTATTCTATGAACAGGACGTCTCTTTCAAATTCCTGGGTCGGCGCTACTCTGTTTAAGTACGGCGGAGAGTAAGTGCAACCGCTCTATTTTCTATTATTAATTTGTTCTCAATCTTATTATTTGATAGAAGCAGCAACGAGACCACGGTCGGTTCACACAATTTAACCTCAGAATTCAGCGCCGACATCGAAATCATCTGTACAACCTGCTATGTCAATGGTTCCGTTACAGGCGACCTGACTCTTACCGGCGAGTTCAACTTCACACAAGCAGTAGACGGCGTGAAGAACGAATTGAAGAACGTCACCGACACAGCACTTGACCAGTTCGAGCAGTACATTGAAGAAGTAGCTCAGGATATCGGGCAGGAAATCATCACTTTCAATGCCACCGATCTGCCCTCCTGGCCCACACTCGATGTCGAGTTGGACCTGCATAACGTGTCTGGCTTGCCGGGTGCTTCGATACACTTTGAGTTTGATGATTTGGAGTTGTATCTAGAGCTTGATGTTAAATTATCGGCTGGGGCTACGTATACGTTGAATCTGTATACCTCTGAGACTCCAGGAGGAATTTCCGTTCCGGGTGTCACCATTGGAGCAGTTTTCAGTGTCGATTTGATCCTCATTGCAGACGCGGAGGTTGATATCGGAAGTGGGATTCATATCAAACTTGATGACGGACTTGCCTTTGATCTGGAAATGTTCAATAGTAATGTGTCAACGGTTACAATGTAAGTCCCTCCCTTCCTGGACGCCGTGTACCCCGTTTCTCACGCATATTCACAGCCCCGGTGGCGCCTATGAATTCCTCCCCGTCACAATCTCAGGCGAAGGATCCATCCAGGCGCTTTTGAGCCTCAAAGCAAGTCTCGGTGTAGAAGTCAACACTCCCAACACCTCCGCATACGACTTTGAATTCAACGCAGGTATCGAGACCGACGTGTTTGCCTACGTTGCCGATTTCCTGCTGCAAGTCAACGGTTCCACGGCTGCTACTGATAACGGTGATTGCGAGTTGGCTGCTGTCGCGGAATATACCTTTGCCGTGGGCGCAGCAGCTGGCGCGACGCTCGCAATTGATCACTCGCATTCGTGGGGTCCGTCACCTAATACGACTATACCGGTGTGGTATACGACGCTTGCCAGTCTCTGTGCGGCGACAAAGACGGTAACATCGACTGCTGCTTCGGTCATTACTGCTCGCGCAGAACTGGGTCAACGAGATAGCTCTTCATTGACGACGACGACGTCCACGACAACATACCAGATCGTCAATTGCATGTCTTCGGGGTTGATAAACTGTCCTATCAATCTTCAAAATACAACAACGTATCCAGCCGTTGTGACCTCTGTCTTTGCTGTAGAATCAGGGTCGACGATGACCTTGCCAACGAACGGTGTGTCGGCTCTTGTGACCGCTATACCCTTTGGCTCGAAATCGCAAAGATTAGATGCGATATCAGGAACGCCGACGTCGTATGTTCCTCCGCCGCCGCCGCCGACGAGAACCTCCGCTACGGCATCCGCTACATCGACAGGGAGTACAACAGGGAATGAAAGTGGTAGCAGTGGCAAGGCCAATGGGTCTAATGATAAGCTCATTATTGGACTCAGTGTGGGTTTGGGAGTTCCATTCCTGGCGGCTGTACTAGCGGGACTTTGGTAAAAATTTCCTTTATTCACTATATCATTAATTGTGTGTGCTTACTGATTTCAATTCTAGGTACTTCATCCGCCACCATAGGAAGTACTCCGAGGTTGCTCAAAAGGAAAACATGGCACAGAGCCCGGATCTCAAAGAGCAATCCCCCGTCTCTCCTGGGATGACGCAGAAAACTCCTTTGGTATCTGTCGAACAGTCAGATTGATACGTGTGATGATATTTATGAGGTCATTTGGTATAACGAATGATGCTAGCACCATTTGTACAAATTTCGTTGACTTGGTAATTTGATCTTACGGCCGCATAGTCACATTCTCTATATCATTCTGCATCACTTATCAAGACCGGGATAGAAAAAGCCATCCAAATGTACCATTACAAATTTCACCGAAAGTTTAGGCTTGCTGACATACGAATCATGTAGAACGTGCAATATAGTACAATATACCAACCATAGAGCCACTTGCAAGATTAACCGCATGCTCCTCAGGTATACAACAATTCAAACCAAGTCCCATAATATGCATTATTGATCCTCTGGTCCCATGGACTTTCTCCCCACACTTTCCACATTCCGTCTCTTCTTCTCCACCGGTTCTCTCGGATCATTCTTAATCATAGAATCCGCATCCGTCTGCTCTTCTCCTTCGTGAGCCTCGCTCGCAGAACCCCTCCCGGGCGAAACGGGTGATGCCACAGATCTAGTGTCGGCGGTATCAGAGCGACGACCCTCTTTACCGCGTGAGATATTGATGGATTGCGATTCGGGGTTGCTAGATTGAGGGTTTGTGACGTTAGAGGAGACGCCGGGGGAGGCTTGTTTGGTTGCTACGCCGCGGTACTGATATCTAGGTGCTATGCCAGAGGTCAGCATTCATAATAGGATACAGATGGGAGAGTAGATGACTTACCAGGCAGTCTGCTGCTTTGACTCAGGCGCCACCCGTTTCTCAATCGTACTGTGAACACACCCATGACTGTGTTGATTGATATATGCCAACCAATGAAAGAAATATTTATGAAGCAGATTGAAGTAATTCAGTAAATTATTCGATACGAAAGTGAGTTCTAGGTGTATATATAGTAGAGAATCAGTGGAGCAGGTTCTCACAGCGCCTTGACTATGACTTCATGTTGCCGTCAATCGATGAACAGAGAACCCTAACCCTTACTAATAATCCTCTTCATCATTTCTTGCATTTAGACTTTTAATCAATTTCATTTAAAATAGCCCTTGTTTCATGGGAATACTCAAGATGTCACAGAAGTTGAGTCGCGTTACATCCTCAATCGGGTACTCTCTCTATCGCCGGATGTGATTAGGACTAGGGCTGAGATTATACAGAACGACCCAACATCTACGAGATAGTCAAGTATGAGATTAACTATCTATTTCAAGGCAGTATATAAAGTAGAAAGTAATCCATCTAGTGGCAGCTTGGCTTCATCCTTTGTTCTTTTCACCTCGCTGGATAATTCTGTGCCCCGTAAAATATCTAGATTGAGAGTCCCGGGCATCAGCAACACATAGTAGACTTTGTTCAGAGTTCATTCTTTTGCTTTGTCTTACTGTGAAGAGCAGGTTTGGTTTTCGAGGTTGGCATAAATCTTAATATTACGACTTCTACACCAAATCTTTTTACCAGTAATCCTTTCATTAGGGCTTTGATCTCTGCTGCCCTACCTTTATATCTAGATCCATAGGCACGTCAGGATCGTGAACCCATTGATGTTAGAATATAGTTGTTGTGCATAGAAGTCATTGTTTTCTTAGTTTCTTCAGCTGTATGGTTTGAATTTGATCATACCAGTCAATCTTGAAAGACGTCCTGTCTGGTTATAAGGGGACTCTGCAGTCCTAGGTCGATTTCCATGTTGTTGATCTCCTTTATCTTTGCTTCCTACCCTGGAGTAACCTGCTGTTGACGGCAATTCCCTTGCCCTCTTTGTTGCAAGCACCGCGTCCCATATGCAGTTAGCTCGGTTTTCGAAGATATCCTTCTCCCATACACAGATTTCATATTTTTCATGTTCGTTAGCAATACATTCCTTGCTACAAATCCTGAGCCTGGCATAGTACTGACTGAGCCTTCATAGCATTTGAGAAGACACTGCGTGGAACACGGCCCCTCGGGAACGAGTATCTCGAACACATCCTCAGAATGACGGTGCAGCATCTACACAATGAATCGACCACTTGAACCATATATCCAAGAGATCAACAAGCATGGCCATTACTTTCCTCAAAGCACATTGCCAAAGACTCCACAGCTTCGACAAGATAGAGTCAACCGGATTTTGGTCTACGCAGGCTGCTTCAATCCACCTCATATCGGACACGCTTCCTTGCTTCACCATGTGTTCTCGAATGCCGGCGAAGATTTGAACGTCATTGCGGCTATTGTCGTCCCGAGGGACGACGATCTAATTGAGAGAAAAATGACGAAAAAGAAAAGGGGTGGCAATCAACTCAGGCTGACGAAAAGCCAGCGAGTCATGCTTTGGACCGCCCATGAACCATCTGACTATTTCTGGGTATTTGCGGCCGCCGATTATCATTGGAACGGTTTCCTGGACAGACTCATGGATGATATCCAACGCGATGGGTTTGAATTTGAAATTGTGCGCTCTTGGTGGTCCCGAATATGTCGAGGATCTAGAGCGGGACAAATATGTCTTTGACAACTCCTGGGGTTGTGTTGAGATGTTCTCCAGTAATATCAGCAGGGCCAGCACCATCATGCCACCTGGGCAGTCGGTACAAAGACAATTACGGGGACACGTTGCCTGGGCACGAAGGGCAATTGGTGATGAAGCAGCCAATCGTGCTAAGGTCTGGACTTTTTATCCAGAGAGACATCTTCCCTTCTACGCAATCCGATTTATAACCAAGCCGAAGAATGAACGTGTACCGCCTACAAGCTCCACAAAGATTCGCGAATCTCTTCAATATACGCGTCAGCTACGTTCGGGTGAGTTGGCAGGCTATGTACGAAGTATGGTTTTACGACCGGATCTATTAGCTGAGATCATCTCCAATTCTTCGGCGTATCCCCAAGCCAGGTAGTTGATAATCAGGTAATGATGTATTTTCTTGTAACCTACAAAATCAACAACTATTCTTACTGTTGCAGTCTCTTCAACAACATTTTGATTCTCTCGTCATCCCAGTAGGTCGAGCTGCTGACACGTTGTGAAAGGGGTCTTTCATCAGCCAAATAGGCCAAATCAAGAGGTGTGTTGGCCCCATCTTCCAATGACTTTGCATCAGTCTGCGCTCCTCGATCCAAGAGAGCCTCCATTGTTTCCTAGTTACCGTTATCTGCTGCCCATTGAAGGGGCCCTCCGACCCGTGTCATCCTTCGCGTTGATATCCCCGCCGGCATTTAGCAATATCATAACGCTTTCTTCACTGCCTCGTGATGCGGCGCTATGGATAGGTTGGCTGCCATTAAAAAGTTTTAATTTCATATCTGCGCCATGCATAAGGAGGGTTTTCAGTGCATCTGAGGTCTGACATGTAGCAGCCTTATGTAGTGCGCCGAAGCCTTGATTGTCCTGGTCATCTGGCCTCGCACCTGCCTCCAGCAGTGAATTGATAATCTCGGCGTCACCATTTTCAGCCGCTACAAGGAGCGGAAACGTTGGATTTTCTCTTTCCATAATCGTCCCTCTCTGATTTGTGTCAGCACCCTTGTCAAGTAGCGCCCGGACAAGGTCGACACTCTTATTCCATACAGCGTATAAAAGCGGTGTACCAACTGTGTCTGGCGTATGAGGTGTGACAATAGCTCCTTGGGACATCGGGTATAGGGCTATTTCCTGAGTGTTCTTCTTAAGCGCTAGAGTGAGAGCTGGTTCAAACACTGTTTCAGACGGCCAATGACTTATACCGCCAGATAGCCGCAGAAATTCCCAGTGGTTGCGTGTTGACCGGCGTACATCGATTGATTTGGGGTGGAGGTTGACATCTGCACCGCGCTCAATTAGCAGCTCGACAATTGGTTTGTGCCCCTCGAGAACTGCATTAAGTACCGGTGGAATACTATCAAGTCCAGGAAGGGAATGATTTGCAAACGCGAGGGCCTTTCCCAAAAAAAAAATCAATCTTTTAACCGAATCCTACTATCCATTCGTGTTCCATTTGACAATCGCGTACTTCATATTTATCAAGAAGCATCCATGAATTGGTCAACGGCGGACAGCCCGGGCATGGCTCGCTTTACACGATACTCAACTGCATAGAATATTCCTCTAAACTTTGCGATTCCATGTCTATTTTGGCATAGTAGTAGTGAAAGTGACACGCCGTCAACGAAAGAATCACTCATCCATACCACCTAAGTATAGCATCTGGGATCGAGCCAAAAATATCACAAGGGAGCGCGCTAAAGCTAGATTGTCATATCTCCTCAACAATAGGTAGACACAATAGTACGAATAACAGCAGGCTGGATATTGCATGCAGGAGCTAGTCGCAATCGAAAAACTGCCATCTAGGTATACGCGAGAAACCTCATGTACCTATGAATGACAAGTCCTCGGAAAAGGACGCCTGGTTAACTCTGAAAACGGCAAGGACCAACCTCACTTACTTAACGCCAAAGGCAATGACTTGGACAACCTCAACATCTCGATAGAGGAATCCCGGGCAAATGCACGGACAGGGACCGGCACCGACCCGGGACTTTCTCCGGGTGTTACCAACCAAATGCATCCCCGGCCGGGGTCCCACGAAATTCAGGTTCTCTAATCCACGGGAGATTACTTGTGGCGGGTATAGAACATGAAAACCAACCCAAGTCCGTCCGTGGCGAGGTCTAACCGGGGAGAATTCTTCGTGCCTCATGAAGAAGCCAGACAGTTCCTCCCGGGGCTTCTCCCGCGTTTTACATTTGGTCTGCCAGATTGCTCGAATTGGACGGTTTCCAGTCCTGTAATCGTTCCTGGTAGTGATAGTCTATTTTATATTTATTGTCAGATTGTCTGTCTTCTAGCATCTTAATTATAACAGGAAGGAAAACACCTGACCTTTTGTTTTCTAACGAAAAAGATGGCTAAGTCTCTATCATCTCTAGGTCGAGCCACCTTTGCTGCGCTTATTTCTGTTATTGCCTTTTCCAGTACGTTCATCACCGTCGATGCCGCGGTAGCTGGTCCTGGGAGCGTATCGGTGCCTTCGATTCCCAGTCCCATCGCTCAGTCTAATAACTACACCGTGAAGGTCCGCTCGGAGGGTGATAAGCAATGGCAGTCAGTTGATCTGTACTGGACCAGGGTCATGGTTGCCAATGTGACGACTGGTGCTGGAATATATCATAACTCATCTGTGGGAATATTCGACTTTGACGGTGTCGTCGATATCAGTATTGAGCCCAGTCGGGATCTTTTCCCGTCGATTGACTCTGTTAGAATCCGACCCTTGTCTTATGATATTCCCTGGACGGTCAATGGGCGCACTATTCAGCTTACACTCTCGGAGCCTACGAACCTCGTTGTGGAAGTCAATGGTGATGTCTTCCAGGTTCTCCACCTCTTTCTCAACAAAATAGACACGGGTGTCCCTCAGCAGGAAAAAAACAGAACCGTAACCTCCTTTAGTCCTGGTTATCATCAGCTCAACCAGACATACAAAATATCGTCAGGAGAGACTGTGTATCTCACCCCAGGTGCTGTGGTCAAGGGATCGTTCTTGTTCCTCAACGTAGAGAACGCTCGCCTTATCGGACATGGTATTCTCTACGGCAGCAGCGTGAATGCAGTCAATGTGAGTTTTTCCAACAACATCCTCGTCGATGGCCCTACCATTCTCAGCCCCTTGCACGCATCCGTCGGGGTCGGCTCTAGCCACGATATCCTAATCCGCAACCTTCGAGTCATCAGCTCTGGCCAGTGGGGCGATGGCATCGACACGTGGTGCAGCCAGAATATCACTTACGAAAAGCTGTTCATGCGAACGGGAGATGATTCCTTAGCTTTCTATCTTTCGTCGTCGCCCTACAGTGGCAACAGCCAGAACATCACCATCCGGGACTCGTCCGTTTGGGCAGATGTGGCACATCCCCTCAATGTTGGCGGTTTTGGAGGAAACGAGACCATGTCTGACCTGACATTCGACAACATCGATATTCTAGATCAGCACGAGCCGCAAATCTACTATCAGGGCTGCATGGCCATGAGTGCTAGCAACGGGAATATTGTGAAAAACGTGCTCTTCAACAACATTCGCGTCGAGAATTTCCGTCTGGGCATGCTGTTTAGCTTTAAAGTGGCATACAACCCCAAGTATGACTCCATCGCTGGTGGAACTTTATCTAACATCACGGTCCGGGATGTCGAGTACAATGGCTCAGACAGCAATATTTCCATCATGTCTGGTTATGACAAGAATTCACTGATTGAGTTTGTCAACTTTGAAGGATTGAGAATTAATGGCCAGCTTATCTGGTCAGGCATGCAAAAGGCACCTTGGTATGCTGTGTCTGATTATGTGCCGATGTGGGTTGACAATCATGTGGTGAATGTAACTTGGTCAGAATGAATTCTGCAGTCGAGTTCATTGTCAAGAAACAATGAACAATTCAATACGAGCTAATGCATGTCTCGTCTTACCTTAGAAAAGTTCTTGTCTTTTCTCTGGCTTCAATTGCAGTTATGTTGTCATGCAACTTTGACTCTGGCATTAGCACGAATGTCAGCTAGCTTTAAAAGATATCATATAAGTTCTATGTCAGGTCATCGGTGTTCAAGAAAAGTACCTACATACAATTAAGCTGAATCTATACGCTTGAGTTGACTTGCTGGTAATGCTCGGTTCGTTCTCATGTTCTCCTGATTGCTAATTCTGATATCTTATAGGACGTTGGCTCGTTTCATCTGGTTTCATGAAGACGATGAGGTGAGAATTGTTCTCATTCTTCATCTCGTACGAGCCACTGCAGTTGAAGATCTTCAAGGACATCGTCGACCTCAACCATATAAGCCGCCTATCTCCCAACATCGACACTTCATTATTTCCCAGTCCATAGTGGGCATGACTTACTCGAAAATGACTTTATATTGTAGGCCATCTATTGTTGTGCACAAGGCGACTTCTCTTCCATCCACTCTTGCTCGGGACCTGAACAACACCAACAACAATGAGATTATCCACGAAAGGAGGTCAATCCAGTCACTAATCAACAGCTCCAAACATTAGAAGAGTACAGTGAGAACTTTACAGAATAGAGGTAGGCGCCGTCCCCTGTCGACCTCGACGATGTGGATAAAAGATCTAATCCTGTACTGTGAACTAATCATCCAAACCTACTAAATCTTCTGGATATTTCATTCTATAGAGATAGATTATTACTCCATTATGAAAGGCTAGCAATATCCTTAGAGAAGCTCCAGAAATGTATAATGTGGATCAAGTCCCTGTAATAATAATCTATAAAAAAGTACTTTGAATACTAATCAACTCTAGAATAGCGACTAATACTATATAATTGTTGAATAGACTGATCTATATTCATAAAGCTCTCAATACCAGCGATGTCTACTTACATTGTGATAGAATCTATTTCAGTGACGAGAGCGAAATCAAAATTAGAAAACCATGAAGACCTATAAAGAATTAAGGCTATTCTACTAACAGCTCGATAGGAAATATAGAAGGATATATAAACAAAAAAGAAATACAAAGATATTTCTTGCAATATATAAGCGGTTTTCCAGATTACCAGTCACTTACTTAATCCCAACAGCAGCACAGATACAATCACCATATCATGGATCATAGCATGCCGAGCACTATTAATCCTCAAGCACTTCTCAAGGTAAGAATGCTTTACGAAAATTATAGATAAATAGAACTAATAGCTACATAGCACCCATTTCAAAACTCAGCCAGGCTTCCTGGTATCCGTTATTAATCGGTAATTTGCTCTCATTCATGCGACACAGGTGTCGATGGATGCTCGAAATCCGGTCTATCGAACAGTGGCGAGAAGACTAACAAGGATATGACCACATTGGTAAGATAAAAAGTATCATCCTGAAGTTGTTGACTCCGCGTTATCGTGAACTATACATCGATTGTCAAAACGTAAAACGTCCATGTGATTTGCCTGGTTTGAATGGTAGACCAGAAAGTTTCCTTGGTATTGATTTCATGACGCGGTTTTTTTCGAGAATACTCTACATGTTTTCTGATATTTCAAAATAATTATTTGTTACCTCTCTTTTGAACAGAATATCTAGTTATTTTAGCACAAAATAACCTGGATATATACTTGCTGTCTATCACAGTATAGTCATACTCTGGCCATAAAATATTCAAAAGACACCTTGGGATAAGTCACTAGCTTAGAGTCACTTTCCATTAGACATTTTGTACTAGTAGCTGCATACCACCATCATAATTTCGCCTTACAAGTCTTCGAGGCTATTCAGTGCCTTTATAAGTAATAGGTACACTTTTATATCACATCCATGGGACATAGTCAATGGAATCGCGTCGGCAACATTCCAGGATTCTCCGTTAGCATCCTACACAGCTCAATTAAGTATATCACCGTCCAGTGAGCTGAATGCGGATTCAACAGATGCGATTATACCTAACTCTGCATAAGATTTGTCTGTTGTCAATCAATAACTTTCAGAGACTCCGCAGACAAGCAGAGTTCTAAGTCACAGTCCCAAGTCCGGGGGAGGCACCGTAAGAAGTCAAAGCACCAACTCGCAGGGATTCAAAGGAGATTCAAAGTGTGCTAGCTCAAATCAATTAGAAGAATCATCATTACGAAATGGAAGTCCTTCAGCATGCCTCTTTTTTTTTTTTAAATCCGCCAGCTCCACGCGTCATGATCTCAGTTCCATCCCGTCCTGTTTCTTTACATACGACCTCTACTCGACTGGTCTGTAGTCCTTTACACCACTCATATGGTACCACCGGAGAGACCTGTGAATCGGAATCAGCTCCCTCTGAGGATGGAGAACGAGGTAGACTACTCGAATTCCTCTAAGATAAAGAAAAACCAGTCAAGAGTCTGTATCCAGCTAAGCGTCGTCGAAAGAGATCCAGATAAAGCTTCATCACTTGCGGCTAGACAAATAGACCCTGCTGAGCCATATCAGCAGACAAGTCCGTTCCCACGGCAAAGATTCCATATACAACTCGAGGAGGGATGCATATATTATGGAGCTAAAAGCTCGGGAGCTCGGGTGAAACAAGATCGAGGCTTTTTTTTGCCTTATGATTCCCACTTCGGATGAAATCGTGCCTGGCGGCGCGCTATTGTAAATTGAAGAAGTCGCCGAAAAGAGGGGTGAACTATCAAAGGGCGTATAGACAAGTAACTTTAAGTCTAGCCTAGGCCCCATTTCGGCTATCTTCGAAAAGGAGGTACATGTACAAGGACCAAGGTTCGAGGAGATCAGTGATCAAAACTCTTATCAAAATGGGATTGAGTTTCCAAGTCAAAAAAAGAAAGAAAAAAAGAAAAGAAAAAGATCAAATTTGTCATACGTTTGCCGAAAGTCTGAATGGCGGAGATGTTGTGCCATGTGGCTTGCACCACGAACTTTAGCTCAGCGCACTGTATACTCCGTGCAGTGGGATGTACGTATCAGTGAAAAACCAAAATATATGCCATTGACCTAAAAACGAGGCTCCGTTAATGGGGTGGCAATTTGGTGGTCATTTATAGTCTTTCAATCAGAATCCAGATCAACACCCGCAGCAAAAGACGAAAAGTGAGTGTGCGCGAGTCATGTAGGTTCGATTCATTGGACAGGAGGATCTCAATCCAGGAGGTTGACATAGAGTCGGCGTCAGTGCGATCTCCATCTACCTGGTCTGTAAGAGTGTCAAACGAGATACGTAATTCCCAAGGTTGGTAGCTAGAAGCTGGATATATTATCGGGTACATATATCCCGTCACCTAGGGGTTTAGAAAAAGAAGCGAGGCGATATCAGATCAGTTCAGCCAATATACAAATTTGACGTGGTTCGGAAGGTATTTTGATTGATTTACCATGCAGATTTCAATTTTTGCTAATATGAGAGAGTTGTTGTGGTCATGTTTGAAACGATTTGCGATACGTACTGCATTTTAAGCGCATTGTTGTGACCTGGATAACATCCAACTTATTTATTGAATCAATCGGACCCTAGAGTCTAGACAGTGCGGTCGAATTCATATATTGACGGAAAGGTACTGTCCTCAATCATTAGGGTTACCTAGGTATACGTAGATCCATAGATACCCAGCTAGGCAGGTGAATCCAGAGATTCCAGACCTTCCGTCTGCCCTAATGAGTTCCGACTATCGTTTCACAATCACTCTGACCATTTTCATACCTACGTACTTATATTGCGTGTCATACATGCTCTGCACAACGTTACACGTACACAGACCCGTATACAGAGTACATACTCATCTTCTGTCTAGACGTGAGCAATAGGTTAACCAAAATGACACCCGTATATACGGAGGGCATAGGTATGACAGGAGAAATAACGGGAGTACGTAGTTGCGTTACATTAGGCCAGGTCGGTATATGCATGGATGCGGAAGACGTGGTCGCATACGGACACCGACTGGGGATGATAGTGATGGATCCATGTACCTACCGATGGAGGCAGGTGGTATTCCCGGATTGATGTACACGTACATATGTGCATGTGGATTCCATCATGTACCTAGGGGATGGTGATTTGGTATTGATTTACGTTGATATTGACAGTCTTGGCAACGTTTGTCTCATCGGCCTTAACCTGGACGTGGAAGTACCACACCTATATCTCGTCAATGCACGTATTATGCACTTCCTGCAGACTCTGCATTGATGACAAACGTGCTGGTACTGTACTCGGTTATAGGGTGTACCAGTTCCGAATGCTTTTATACAAACCCTGGTTTAGTCTCACGGCGAATCCGAATGACATCTGTACGAATATAGTACACACCCCCGATCCAGTCGATTTAAGCATGGCAAAATCGAAGCTTTGACTTTGACCCTGATATCAAACGGAATTGTTCAGGGTCGGAGAGTATACGATGAGCGAGCAGACTGGCCTGCCTATTTCACCTTCCGGTTGAGCGATGAGTATCTAGGTAATCTTCATGCATGTGAAATTCTCGGATATTGTCGGTTAATTAGTTAGCATTATATAGTGAAGTAAGCCTAGAGAAGCAGCGAGATGATTACATCCATATTGAAAGCAGATTCCTTCATGCATCTTAAGAGTCGTGTGTCATCGATCCATAACCCTAATCAGCCTGGCTCAATAACTAACTCTGCAATCCAATTCATGGACAAACTCACTCTACCATACCGGCATCTAGTATAGGCAGATTACAACCCTCTATTTATCCATCGACTGAGCACACTGTAAAAACTTAAGAAATAAAATAAAATAAAATACAGCCCGACGCATGCATGACACCAGCAGGGATTACACAAACTTACCTAACATATGCGACGCGATGCAGTGTAGCCATCGCATAAACATTTCCGCCATTCTCTTTGTCCTTGTCGCACAAAGCCAACTGTCAGACTCAAAGTACGTACTCCGTGATGCTTCCTGCTGGTTCGCATAAATCTTTTGGTCTTGTCTTACCTGAGTAGGTCGAGCATGTCGAGCTCGGACTACATGACATGACATGACAGAAAGATAAGAAAAAAAAAATGAAAATGAAAGAGGCGCGGAGTATATACCCCATATTTCAACGTGTATACATGCACGGATGGATCGAGGGTTGGTACGTGCTCTTGTTCAGGGAATGTACACAACTACCGTACCAGTTGGAGTTGATGGTATTGCCACGATAAGGAATTAAGGATACATGTATAATCCACGAGCATTTATCAGCATGCAAACACCTTGTTCTTGTCGGGCAAGTAACGTTGTACATAGTTGTATGTACATGGGTTTGGGCGAATGATTGGCTGATGCTGACAGGAAACAGGATCCTGGCCAGTTACATTCCGGTGTTGGGATCGAGTCACATTCCGGAGTATGGAGATTCCTGACGGAGTGAATGAGGGAGTGAGTTGGGTTGGTCATGCGATGACCATATAGACTGTGTCGAGGTATAGAGGTTGTACAGTGTGGATGTAAAGTGCATAGTTGTGCTTGAAGGAGGGTCCATATACATCTCCTACTATGTACGGAGTACTCCGTACTTCGAAATAAATAGATAAAACAACGGGTTATTCAAGAAGGCCACGGGTTGCTTTCATGGCAATCAAGCTCCAAGCTCGCAGCCAAATAACACAACATACCACCACCGATCACTATTCTTCAAAGTAACCTGACCTCCATTTCCAGTCATCTCGGTCATAACCACACCAACTATCAACCGACAGTTCGACAAAGATAACACAAACGCAACGATCTATTATCGGCTACGTAGTTATGCCAATGCAAATAAGCATGCCATTACCAATTTGAGCACGCAAGACGACAATCATACTCGATCAAGAAAGAGCGAAAATTGCCCAGAAGGGAACCAAGGGCTCGTACAGAGAGGAAGAAGGAAGGAGGGGCAAAATGATCTGCAGACTAGAGAGGTCTAATGTAGGGCTAAGGGTGTTTGCCATGTGTTGGTCACATCGTAGAGTCCGTTAGTCGCTTAGGGAGTAGACGGTGGGCACTGGCTACTTGGGGTTGCGGGATGTGACTCGTTCGTTGATCAAGGATAAACACAGTTGTACGGACTGGAGCAACTGCCTTGCTGGGTAGATGATAGTAATCGATAATTACTCGACACGCGACCAGCAAGGCACATGGATGTTCAACAAGCTACGTACTGTGTACTGTGTGGTACAGTAAGGAATGCAGAATGCAATGATATGATGGATGGATGGATGCCAGGTGGCTCTTTGCCTGATCAACCACATGCATCCCAGCACGCGCATTGGCTTATCCGAAAACAACTGAATAATTCGACCTAAACCGACTTGTACTGTGGTTACTGCATTACTCGTCTGTTCTTGCCCTGCTCAACAGGAGGAGAATAGAAAAAGCAGTGCTTGGCAGACCTGTGCAGCAACAATGATAGGTCGTGGCAGCGCGACTAGCAGGGCTAGAGCAGCGGGCTAGACGGGATCTCCGAGGAACTCCTTGGCCTCGGGCTCCATCCCAACTAAGATTCTTCTGAATGCCACGTGAAGGACTGTGTTCTTAGCAGGGTGCCATATATGTTGTATTTACCATGTCTATCAAGGTGGATAATGGATAACCCTTGATTACGTCGATGGCTGGTATATTTACTCTGAGGGTACACTATATATCTGCAAGGAATTGGACTTCCGTTGGACGAGGTGGCCGAGGTAAAGAACCAGGTACCTCCTCACAGTACTTGCGCGCAGTACTTTGTACTACGTATTATTCTGACGATACGCTGAGGGTTGAGTAACCTGTATTATCTGCGTATTTCCATACATTACTACGTATCGAGGAGTTTAATACACTCCGTGCTCCGTCCGTTCGTTAGTCTGGTCACCCCGGAATGGGCCTCGTGGTTCCTCGCTCTGGTTGCAGTTAGTCTGTATTTGACTCATCCTGCTGATTGGCCCGTACCATACACTAGTGCACATCATTTCGTAATTTACGGCCGATTTCAATTCCGCAAAATTGGACATTGACCCGACATGGTTAGCGTGACCCGGGCCATGTGTTTTTTGAGTTTTCCTAAAAGTTCGCCCACTTGGAGAGGACAAGCAGCGTCAAGAGTCCAGACGAGACGCTCTGTTGAAGTGAGGGAGTCAAGACGGAGTTAGTGAATATATAGATGTGTACAATGGCATGAGGGTACTCTTGCTGGCAGACCCATAAGCAAGGAAAAGGAATCTTCAGCTTAAGTAATGGTAATACTTTGACTAGCCGACCCACATCAACCAAGGCGACAAAAAACGTGGGCGATGTGCAGATGGAGCAGCGCCAGAGTAATGGCCCAAATCGGTTACCTTCTGAACTTCGACCTGTCACTTTGTCTTCTTTTCTCGTGCTTGGCTTTCAGACTTGCTTTCAGACTTGCCTTCAGACTTACTCGGTGCGTCTCTCTTTACTTTACCAGCATCTCAGTCAGCCAGTCTTCTCTGATCTCTCTGATCTCGTGATCTGAAGTCAGCGCAACAAGGAGAATCACAATCATCGACCCGACCGCAGAACTATCGACTGCTGCCGACTCTCAATCGATTAGCACGCCTGCCTTGATGCAGTCCATAGTCTGCCGACAAGCATAGGCACTATATATCGCGAAGAGTCGAAGACGGTAAACCTCTTCATTCCAGCTTACTCGCACTCGCACCTTCCTTTTTTGCTCGCCCTCCCCGATTCGCGTTTCGCACCCGATCGACCACCTCTTCCTTCTTTCTTTTTCTCGTTTCTTTTTCGCGACAAGCCTCGTTTTACTACGTCACGTTGCAACCCGACACTATATACCTATCTGATTATCCTCGTTCGACTCGTCCAGCGTTGTTTGATCAGTCCATTCGCACGCGTGGTCTGATAGATTCAGGTAACTACTGCCCTCGCATGTCCCTTGATCTTGTTTTCTTCAAAGTAAATAAATTGCAACAATCGTGCTAATAATATTCAGACTACCTAGTACCTACAGCAAGGGAGGACTCCCTTGATCTGCACTTGGCGCCTGTCTTTTCCGCCCACGAACCGCCACCGACAATCCATCCCTTCTTTCGAGACCAACCCGTGGTCTGGGTTATTCGACGCCTCCTCACGCATACCAAAAACGTAAACGCGTGGTCTTATTTAAACGTCCCCGGTGCTTCACGTGTTGGATGTCGGCACGATTGATGGCATTCTTTGGACTCGACTCGACTCACTGAACGATACGTCAAGGAACTACAAGTAACTACAAGGACATGATATAGGAGAAACGATATAGGATTGATCTCAGCTGACACGATGGAATCGTCTATTGCGCATCGTCCCTGGGAGGATGTCAAGCCCGGTCTGCACACGGCTCCGATCGTGACCTCGTCGCAGACTCTGCCCTCAATCTCTACATTGACAGCCAGCATGAGTGGAAGTATTCCGCCAGCCGAGAAATCACCAGCAAGCTCTATGAACACGCTCGAGCGGGACTCGGGCAACTGGTCAATGCCTCAAAGCACAAGTACGTTTGCCGCAGGCCGTTCGAGGGAGCGTACTGACTTGATAGGATCATCTACATACTCGCAAACAACGAATGGAACTGGCACATATCATTCCATGTCTTTTCTAAACTCGTCGCAACCTTCACCAAACCGGCATTCCGGCATTTCCGACCGATCGCCTCTCGCACAAGACTCGAACACTCCTTCTCCAGCAGGCGCCAACCCTCCGTTTACACAAGCACCGTCTTCTGCGCTGCCGTCGATTAACCAGAATTTTGACGCGCCGTCTCACAGAAACAGTATTATCGAACTGCCAGAATCCCGACGAAGCAGTGTGGACAGCCGTATGAATCAAGGGATCAGTGCATTGGCCATCAACCCGGCATCGCCATACCACAGCACCAACGCATCACAATCGTCCATAGTATCAGGCCTACAGAGAGAGCGCGGAATTTCAAACGACTACACCAATGCTAATGGCATGCGAGGACCTCGATACGGTGCGCAACCGCTGTCACCATTGGGACCCCGGGCAGGCGATCAGCGATTTCCTCCCGGCCGCACTGCGCCTGCTATCTCGTCTAACCCGCGATCTGAAATTTACAATGCCGAAGCTCCTACAGCGGGTATGGCGTACGCCTTTCCCGATCCCGATGTCGCACGTTCGAGTTCCAGCATGACGTCGCAAGACCACTCGTTGACCCCGCAGGGTTCCTTCTCACGCAAGGGGAGTGTGGCGGAATCGCTCAATAGTAGTGTGTTTTCTGTGGATGGCCGACTACCCCGCGGGCAGCAAGGTTTGTTTGTCGTCTTGTCTCATTGGTCGATGCTAATAGTCTGCAGAATTGCCCCAGAACGTGCATCATCACTCGCTGCAGCACAAGCAAGTCCGCGGACTGATGGGAGAGTCGGAATCGCCTAACAGTGCAACTCCGTATAGCCGTACTCCCGAGCTGCGGGTCACACATAAACTGGCAGAACGCAAGCGACGAAGCGAAATGAAAGACTGCTTTGAGATGCTGCGGATGCGATTACCTCAGAGCCAGAACAACAAGTCTAGCAAGTGGGAGACCTTAACAAGAGGTGTGTCTATATTACTCCGTGTTGACTTCCTTTCTAACGTTCGTTCAGCTATCGAGTATATATCGTCGCTGGAAAAACAAGTGTCGACTTCGCGACGGGAGAATAGCGATCTTCAACGAGAAGTACAAGAACTACGTGCGCAGTTGAACTCGCAACAAGCCAACGGCCAATCCCGACAGCAGAACATGTTTGACCCTCACTCGATGGCCTCATCGTCAAATGGGTCGCCGACTCCATCGTACCCCACGTACGCATCTGGGATGGCGGTCGAGCAGCCTCGGACTCTCCCGCCGCTCATCAATGGTTCAGTCGCAGCGATGCAAGGGGTGCAATATACCGAGGAGCGACGATAAATATCGAGCAAGGGCTATGTCGATTGAGCATAAAGATCATTTCACGTCTACCTTTTTTTCTTCTAGGATTTGACTGGAGGCTGGCATATAGGTATATCTGTATTCACTTCGGACCGGACGGAGTTGTGGGAGATTTTGTTTGGCTATCTATCATATGTTTGGAACGGAACGTGTACAAAAAGACCAAAATCATGGGCGGGCTGCGTTGCGAGTCAACATTGTATCATGGAGTTGTCTGGTTCTGCTGATATCCTACGGTTTGTTCTTTTGGATAGCAATGATAGCAATGAATACGTGGTCGTATTCGCATCGGCGCGTTCTGGCACTATTGACTGTCTTGATTTCGTTTCATGTTTGTATGTCGACCCGGCACGACAGGGTGAGCGTAGATATAAATACACATGCTCGTAACCTGTCTCACTTCATGCCCGCGTAGCTGATTCAATCTACTCGAAGCCCATGAACTTGGCTGTTGACATATAAATAGAAACATTATTTAACCGCCCTGAGCATATTCACTAAATCGTGGCGCTAACCACAACCATACTAGCGCCGGATGTCATGTGCTCTGTAGTGTTTCTATTGGTGCGTAGTCAGTGGACCCAGCGGCTAAACATGGCCATATCAAATTGCGGGCGAGGATTGAGAGCCACTCGTTTGTCGCGTTGGAGGGGGGATGAAACTCTTCTTTCTCTACGAAGTACGTACTGGGAGTGTTTTGCTGGTGGCAGGGGATGGTGAGTGAGTCACTCACTCACCGTGCTCGGTACGAGGGTATGGATGATGCGTACCACTCACTGAGTGGATAGGACACGAAGGGCCAATGGCGGGGGAGATACACCTCCTGGCCTGTGGGAGATGCTACACCTCTATAGTATCACCTGGTCCTCGATGGGCCTGGCCTGGATGGACTCTGGCGATCATCGTCTTCATCGTCAGACTTCAGGTCTTGCGCTTAGTGGGTGGGATGTTGCTATAATTGTGCATGGGGGTGAGGAGGTTATTGGTTGTTGGATCTAGATCTGTAACTTGCGCTGCTGGTAGAGAGGTAAGAGGTTGATATTTCTCCTAAGCCCAAGTCTGGAGCGGTCTTTTTCTTTCTGTATTTTCTCTTCTACATCTCTGCATCTTTGCTTCTGCTTCGGCTCTGCATTTGTTGTTTATTTTCCGTTGCATTGCATCTCTGCATTTCCTTCCCTCGACTACATACTCGAAAACCAACTGCATACTCGAAAAGCGTCTCTTTCTTTTCACATTCTGCATCGATAGACAATAGACTTGTTTCGTTTGACAAAGCCTGGTGCTTTCACAATACTTTGTTCTGTTTGTTGTTGTCTGATTGTTTGTCAGACATTGTCACTATTCTATTGTTTGGCTATTTTCGGTTCATCCCATCTCATCATCTTCTTTTCTATTGACTCCTCTATTGACATCACACGAGCTGTGACTCTAACCACCCACCGAACCGCCCACTTGCCTACCGATCGATCAATACAGTAGCTTCTCTCTAGAGGAGGACGCAAGCAGCGAGAAGGAGAGGGTATGCGAATGGTATCTATCTATCTCTTCCTCTATTTTCTCTTTTCGTCTTTCTTCTTTACTTCTTCTTTTTCTTCTTTATTTTTTTTTTGAAAAAAAAAAATTACAACGGCACCAGAAATCTAACGAGATGGCTTTCCCACAAGGCAATCGGAGTCTTCGACCGACGAGAGGCAGGAATCCAATGAACCTCACCATCGACACTTCTGGCGACACACTTGCCGGTGCCAATAACAATAATAAAAGCAGTAGCAACCTGAAAATCGACAGCAATAAAGGCCTGCAACCACTACCGCAACAGAACAACAGATTTCCGCTTAACTCGCCTATTACAGCTGAGATTCCCAGTCCAGAGCACTCGAGTGGCAGCGAAACGGGCTCAAAGCCAACACCGAAATTAGTTAACCCTGGTCTTGCAGGTGACGCAGCGGGAGAGGGGTTGGATTTACATGCTGATTCGGCTCTGTCGAAAACACAGCTTGAGCGTAAGCTGCGTGAACGGTTGGAGCAGCGAAGCAAGACGACGACGACGACGACGACGACGCGGGATATGGCTTCTGCTACACAGCAACAGCAGCAGCAGCAACGGCCGGCGGGACTGCAGCTTATGACTGAATTTGGGAGGGAGGATGTCCAGAGTGAAGAGGGAACGTTTCTGGATCTGAGTGATTTGAAATCCATAGCCAACGCGAGGGAAAAGGAGAGGTTGAGGGGGTATAATTCGTCGTCGCAGTCGTTGCAGCAGCCTGTACAAGACAGGGGGGAGGGGTTGTCGCCGTCGGATAGACCGATTATGATTGGATTGACGGTGCCGTTTGATGAGTCGACGCCTCGCTCAACAGCAGCAACAGCAGGGGAGACGATTGACAGCGCTTCGTCACGCACACCGGCTACACCCTCGATAGTCGTCACGCCTGCAAGAGAGCATCCGCCATGGCACACGGACGTGCATTTGGATATGAGCACCAGCCCCGAAATGCTTCACAGACCCCGCGCAGCGTCAAGTATCTACTCGCAACCTTCCCCAAAACCAATGTACGACGAGGACGCGCCGCCCGTGCCTGCCATTCCCGCTTTTCATTCCGTGACGTCTTTTCAGCGTGCGATTTACGATCAACGGCCTACGTCGATGGATACGGAGTTCGAAAGCGAAGAGCAAGTCTCATCACAAGAGAAGGAGTTGTCGCCAACTACGACGAGAAAGAATATGAAGAAGAAACTCCTCCACAAACTGAGCGTAAACACCTCCGACGCAAATAGACCCGACTCTCAAGGGTGGTGGACGTATCTCCTCTCACCACTACTCAGTCGCTCGAATACGGTTAGCAGTCGACGCACGGCTCTCAGTCCTCAACAGCATCAAACACGATCCGCTCGTTCGCCGTTATCGGCTGTATCGTTTAGCAAGGCCTTGTCGCCTCCTCAACCGACAACCGCCACGGCAGACGAAGGAGAAAGCTCGCACTGGTGGGACGACGAGAAGATAGCCATTCCACCTGAAAAATCACATTTTTCGCCTGATACGCCTGAAGATATGACGAGGCACGTTGCGCCTATTGCGTGGGATATGCCGTTTCTTAACGAACACATCACCACCATAAACCCAAACCCAACCTCAACAGCAAAAGCACTTCCCGAAGGTGAGAAAGCGGAAAAGACTCGCAGTGTATTCCAAATAGGTGATCAGATAGTGCCCAATTACGAGTTCCACGGCTCACGGGCAGAGTATTACCAGGCTAGTGCGCACGATCTACATGATAAGGAGAATCCGTATTTTGAGTGTATCAATCACGTCTGCTCGATGACGTCGGCGAAGAGACGGGCGGAGATTGAGGCTGCTGAGAAGGAAGCAGAGGAGAAATTGATGGCGGAAGCGGAGAATGGGAAGGGAGGATTAGCGGTGTTTGTGTTTGATTCGTCGAGAGACGCAAATAATCCGTTTATTGCATTTGTGGAGAAGAGGGTTGATGCGAAGGAGGTGGAGGTTGGTGGTGATGGTGATGGTGATGAGAAGTCGAAAGAAGGAGGGGAGGAGGATGGTGAGAAGAGAGAGATTGAGGGTGAGGAGGTGAAAAAGACGGGGTTGAGTAATGCGAGAGAATTGTTGTCTTTTGATAGCAGTGATGAGGATGAGGATGCGCCGGCTGATCCAGAGAAAGGGCATACGACGTCGAGAGGGTTGAGTCGTTCTCCTGATTTGGGACCAACTGCGAGATCCGTGGAGTCGTTTTCTCCGCCGCCGCGTTCGCGTTATGAGCCGTCTGTGTCGCTGTCGCCGCCTGTTGAGGAGAGAGGTATTGCTCCACCCCCAGCTGCTCCTGCGTCGGTAAGCTATTCGAGGGGAATGAGTCCACCGCCAGCTCCAGCTCCAGTGTCTGCTCCAGCTCCTACATATATTCCTTCCGCTCCAGCGCCTGCACCACTTCCAGCACCAGTTGCAGCTCCTCCACCAGTGCAAATGCCGATGATGCCACCACCTCAACCACGCGCTTTTTCTCCAGAACCAGTGCCAATGCCCATGCCACCTCCGCCTCAGCCTCGTAGTTTTTCGCCTGAACCAGTACCTATGCCGATGCATCCACCACCTCAGCATCGCGCATTCTCACCTGAACCGGTAGCAATGCCAATGCCTCCTCCAGCACCAGTTCCAGCTCCAGCTCCTCCAGCTCCTAGAGAACCTGTTCCGATGCCAATGTCGCGATCACCGCCAGTGGATGAGCGAGAGCAGGTTGCGATGCCTCCACCACCTCAGCCTCCATCAGACAATGCTCGTGGAATACCAGGTGGTTATCAGTGGGAGCCTGTTCCAGTACCACGTACAATGTCTCCGCCTAGACTGACGGGGATTGCTTCACCACCTATGCCACTCACAGCACCAGTGCCAATGTCTCAATCAAGGGAAGTTGAAGACTCTGCTACGAGACCAGGACTAGAATCAGAACGAAACGCAGAACCAGCAATTGCTCGACCAGCACCGTCATTTAGCAGGCCAGGCCCGTTCTCAGCACCGAGACGTGTCCCCCAACCTCCTCCTGCTCCATCACACCAAACTGCTTCAGATACTCCTGCCGATGAATCAGACGCCGAATCTGTGTTGCCGCCTTATTCTCGGAATGCCCCTCGTCAACCCGGTCTTCCCACGTACACTGCACGCGATCAGTCCGAACAACGTGACCGCGCCCCAGCCGCACCAGGACCAGTCTCACCTGGTCTGCAGCAAGCGATGACCAGTCGTGGCGGTATACCAATGTCTGACGTCAGCCAACGCACTCGCGACATGGACTTCAATGATGCAGGCTCAATATCTCGACCCGTCGAGTCAAGAACAGTCATCAACGTCCACCACTTCTACAACGGCGAACACCCGCGTGACGCGCCCGAACCACCTCATCCAGGAAATCAGTTCGTCTCTGAAGCTGATCTCCAATCTCGTGAAGAGAATGAAGCTCGACGCCAACGGCTCGAAAAGGAGGACAAAATCGCGAAGAAGGTGGGCCGTTTCTGGCGTGGAAGAGGCTGTGTTCCTGAAAAGGGGTGTTTCGGTCGCGGTGGGCGTGAGGGTCGCACCCGTAGGCGATGGTATGCGGCTATCATCGCGTTCTGTATACTGGTTATCGTGCTATCGATCTCACTCGCTACGACGCTCACGCGGAAAGGAGATAGGATGTCTGTGGAGTCGGAATGGTTGAATATCACTGGTTTCCCGCCTATCCCTACTGGTATCATGACTGTTGCCGGACCAGCGCCTGCTGTGGAGAGAAGTAGTTGCATTGCGCCAACTTCGCTCTGGAGCTGCGCTCTTCCGCCTGAGCAACAAGCCAGTAATGCAGGTGGATATGCACCTGACGCGCCGAACTTCAGGATTGAGATTCGCTTCCGCAATGATTCTTCACTAATGCCGAATAGCACCGCAAGTAACTCGACAGCATCGAAAAGGTCTTGGGGAGGTATTTTCCGAAGAGATGACTGGACTGCGTCACCGGCTGCGCCGAGATTGATAGATCAGACTTTTCTGGGGAATACGACGGATAATATTACGACCCCCTTTCAAGGGGAGGATACGCCTTTTTATATTACGTTTTTGTCGCCGGTTGATGTGGCGAATGCGTCGGCGGAGTATGTCAAGAGGGATGTTGTGTCCAGTACGGCGACGGCAACTGGGGCGGGGACTGGGACTGGGTCTACTACTACCGTCACTCATCCTGCCACAGGAACTGGTGCAGCATATAGCCACACCGGCACTCAGGCAAACATCAAGGCCGTCTCAGTCACTCAAACACAAACCGGCACCAGCACAGCAACCAGCACCTCCACTCCCGAAATCGACGTAGGAAAGCTCATCCCCGCCCCTGATCTGGCATCCGACGGCACCGCAGCAGCAGCTACCCTCTACCCCTTACCCGTCCAACAGCCCATCAAACTCTACAACCGCGGCCTGCCCACCGAACACTACGGCTTCTTCACCTTCTTCGACAAGAGCATATTCCTTGCCTCGGACGCATCGATCACAGGCAGCTCAACAGACACCGACTCGCGAGACGCGAATGGCGGCAGCACAGAGACAGAGGCAAGTGTGCGCTGCACGTGGTCTCAGACACGATTCCTAGTGCAGATCTGGACTCAGCCGCAGAACGTGTCGCATATGAGTCTGAGCTCTATTTCGAATACCACTGCTACCAATACTTCTTCTTCCTCGACGAGATCTGCAGCATCATCAACCGCGACTTCCAAATCTGCTTCAAGCGGGTCTGTAGCTACCTCGTCCGCAAACAATTTTACCTCCCCCGGCTCATTCCCCTACCCCATAACAATCACAATAGACCGCCACGGCGGCATCGCCACCGAAAAGCTTGCCTATTGCTACGGCATCCAACACAACAACTCCTCTTCTTCTTCTGCTTCCTCCTCCTCGAGTAGCACTGTGACAGGACCGTACTACAACCTCACAGATCCAAAACTGCAACCCGAAGAACGCAATTCCGGAGGCTCGATCGTGCAACCTTCGCCAGATTACTTTGTGCTCGCTGCAGCGCTTGCGTCGGGCGTGACGGCTGGTGATGAGGGTCCCGTTGACGGGGGGACGGGGGGTTGTATGTGTGAGTGGAGGAATTGGGTTGAGACTCATTGATTTTAATCCGTCGGGATCTTTTCATTTGTATGTAATGCTTTTTCTTTCATTTGTTTTTGTATTTGATTGAGGGATGGGTGCATATATTGGCGTTTTTAATTATTTTCTGTTCCTGGGGAAAGAGGTGCATTGCAACGGTTGCATAGGTGCATAGGTGTGCTTTGCATGTAATATGGGGATGTACTTTGATACTTAGCTACGACATGTATTGCTTCACTCAAAAGCTTTAAAAATCTACGTATGTATTACCAGAATGAGCATAAGAGCCAGGTTTGACTACCTAGATAAACGATAAAAGTGTGAATGGAAACGTTTTTCCTTCACTCGATCTGGTTGTCGAACTGTGTCTGGAAGTTTACCGGAATAGGAAAGAATAATAACATGTCCGTTTTCGGAAGGAGGTATCCTGATTCGGAACGAGTATTTCGTCGAGAAGATGTCTAAAGTTTTCGCATCAATGTATTACAATGCAACATATTCTCCATCGCCGTGGGATACAATGAAAATACGCATTCAATGCAGAGTAAGCCGGCCGATCTACACTGTAAATCTCCAATCAGGTCTCACTAAACCATCGGTGCTGGAGCGAGCACCTCTCTCGCAGATATCCTCTTCATTAGGTCTAGACTAATCATCTTACCCACAAGGTCCCTCAGCTCTGGCTCTACATAGCTCTAGCTCTAAAAAGGTTGTTAAGAATTCCCCAGCCTGAAGATATTGGTAATATTGATCAAGCGCTTATAGAATGGAACTTTTGCGTCTATATATTTGAGGAGTCTATTAAGGCCATCTTTATCTGCAAATTAGGATATGTACTAACCTAGTATGTAGCCTTATAAGTCTATTAAGTTCATTTCATTATCACTGACACAGAAGACTATATTATTAACCGTCACATACATCATCTGGCATCAAAAAAATCAGCAATTAAGCAGCACGCCAAGTGTAAATGGAATCATTACCATAATCCCAAAACAAAACACATCCAATGCCTGGTTTTGCTGAGATCGACACCAACTCTCAGGGCTCCTCCATAATGGGTTGCCACAAAGCGGGCCTATCAGCCATTTCCCTAGTAGCACGATGACGGTATCCTCGAGGTCTGATACTTGTACAGTTTTGATAGTTATGCCAACTCCAGCACTTTTCTCGTACTCCACAAGGATATTATTGGGTTTGATATCTATGGACGACAAGTCAGCACTATATAACCATGTCCGTCGGAGACGTCCGAAATTTACCATTGTGCAAGACGTTCTTGTGATGCATATCAACGAGGCCACGCAAAGCATATCAAAAAATTTATCTCCTAGTATCTTTAAGTAGTTTTTTCTGGCTCAACTGAAGTAAGTCTGCCGACAAGAATGGGTGGATGAAAACTTCACGTTCTCGGATGGTATTGACCACTGCCCACACATTAGGAGAAGCAGACAGTGGCTTTTATAGTTGCAGTTGGTACTCAAATTCTCCCTGGATCATGTCCTTGACAATGTAACTCTTTCCTTCGGAGCTTTACACATATGATTTCAGCAAGTTGAGGTCAACATAGACATTAAATCGACTTACCTCGCTCGGTATACACATAAAAGAGTCTTTCTTCGATCAATAAGCACTTCTTCGATCTTATAGGTCTGTCCTGAGTCACTCTTAAGCATCGTGCCCAGGCTGAGAGGTGCTTTGTTGGATTGCGATGCGGACAACATCATGTACCGTGGCATTTTGTGGGAATAAAATTACGTGATACGGACCGTCACACAAGCCTATACAAACCATTACCAAAAAGCCCCATTAAGGGGATCTCCTTTTTGGTGTAGTGGTAAAAAATGGTCCGACAGATTTCGCAGTCTAAAAAGGGAGATTCGAAATCGTGATAGTCGCGCAAAAGCGCAAAAGACATTTTGGACTAGGCTGAGGGTCTTGAAAGCAATGCCGCGTTTAACCGGAAGATATAAGACGCCACTGTTTTTGGAGCATGAGCTAGGTGCATGTTTGATTGTAACCTTCGCGTCGCCTCCCCCCTGTCACTGGTATCCAATTAACCAGTTGCATGGCATTCCTGTGATACCGTGATCCAGGGGCTTTTATTTGTAGCAATGAGATGTTATTGCCTAGCTCTCACCAACGAGGACTTTCAAACCGTGACTGGTGCAGTATTCACTCACTGAAAAAGTCAATTGCCCGAACGGCTGCAGTCGACGATTCGGCCTAACCTCCTATCAGTGATTCCATGGGCTGACAGGGAAATAGCCAGTCCATGATTATGGTGGGTATTAATTGTTATGTATTTACCACAATTGAACATTTGAAGGCCTCCAGAGATTTACTCATGCTAAAAATCTGCCATCTTGAGAGCAAGGTAATACAACCATTTCGTTTCGATAGAGTTCTCTGTCGCTATACAATTTCCTAATTTTTCTTTCTGATTATCTAGACGGCATCTACATTGAGCCCAGGTCTAGCCCGAACAGGGACGATGCCGTCAGCCCAACTACTAGATAACAAAACAGGGTCACAGTGAGAAGGTATTACACAAAATACCTAATATGCCCTTCTATTCGAAGTGTAAGGTTTTTAGACTATGGCCGATACTCCTTCTTCAATGGCGCAAAGCCAATGCGAAGGTCGTATCCGGACGGCTCAAACGATCCAAAATCGAAGACAGAATAAAAATTGCTCATCCATCGCGCTCCGAGAATGGTATTGTTGCTACCCCATGGGTTGAATGGTGGGAAGCAGTGATCATCGTCCACATATCCAGGTGTCGCCAATTGATCACCCGTAACCGTGAAAGTTTTGTGACTGTCATCAGTGCCGAAGGTAAAGGAGATAGACCATGTGTTATTGAAATCGGTACATAGTGGTCGATATCCAGCCAGAAGTTGGTCGTAAGACCATGGAGTCATGTTGTATATTGCCGCAATGTGACTCTCTGGTAGCTCAATAAGTTCCGAGCCTATTATGAACACCACACGTTAGCCTAGAGTCGCAAGCAGATAAATGTGGGAACTGAGCTTTACCTGTGTCGAAAACTACGTCACCATCCCATTTTATCGATCCATGTTGCTCATTCTGATCAGCAAAGTGGTTGCTCCCACTCACGCCTTGGAATTGTGCTTTGTAGACCTGGAACGGCGTGTTGATAGGAACAAACTCAACCTCGCCATCAGCGTAGACGTCTTCATGACTCCCACCCATCGTCAAGACACCGTTGTTCTCGGGATTTGGATTTGCTACCGTGGACATCCCGGTACCATGATATATGGCAAACCGGGGTTGGTCCAGGAGGCCAAGTTGCATTGCATTCTCAAACGGCGCGGTCGTGTTAGGAAACGCAATTGTGCTTGACGCTAGACCCAAGAATCCGTCTGCTCCAAGCGTAGACCAGGTACTAGAGGTAATAGAAGCGAACTTCTGGTAGAAGGAAACGTTGGTACCTGGGACTTGAGCAACATCTGAGACGAGATAGCCAGATACTTTGCCTCCATCGTAAACAATGGAGTCCGTAGTGTTGTAATACGCCTCGCCAGTGGATGTAAGGTTATATGTAGTCCGTGGGTATCTAATCAATGAAATCAGCGTTCTAGTTCTTGCCAACTCTCGTCGCATCAATGTGTTCCCTTACCCGCTAGTGTTCGGGCATTGGTCAGTACAGTTACCACTCAGAACCCATAGGGTTGCGGAACCAGTGTCGAAGGAAAGGTCGTAGGTTGCCGCTGGGGTTCCTAGATCCCATCGAACAGTCCTCTATCATTACCTGTCAGTCGTGCACGCGAGAGAAGAAAACGAGTAGCAGTACATACGTAGGTATTTTTAATAGTGATATCAAGATCCCAAACGCTCGCAAGGCATGCGGAGCCGAAGACGGGGACTAGAAGCAGAGACAAAGCCTTCATTTCGTATACTCCAAGTGCTAATCACAATTTTAAAAAGCGTAGAGATTCATTCAATTTATAATCACTACGGAGTACCAGTTAGAGGACTTTTGGCGTTAGTACATTCGGTTGATTCGAAGAACGTAACTAAAATAAGATATTACCGATTGGAAGCCGACTGAGACATGTTCTATTCTAATTTGGCGCATCTTTCCACTTTGAGCAGTGTCTCGGACTCACTACCCACACGGGCGAGTAGCCGAGACCGCATTAGGGCTTTTTGTTCCTAGTGCCTTGAAGGATCGTCTCCATATGCAGGGCCTAGCCATTGCCATTTCCTAAGTATTATGGTCTACGCCAACTATATCAACACCGTATCAACTTCCGGGGGTTTAGAAACGTGTTAGAACGGGGTTAAGAGTTATGTTAGGACGGCATGCTAGTCATTGTTTCCTGCCATTATATATCTGAGATGGCATACCTACCTTTGGCTGATATCCTGGCCTTCCTCGCAATTGTCTATCAGCCTAGTCGCCGGTAAACATTGAAGGGTATAACGGCATGAATCTGAATAAAAACAATAATTAATGATATCGTACTAATAGGAATCGGGACGTATAATACTAGTAATAATACAACCGTAAATTTAGGAAATGCTCGCACTATATAAGCGCACTTCAAGATTTTGGTGAAGATGATCACCCGTCAAAAATGAGAAGTGTCTTTAAGGTTATGGGCAGTAAATAGCGCAGATTTCGCTCCCCTTTAGGGACTGATCTGTCAGTTGCAAAAGGTGTGAAACACTGGGGGAGACAAATTAATTTAGTCTATTGCTTGGGTAAATTATGTGGGCGCTAGGTACTGTAAAATATTTAGGCGTTCCACGGGATTTCCATGGATTGATTTGGGACGAAGCCGTGATTATCTACCGACTATACATACAATACTGCATGTGCCCTCTGTTTCCCCAATTGACTGGAGATATACTACGTAGTAAGATACACTTTGTGGGTACATCGCCTCTAAAGATTTACTGATCTTGCCATCTTGATGATTATTTACGAGTCAGATGTATCAGAGCTGGAATGCGGATAACTTGATTAAAACAACTAGATCACCTTGCTAAGAGACTCAAAGGTGAATAAACATTGATGATAGTATAATTTTCAAAGAAACTGATTTCCTTCGCTGTAATTATGTATATTTTCGAAAATTTTCCGACAAATTGCATCACCATTAATAACGCCGAACCACCGTAGATGACCGTTCACATGCTCCGTACTTCTCGCACCTCTTTTCCACATTCTCAACATATAAATAAACAGAAACAATGAGCTCAAAACACCACCTCCAATCACAACAAAGTGATTATGGATGCATCTACACCAAAGCAGCGAAAGCTCCGACAACACCGAGAGCAGCGCCCAAGAATCTAGCCTCTTGCGCATCAATCCTCGCAGCTGGGTTTCCAGGAACATAGGTAGGAACACCTCCTTCACTACCTTCCCCTTCTCCTTCTCCAGACCCTGATCCTCCAGATCCAGAACCACCCTGCCCACCGCCTCCACCGGCACTCTTACTAGGCTTCACGGCCGAAGAACTCTTCGACGGCGCAACGGAAGTCTTGCTAGGAACGGCTTTGCTGCTGCTTTGGCTGCTGGTGCTGTTGGTCGGTATGGGTGTTGTGACTGCTGCGTGGCTGGAGGTTGGGTGGCTTGCGCTTGGGCTCAAGTGGTTGGAGTATTGTTGATGATCGCCGCCTGAGTCAGCGAGGGCGCCGGCGGTGGTGAGGGCGAGGAGGGTGAGGGTTGGGAGTGTAAAATGCATTTTCGATGTCGACTTGGTCGAGGAGAGGTTTGCCTTTGCGGATATGAAGTTGTAGGTAGAGAAGGTATATTATTGGCACGAGTAAAATTGATAGAGAGAGAACTTTGAAGGAAGTAAAACACGTCGTCAAACATGAGGCTCATCGAAGGCTTTATATATTGCAAATCTACGAGTCTCGTAGAGATCAAATTACCTGTTATTCTCGATCCAACCCCGTGGTACACCAATTATTGATCTGTATCTTTTCCTCGGTCCGAATGCGGATCGTATGGGGTAGCAACCTGTGGAGGTATTTATTTCCATTACTCAACCTGAATCAATAATCAGCTAGTTAGAATAATGCTGCATATATCTTGATTGGTCGGCAAACAATTCAAGAAGTAGTAGATGCCTCTCGTTCGGGACGAAATCACGTGATCGTCGTGCCCTCTTTCCGAAAATGGACACATTTCTGTCAGGCCAAACGTCATAGTAGAGAGCTTCAGGAACGATGTAATGCTGTACCTTTTTGAAATTCTCGAACGGTTACATTTCAATTTAAGGATGATATTTGGCCTGGAACGTGGGCTAAACTCGTTCCAGCGATAGTAGCTAGGTACCGTTTCTATGTTTAGAATCTGTGCCCGAATGCGATGTATATCTGTGCTTTTTAAAGTTTCTATTCCTCGATTCGTAGTATATGTTGACTCAGAGTACATTTTGATTATTTGGTTTGGCCCTCACTGCCGTCGAGACTCGAGAGTGACGTTTGTATGGCAGACTCGGATCGGTAGTTGGAAGCTCCGTGATAACATTCCTGCATGTATTAGCTGGCAGTTGGTAAGTATTCTATTATGCGAGGACGCTTTCTGAGATGGAAGTATGTCAAAAAACAATTTACTTTGATGTACAATGCATGTCACAGTTTCAGCCTTGCCCAGAAAAACGACCGTGCTGTGAGGGTTCAGGAAATTTCCGAAAACGGCAATGGGACCGTTCTCGGTTGTTGTCTCGACGCAGGCTATGCCTGTTACCTGTTACTCGCGTATCAAGTAGACATAGTTTTTAAACAATTGTATGGTTAGTCGATACTCGTGTAATAAATGTAGGGAAGGTCAAGTAGAAATGATAATGCGCTTGGGAGTACGATGTTCTTATCATTCACTACGACATTGAACATGTATCTCCGGAGAACTTCCAGACAATTTCACTACGTACATCAATGCCGTTTAGATGTTTAGCCGCCAATTGCGCCTTGAAATTCTGTTATCAGACAGGTCCAAGCTCCTTTAAGCATCGAGAGCTTTCGGGTGGAGTCACTTTTCTTTTTCGCTTTTCTTTTCTTTTCAGGGAGATCATTGGTCACGTACCACACGGAAAGCGGCGATAGCGACAAGATGATCTGCCAGTAGAGTCAAAGTGTACCTGGTAACTGGAACGGTGTTGGCGATGATCTAGATTGCTTATTGTGCGTGGCTAAGAAATAATAGAACCCGAATCATCAATTGCCTATTTAGACAATAAACTGTCGCTTTACCGCAACCCTAAGACCGACATGTAAAAATCCAAACTTTCTTCTGACCACCTGACTCAGGCACACCGGAAAAGAATAAAATCAGCCTCGACTTCGTTGAAATACTCTGCTTCACTCGACGTTTCTGATAATTGGCATAAATCATGATCCTGTTTGAAGCGTGACCAGGTGGGATGGTCCCATAGTAAAAATTGACATCCCTCGGAGATCAAAAGAACATGGCATCGCACTAACTGGGGGTCAAGATTACATGAATCAAGGAACTACCAATTATTCTGAGGATGGGTCTCTTAGTACTAATATTATATTTTCAGTTTTCACAATTAAGGAGGAAACTCGAATGACTCGCGATACACAAAGTCCATTCCTCTTAAGAAAGTAGGAATCAGCCGTCCGGTAGAAGCGAGGGCCCGTCCCTTATCAGTGCCACAACTGACCTACTGTTGGAAAGTCTAGGATCTCCGGATTCTACATCATCCTAATTAAATGCTCGATTGTGGCTCATGTCAGCTCGTGGGGACATCTGTTGTTATTTCCAGGCACTTAACCAGATCGGGCATCTGTTAGTGTGATGATGTTCGATTTTGTGGTGTTCCGCGGAGATCACCATCGAGACTATAATTTAGGGCTAGGGTATTTGTTGCAGTTCCTAGGGTCAGAGAGATAAGGATTGCAACACCATCGGAAATCCTCGTATGAAAGTTCGCTTTGCCAAATGATAAGAGGAAAAAGAAAATATACTAGATACCATAGGTATGATACAACAGACCCCTTTCCTTTTCATCTTGTTCCTCAAATGTAGCGAAGGTAGATATAGTATATGATGACGTTGAATCTCGACATGGAGAATGGTTGATCAATGATATTTTTATTTCTCTTTTCATACGGTATACCTAGGTATATTCTTGCCTACCTAGGTAGGTAACTTACCTTCAGCAACAATGACTGCCCTCTCGGCGCCGGACTCAGTGAGGGGGGAGAATATTGTGTCGATTGTTATATTGGTTGTCTCCATTTTATCTGCCCTCGGAGCAGCATGGATGATACTCAGCTTCACTGTTGGATACTCTCTCATGTGCGAATTATTGTATACTCGAAGAATATTTTACTGATATTGGGATGTATTTTAGCTTATCCCGTCGTTACGCACATTTCGACATCAGTTAACCCTAGGTCTGTAATTCGTTTGCCATACTCCTTGGAGAGCATCATTTCTAAACTGTTGATAGGCCTCGGTATAAGCGATTTCGCGATGGCTTTGAATTTTATGCTATCGGCATGTATGAACCTTTCCGGCAGAAAGATTTGGCTGGAGCCGCAGAAGGGATTCTGCTCGTTTAATGGCTTTATGACGCAGGTGTTCGTGATACAAAGTACGTCTTCCAACCTCTTGATTTTGCGCGGACGTTATGGGATTGAAGTTTGCTAATGCGTTAATCCTATGATCTAGCCGACTACTGGGTTCTAAATATCGCAATCTGCACATATAGCATCCTCGCAAATCACAAACGTCTCTACGGGTGGCTTCAGGACCACCCTATTATTGTCTGCCTGTGGCCCTGGGTGTTGTCAATTATATGGGCCATACTTGGTCTGGTGTTGGCCGGTTACCAGAACATTGGAGGCTGTAAGTCTCTTCTTCCGCCTGCTGTGTCTTATTTGGCTGTTCCTAACATATATCACTGAATTATAGTCTGCTGGTTTGCCAGCGACCGCACTCGTTTACTCGTCAATTTCATTCCCAGATGGATTATAATATTAATCATCATCGCTCTCTACCTCCGCCTCACGTACATCCTCCTCCGAATCCAGAAACAGTTGGAAAGCACTGAAGAAGACACAACGATTATCCTATCGGGACATCATCACATGAGCCTTCACATTGACCTACAACAGAAGGACCCGCAAACAAATTCGTATCCGCATACTTCGGACTCGCGGTCAGCAACGGCGAATATCCAGCGCACTGGACCGACTTCGAAGTTGAAGAAGGTACGTACTAGCATAATCGGTCATCTACAGGTTGGAACCCCGAGCTAACATGTATGACTTTTACAAGGTGGCCGTACGAATGATGATGTATCCCGTCCTCTACATGCTGATTTGGACTATTCCAACGGCCATCCGAATCTATCAGGAAACGTCCGGCCACTCAACACCATTGGGTATTAACTGCGTAGATAAGGTTTGAGCTCAATTTCCGTATAGCGTAAATTTAATTAGTGAGACTAATGATTGTGGGATCGATAGGCGTGTATTGTTATACAAGGTCTGGCAGACTCAATCGTCTATGGTATGTACTTATCATCTTATGGCAACAGGATTGTGTAGCTGACTCTCATATAATAATAGGCCTCAACGAGCGAACATGGAATGAGTGGATGAAGTGGATCTTCCCACGAAGAAGTAGAATAAACTCATAGATCACTCTTTCCAAGATTGTTTGTTATAATATAATTTTGATTAACTATACTCAACAGACTTTATGTCATGGAGCGTGGGATACCCAATTGAATTGATATATTTCATATTAGAAGTTGGTAAAGCTCAAATGAATATGGACCACATCCGGGATGCCGACTCCGTGGCTAGGCAGTTTATTTTCAAGTGTACATCCAGATCACGAAGAACGGAGAGAAAAGGTATTGTTGCCTCCTTGGCCATCTCAATCAATGTGGCCAACTCGGTCCCGGTGGCTAGAGAATGATATAATTAGTGATAGGAGTATGATTCATGGTAAAGGGTGTTAAAAGGATTTACGTACGTCACGACCGTATTCTTTCGCAACGGTTTGTCAGCGGAATCGTCGCGCCTTGCCAGGCGTTGAAAAGCATGAGTTAGCGCATCCAGTCAATGCGTTCATGTTCACTTATTACAACAAAATGAAATTTCAGTATCGTATAGGAGTTCATTTTGTCATTCGTTCTCCCAAAAGTAAGAGAAAAGAAGCACAATCGAGTATTTGGTTCGTCCATACACAAGTGAAACTGTTCTCCCCCAACCGTAGAGATCGTCTGGTTCAGTATATCAGATGCCGTAATTGAGGTCACTGTAGAGTGTTGTAATATCAAGGAGTCCATCACTATTCCCTGCGAAGTGGCTTCAGGTGTTTCATAAACGACCAGTGACCGTTTATCGAGAACGTAGTATCCCCATTGGCCGATTTTATTGCCAATATCAACATTCATCATATGGCCTTCCATTTGTGGAGGTTTAGGCGACGATCCTGGTCGATACATGTGTTTTACCATGCTTTCAAGACCAAGTTAATACCGAGACATGTCCGTTCCTGGACGCCCAAAGTATTGGAGTCAAACCATTTATATCGTGAGATTCAACGACCGCACTTTTCCACAGCAGGAGTTTCACCACGTTTTCGTGCCCATTTCCTGCCGGCAATGAGAGAGAAGTACGCTCATCGTCATCAGTCGCCTCGGTATCGACATTCAGGGATTTCGTCGCTACGAGCCTCTCAACTAAGCCAATTTCGCCCCGCATTGAAGCCTCCAAGAGAAATCGGGAGCCAATCTCCGCTGAGAATTTGGCCCCTTGACAGATTAAGAACTCAGTCAATTCAAAGTCTCGTTTCGCAAAAGCCAAAATCGATGGCATTGTTGCCATTGTCGTCTTTATATTCAACATCGGCTCCAGCTAAGCAGAGAAATTTCACTGCATCAAGATGGCCATTTTTGGTTGCTTGGAAAAGAGGTGTCCGATGCTGAACATCTGGGAATTCAACATCTGCCTTATAATCCACCAGAATTGCTAGAACTTGGACATGGCCATGACTAGCTGCCAGCGAAAGTGGTGTGTGCCGGGACTTCTTACGTCAAGCTTAATTCCCTTAGTGAAGACTAAATACTGGACAATCTCGGCATGACCTTTAGCAGAAGCATAATGTAAGGCTGTATGCCCTTGTCCGTCTGTTAAATTGATATCACAAATTCTCAACAAGAAACCAAGTATTTTTTGGTGACCCAGTTTACACGCAACATGTAGAGCAGGAAGACCATCACTAGATAGTGGGGGGTTACAAAGAAGTTGCAGTTCACGCTTGTATGGTGATACAATTCGGAGCAGAGTTTCATGCTGCTCCTTGATCGCCCACCCGAAAATAGAGTGTATATGAGATAACAGTGAGGGGCTACTTGGATCCCAGGGATGAAAATTCCAGGTCTGGTTGAAACTTGTTGCAAGTCGTTGAAACCTATTCAAGACAGAGGACTGGTCCGATATTGCTCTTGTATGCAAAGCCCAATTGTCTATTGCATAACTCAGGAATTTGAACTTCATCTCATCTGGCTTTGAAGATGTACGTATCATGTTCAGTAGCATACGCATTTCATTACCCATTGAAGGTTTAATAAACCTGAGCCCTAGTGCTTGCTGGGCTATGGAAAAGGGTCCGGGGACCTTCACCGATGCTCTCATATCTTGCCATGGGTCAAGCCCCAGAGAGAAGCCCGAAAAGGATAGGTAAACGATACAGATTTCACCATAGTGCAGGTCTCCCATCATTGGGTTGGAAGGATAACCAAGCAGAAGGGCGGAGTCTTTTTCTAGGTACTGTTTAACTGAATAATGAGCAAATTGAATGCTATAATCAGTAGGGTTCATCGTCACAAGATTCGCGCAGGAACCGAGAACAAAGTCAGTTCGTGGGAGCTGCTCGTTCCTCCATCTTTGATCGTGTAGATCGAACGCCACCGCTTCCCTTAACTCCTCAATATGTAAAGGTCTATTTGCGAAGCTAACCCATGTAAGAGCTTGAATGGTGCGGGCATCATGAACATTGATACGATCAATGCAGCGTCGATAGGTTTCTTCCAGGTCCTTGGGCAGTGACTGGACAGTAAATCTTATCTCCTTATCCGTGAAGCAAGTATCCCAGATGGTTTCAATCTGAAGATATACCCACAAAAACCTATCGTGGTTAGGGGAAATGGGAATAGTGAGAAAGAAGGTGTGAACATACATGCTTGACGAGTCCGTCAGTAATATATGCTTCATCTCATTTAACAGCTTTGTATCATCCGTAAGCCTTCTCATCATCATTTTGTCGGCTATGCCTTCGTTGATGTAGAGCTCTATATCGCGCATCACATTTGATGACGTTGAGATAGTCTGTATGTCAGGAATGAAGGTCGATATGTCTATAAATCCCGGTATTTGTTCTCGGCTGACCAGTAGAATCTGTGATCCGCAGGATGCACCATCACCGCAGAACACGGACTTGATACATCTTAGAAGGCATCTTGCTTGCTCGGGCTCCATAAGCTCAAGACTATCAAGGACGTAGATGGTATTCGGAGCGTGAGGGAACAATTCTGTGAGTAGTCTGTACATATCCTCGAAGTCTGGCGTCGCGTGCTTGGACCCAAAGAATTTAACTAGTTGTCGATACATTTGTTGTGGGATCCGTTGTGATTTCGATCATAGATAGTCACAAATCTGTTTTGTCCAACTGGAAATGACTGCTACCTCTTGATGGTCGCCGTTACTCTCACCGCAATAGTAAAAAATTGTCAGTGTATCATCCTCAGCCCGGCATTTTGACTCCTCCACAACTGCGGTTCTGTTTCGTACCATATTAAAAGTTGCTACTTTGCAAATCATTCGAGGTATCTTACGCTATGAATTTTCTTCCCGAACCAACTTTGGAAGTAGTAATTAGAATGACGCGCTCTACACATTCGAGATAGAACTTACTTTTCCCAGTACACCAAAGACATGGATGCCGCTTTGTCTCAAACCAACTTTGAAAAGTCAGATGGTCGATGAACCACTGTTTGGTGCCCGCAAGCTTTTTTCGAGACAGTCGCTGATGAATCTTTTCCTGATCATAGCTAGACAAGCGTTTGAGCATGGTCTCAACACGTTCTTCCTGATTCCATCTGCCAACGATAGATTTACCTGCCTGTCTCTGCAGGCTGTGATAATGCGGATTCACTAAAGGAACCATTAGAAGTTGATCCAGTAACTGCTCTACTCACAACTTACAGGTCATGATGGAATTTGCCACAGGCATGTGGCTTGACCAGCTAGGGTGCACCAAACAAAGAAGTTTCTTTGCGCAGGCGGCTGCTGTGGCTGCGGCATATTTCTGCCACTGCTTGTTCTTATGCGATTCTGCATAATCGCAGATGCCTCATATCACCAGGCATGGAAAGTTATCCATCAACCCTGATGCCTCAATCTCGAAACATAAAACTCCAAGTTCTTTTGCCAGTGTGTCACGCGTCAGTGCATGTTTCATTACTTGATTACCCCAGGCAATCAAGCCATAGTGTACAACAGGATGGTTATTAGATCGAGGAGGTTGTTTAATAATCATGTTTCGGTCACAACTTTCGCATGAATTCTCGTCGTGACTGGTATAGTCAGTCTCATGGCATGACTAATGCCTCAAGTTGAAAGATCAAGATTATCAATCGTACCCATGGTCGAATGTCGAGTCGAACAGAACGTCTTGTTCCATTCCGCAATACCTGAACATGTCACTCAAAGCTGAATTCGTTACGGATGATTTGGCCAGGTGACTGGATATGTGATCAGATCCTAGCATTTGTTGGGCCTGCATCTTGGAAATTGCGGTATGGATGATCGGTGGTGGTTTATTCAGCATCCCTGTTCGGTGGAGGGTGCCTTCGCAGATCGTCTTACCGTAATCGTATTGTATCACTTCTCCGAAATCCCTTGTTGGCCTGTGTTCACTACTATGTCTCCAAGCCGAATATCGGCATTTCTGCTAGGAACTCCTCCTCCGATGCCAACCTGAGGCTATAGCAAATTGACTTGAAGGTATGCTGAATCTGCGACGCTACTATTTATGCTGAAATTGTACCGTAAACTCCAAGCGGCAGGCATACGATGACTACATTGTGACCGTTGATTCTGCCGAGAGTATATGTGTTTTGATCTTTGGGGTGCGTGGGCAGTTCTTCATATTTCTCATCCAGCATGGCTTCAGCGGCGGCCATTTCCACCAGCAGCGTGCAGATCCACGCCGCAGTGAAATCGTCCTGAGAAATAGTTGAGTGGTGGCTGCCATATCGATTGATTTTCTTTTGTGATCTCGGGCTCATGGCATATGGCTACTGCCTGGAAGATTGATGTCTTCGATGAACTGTGCAGTTCTAGATTGAATATTGAAGGAGGACAGAAAGGTGAATTGGGATTCGAGTCATCATTCGACAACTTACAACCATCAAAGCCGCTAGCAAGGACGAATGTACACTCGCTCAGACCCCGCACCAACACCAGGCTGGCTTTCAGGTACCTGAGTAATGGGTACTCAACAAGGCTGAGGCTGAGCAGCATGCTCGACGCAGTTTGAGAGCTGCCAACATTGCGGCGCATATCACAGAAGAGTGTAGTCACAGTTCCGGGTTATTTGGGCACGGTATAAAGGCTTCGGGGAGAATTTGAAAGATCCATACTTCGCTTGAGTTTTTCGATGATGGACGCGATTATGCGGCCTAAAATATCAGGCTTCAATACTGCGCTAAGTGTAAGTTACCGTTACGTATTGTAAGATCATCTGACCCGCGACCTTATCTCCGCCTCCACCGGTCGAACCTCCAAGTTTTGAGCAAGAGTGACTATCCCGGTCACGGCGCACCCTCAATCGCTACCGGGTCTTAGAACCTGGGACCTTTCACCATGCCTTCAAGGCAAGAACTTCGGGACCACGACCTGCTTTCACCGTCTGCTTACGACGATGTCACGTCTCCGCGATCGCTGTCGGAACAAGACTCCGACTCCGAAGACGATGAGTTTCTGCGCGCGAACCGGTCATCGATGGAACTTGCCAGGCATGACAAAACTGTATTAGAGGAGGAAGAGGAGATGGAGAAGCTGCTTGTGAGAAGTGGCCCAGCCGATGGGTTGCGACGCATCTTTAGTCCAACGTCCGGCCCGGTGCGGATAGGAAAACGTGATCGCAGTCGGCGGCGAGATAGGAAAAGGAGCATACAGGGTAAACCACACCTGGAGGGAGATCTCATGTTCGAAATGGAAGAAGGATTTCGAGATTTTTCAGATGATGACAGTATCGATTCATTCAACTTGGATGAGAAGGGCGTGGATGATTGGCCGGACAAGCCGGTAAGCCAATTCTACGGAAGTCGGACTGACCATCTCAAGCTAATACTCAACTCTTGCAATATAGCCAAAACGAGGCCTGTGTGTGCGCCTTACACTGGTGTTTTCTGCAATCGTCGTTCTCTTCCTGATTCTCCTACTCGGCGCATACAAAGCTTCTAAGGATACACGCGTCGCGAAGAAGATTAGTCCTGACCTACTCTCCAACGGGACAGCTCTCTTCGCCCCAACAACCATCGTCGTCTCTCTCGATGGATTTCGTGCCGACTTTTTGAATCGCGGACTGTCGCCCACCCTAAGCAAATTCATCGCGGAAGGTGTTTCGCCGAGATATATGATCCCAAGCTTCCCCAGTGTCACGTTTCCAAATCATTTCACACTGGTCACCGGATTATATCCCGAGAGCCATGGAATGGTGGCAAATGATTTCTATGATCCAAACCTCGAGGAATATTTTACTGTCACGCCAGGGATTAGCGATGACGCAAAGTGGTGGACAGCAGAGCCTATCTGGGCAACGGCCGAAAAGCAAGGCATTCGTACTGCCATTCACATGTGGCCAGGCTCAGAGGCACACATTGGTAACATGGATCCGAGCTTCTACGATAAGTTCAACGGTTCCGAGGTTCTTTCTCGGAAAGTTGATCGCGTTATGGAATTTCTGGACTTTCCAGGCGAAGAAAGTGATGATGGCGTTGAGAAACTTCGACCACAATTCATTGCTACCTACGTTCCAAACGTGGATACTGCTGGGCATCTTTACGGTCCGAACAGTACTGAGATCAGATCCGTTATTACATATGCGGATGAAATGCTTGCAGGCATTTTAGACGGGCTGGAAGCTCGAAATTTGACTGACATAGTCAATATCGTAGTTGTTTCTGACCATGGGATGGCTACAACTTCTACGTCACGAACTATCCAGTTGGATGATTTGATTGATATAGATTTGGTAGAATATATAGATGGTTGGCCTTTAAGAGGCATACGACCAAAGACAGCTGAAGGGTTGGAGGTCTTGAAGGCCCAGTTAGCAGAAAAAGCCGAGGAATTTTCCGACGGAATGGAGGTTTATACCAAGGACAACATGCCAGAGAGATGGCATTTTACGAATAATGACAGAATCGCACCCTTGTGGGTCATACCTAAGGCTGGTTGGGCAGTCGTGGAAAGGCCCGGGTTTGATGTGCAGGAAGCACTTGAAAAGGATATTGTCTACCGACCTAGAGGTATCCACGGATATGATAATTATCATCCCTTGATGCGAGCGATTTTCGTCGCTCGGGGACCTGCTTTTCCCCATCCACCAAATAGTCGAGTTGAAGAGTTCGGTAAGTCTACGATTCCTGTTGCTGTCTCTGCGAGCTACTAACATTAAGTACAGTAAACGTCAATGTCTACAATCTCATCTGCGACTCTATTGGAATCCAACCGTTACCCAACAACGGCACATTACATCTTCCATTCACCACAATCGGTCTGCATAGTGATGTCGATGCCCCCAGTCTTGACACACCAGCAGATCCTCCACAGACAGCGGCGACCACCAGCCCATCCCCGTCTCCGTCAACTACCAGCACATCTCCCACATCCACGGTAACTCCTCCATCGGAGGAAGCTCCAGCGGAGTCTCCAGCCAATCCTGATGATGAAGAGGATAATGATGGTGCTGATGACGAGACATCGTCACTTCAGTCCTTTTATGACGGGGTCAAGGATACTTTGAGCTCGATCAAAGACTGGTTTGGCCAGTTATTCTCTGCGGAAAAGGACAACCACCCACCTTCATAGACTCGCGTTTCTCTCACAGCATGGTGTACGGCGTCATTTTTGCTCTTAATTACACAACATTGTGTTGCGAGTCATATTTGTCTGAATGATTTGTGTGGCTTCTTATGTGTGATATTTTATTTTTTTATCAATAGCAAGATACCCGATTGTAGCCCCTACTGTACTCTCCATTTATTCGCGCCGTATTCGCAATCACCAGAGACAGAATCTCATTGTCCGAAACTATATTTCATTTACATGGGCTATCTACTAATCGTTTCTGGTCGAGTGTATATACACGATTTCGAAGAAGTAAAGAGCCTGATGCCTGTCCCAAGAAACATGACGACCCCCAATGTTCGAAGTGTTTTATCTGGTGGCTAATCACTTCATTTCTCCAAAACTGGCACTTCAATAATCGACTCCCGATCCCCATTCTCCGAAATCTTCACAATCTCCAACCCAGCCGCGCTCGTCAACTCCTCTATTTCACGCTTCGCTCGCTGCCTGCTATCCTGCAGCAACCACATTTGCATGTCAAACTCAGCGGTATGACGGCCTGCATCAACCTCTGGTACAAGCTGCCTCGACACTCGGAGACGCGAATACCCCGGTTTCATAGCCTCTGCCAGATTTCTCTGAATGATACGGCACTTGGCGTCTTCCCAGTTATGTAGCACCGCAAGTAACAAGTATAGCCTAGCGCCTTTGATAGACTGCGGGCGAAAGAAGTCGTGAGCCATGGCCTTGAAGACTCGCTTCTCTCCCATAGTAGGCTCAACATTTTCAGGCAAAACTTGCAGAATGAGATTACTATTGAACTCTGGGTTACTCTCAAGAAAGCTCTCAAGATCATGATCACGGCTTCCAACAACATCAACAATGGTAGTCGCAGATACGTCGCCAGTTGATGATAGCTCTGACATGACCGGGTAGACGTGGTGCGAGCGTCGTTGCTTGTCCTTTTTGCGTGTTTCCATGTAAGCATCGAAATCTGCTTTGCGGTCTGTTTTCACGCAGGACGTCGTACATGTCCTTTCCATAGGTGTATGCTGCGGACTTGGGGGCACCGTCGGCTGTAATTCCGCTGGGGTAACTGGAAATATATTCCGCGATGTTCGTTGTGACTGCACAGGCAGGGATGGAACTATTTTAGAAATTTGGTTAGTCCGCCAAATAGACGTGAGAGGATGGGCTCTACATATCAGACCCTAAAACCCGGGTTTGACCCTTGCTCGCAACCACAGACGTCTTGTTGTTCGCACGGTATAGTTGGAATCCAATTTCATCACACACTCCGATGGCAGTGAGGAGACATAGCCCACGGACTAAAAACTATCAGCCGACCATTAAACATCTTCGCGGCTTAAGAGGGACTCTTACCAATATGAAGCTTTGGACGGCTCGTCAATTCAGCCAGCCGGTCTGCAGTGGTCTCATCTCCACGACTGGACAGCGCCTGCAGAATGCCACTTTCCACAGCGATCATAAGGGCACAGATATCTAACGGCTAGTTTTCGAATTAGCTCATGTGAATCAATTGCAACCGGGCTAACAAATAATGTGAAATAGAAGCAAACGAACCTGATATCTGAGGAACTCGGGAACGACTTCTGGAGACTCGCTGCGATGCTAAAGATCTTGACATAGCTTAATAATTTCGCTCGTGTTCCTTGCTTTACCTTGATTATAATTTCAATAGCATCTTGAATTTTGGCGGCAAGGTTCCGGAGTTCCTCTTTGCGAGTATCTTGAGGAATCGTCATGGTTGCCATACCGACGTTTGCGATTACTTTCGAAAACGAGGAATAAATTCTAGCTAAATTACTTGGTTACTTTGAGAAGCCGGAAAAAGGTAGGAGATAGCGTGCTCTTCGCCTTGTCCGCAACGGATGTAGATCGTAACCAATCTACCTACGTACATGATTTTTGCTTTCCTGTTCCGTTTTAGTGCTCACCCCGGCGCCGCTTTTACTGAGTAGAACTGATTGGATTAGATGAGCCTTACATAAGCTCCCCGGTGCTCAGTGAGCGCACTGAGCACAATGTATGCCTGATAGCGCTCTTGCAAACACGCCCCAAACAACCTCATCACCATGCCGCCGACCTCCTATGTCTCCTCTCGATGACACAGATGTGTTCAGAAGCTGCGATTTCGACGTTCATGATGGCGTGAATTCGGTGTTTATGTTCGCTGAGGATTCTGTTCATCGGTACTCTCGTACACAGATTCAGCGGGCCAAGGACACTCGACAGCGGATTGACCAGAAGAAAGAGAAACAAGAGGCAGTGGAGAAAAAGGAGAATACAGAGATAACCATCTCGGAGGATCTTGGAGACGGCCAATTCGCAAAGCTAGACGCATCCCTCAAGCTTCTCAGCAGAGACGAACTTAAGCTCCTGATACCTAGTGATGAGTTGGAAGACGACGGGATTCATATTATCGAGATACCCACAAAAAATCACGCACTGCAAGACTACCAGATGCAACTTATGCTCCTCGAGCAACAGAATAAGAAACGGCTGTTGATGGCAAGACAAGAACAAAACACTTTTCAACGTGCTCAACACCTACGTTCTAGTGGATACGCAAGGGTATTCGAGGAGAAACCAACAACGAAAGATAAAATTCAAGTATCATCGGTACAAAAACACTCTGGAGATCTTAGTCTTAAAGCAACTCTATTTACACTTGAAATGCCTGCGACGCGCGCTGATCAGCGTACTGCCCCTGCTGCAAAGAGGCAGAAGCGTCGCCATGGAGCACGAGATGAATCGCACAAAGCAGCCGACAGTGGCGTTTCCAATGGCGATTATTCAAATGCGCAACAAGCAGGGCCAGTTGAGGTGGGCGATCACTGCCATTAGCTCTGACATAGCAGTCAAGTTCAGTTACTAACTTGACCAGCGCCTGCCCCCTCACTTCGACCTTCTTTATAAGATATCATGCAACGGGACGCACTTAGATTGCCATCCCGTGCCAGCCTTCCGCGATGTTCCCGTTCCCGACGCTTTCGACCCCAGAACCTCGTACACAGCATCTCGTTCGCACCTCAACGGAACGGTTCCTGTATTTGATTTAGCAACCTTTATGGACAATGACGAGGATGGCATTGCCTTCGTTATCATTAGGACCGTCGAATGCTCAGAAGCCTCGGTCATGATGGCACGTGCTAATGGTACTCTTCATTGGACTGAAGCCATCTACATGAAGTCGAAGATCTCAAAGATTGCATTCCGGCAAACTGCAACATGTTACTTACAAACTCCTCCCAAGGATGATGAGTATCCCTTTCCATACCGCCAGACTTCATCTGGCCTTAACAAAACATTATATGAGCAGAACCAACTCAATCCGGCAGACTTATTCCTCTTCCACCATCACCATTCGCTAGCAGCTTATGCCGTAGAACACCCGGAGTCAAAAGATCATATCGATGCTCTCCTTGATTACATGCGTAATCGATATAACAAAGAATTCACGGATGCAGAGAATCACTTTGCGCGACGTCAAGTAACCCGTGCGTGTCTTCTGTACCTATTCAAACCCAATGATCTCATCTTGAGTGGAACATACGGGCGGCCCGCCGCGTTTGTGCTACAAGAGTGGCCCGAGTTGAGCAGTGATGGCTGGGTAACCCTTAATTGCTGGTCCTTTCAGACTGACGGCTCTGGCTTCGCTCGCAAACAAACTGTGCTAAAAATACCACCCATAGATGTGACAGACACGGACATACAGAAACTGGTTGCATATCCTCTTCGTTTTGCACCTCCAGAACTACGTGAGATGATTCGAACTCGTGGAGAGAAGCAATGGAAACTTCGCAACGCAACGCAGATCACCTATAAAGGTTGGAATGTTAAAAGGGACCAATTTTTTGTAAGTCGAAAGAAAATATCGAGTTAATACGTTTCACTGATGCTCCTAGCCCGATGCCAGGTTCATGATCGATCACACAGTTTATCGCAAAATGCATGAATTCGCTCAAGCATTTCATTTCGATAAGCCAACCACAACCCATCCATTTGATCGCATGCCGGCATATCTCAGTGCTGATCAAGAGCCTTCGGAAATATCTTTTCTCCTTATGCCGCCAGATATTCATGGATTTTATCTCAATGAGAAGAAGTGGATCAAGCTCTTTGTTGACTGTGTCCATGATGTATCATGGAACAAGAAGGCCTATGAGAGATTGGTGCTCCCGCCTCAGACCAAAGACCTTATCCAAGCTCTGGTCACTGTCCGCACGTCCCAAAGGGGCGTCAAACAAGGTCTTGGTGTTGCAGGCAAACGAACAGACATTACTGGTGGCAAGGGCAATGGTCTGATCATGCTCCTACACGGTGGTCCTGGAACCGGCAAAACGTTAACCGCCGAGAGTGTCGCAGAGATAGCAGAAATGCCCCTTTATCGTGTCACGTGTGGAGACATAGGAACAAGCGCAGAAGCGGTCGAGAAATACCTCAATACTGTGCTGCACCTGGGGAAAATATGGAACTGCGTGCTCTTATTGGACGAGGCAGATGTCTTTCTGGAGGAGCGGTCAATGGCCGATCTCGAGAGGAATAGTCTTGTATCTGTGTTCTTACGCATTCTCGAGTATTACGATGGTATCTTGATCTTGACGAGCAACCGCGTAGGAATGTTTGACGAGGCTTTCAAGTCTCGAATCCAAGTGGCACTGCACTACGAGAATCTAAACCGATCTGCACGGAAAAAGATATGGCAGAATTTCCTCGACATGCTCGAAGAAGACGAGGAGGATGTCAACTTTGACGAGATCAAGTATCATCTCGATGATCTTGCCGGGAAAGAGTTGAATGGACGGCAGATCCGCAATGTGCTTACCACGGCGAGACAGCTGGCCCTTTTCAAGAACGAACGCCTGGACTGGAAGCACTTGGAGCAGGCGCTTTCAGTCTCGTCCGACTTTAGCGAGTATTTGAAGCGCATGCAGGGTCACACTGATGACCAGAGAGCCAGAGATATTGGCTTGAGGTGATGCAAACGAACATTATAATTTCCAATTGATACTATGATCAACATGATCCCCTATAAACGTACAAACACACTACTTCAGATTCTCCTAAAGCGTACAACTGGCCGTCGCGACCTCCGCGACTGCCTCCAATCTCTGGCATTACCAGCCTCAATCTTGATGCAGGCGTTCAAATTCTCGAGTTCTTCAGCATAAGCTCGACTAACGCTTGATATGGCTGTTATGATCTTGATATTACCGGATAGTTTTAATCTCAAGGAATCTAGCATTTCCAGACTTTCACTTCGTTCATGCGCCGTCGCGTACGCTAGGAGGTCGGCATCTAGTACGATGAATGCGTGACTGACGCAAGAAAGCACTTGATTCAGGATAGCAACCCATTCACGAAGGCTTGATGCTTCTCGAAGCTGCTCCACGGTCACTGGAAAGGGTCCGTCGAGTAGGCCGTCAGCGCCGACTTGCATTGCTTGCAGCACCAACATGCGAATGACGTCTGTGGGGCTCATGCGCTGGTCCCTATAGTCCGCATAGCGAAGGGCCCAGATGATGGATAGGCGATTCTTGAGGATGAGGTCGATCAGGTCAACGATGAAGTTCTTTGCGACTGTAGGCATGTAGGTGTCGATGAGAAGTAGAGCATTGGTTTTCTGTAAAGTCCAAGTCTCCAGTTTCTGGATGTCAGGGAGTGGTAACTTTGCACGCTCACGGCGCCTGTTGGACATGGACCGACAGAATTGCAGAGACTCCCCAGAGGTTGGGAAGGAGTTCCAGAGCGGCAACGAGAGCATCTGATTTAGGTGGACTCGATTTAGGGTAGAGCGCTGAGAGGCGAGGTCGAGGCGTATCTCCTTGTATATACCTGTTTACAATTCCAGTCAGCTGCGATGTCAGACTGCCGGGCTCGCTCATGGCATCACACAACATGTATCTCGGTATCCTCAAGCGAATAGTAAAATACACTCACAATTCATGGAATCCTCCATCGTCCCGAACCTAACCCGAAACAGGTTCGTCATCCGCTGATTCTCCGCTCTTAACTCCTGGATCTCCTGCCTCACTAGATCCCAGTGCCGCGTGCCTTCCGCAACCTCCAGCCTGGTGTCCCGCACCTCTGCCTTCAAGGCCACATCGGCCAACCGCCAAATCTGTTGCGCCTCCGCCGCGATCGCGTCGTACTCGAGCCGGAACTTCAGGTCCCAGGGCTGGAAGATGGCCTTGAGGGCATGCACGGGGCGGCTATCCTTGTACCACTTCAATGAGGAGATGAAGAAGCTGAGAATGTACGCATAGAGACGCGCAACTGCGGTCTGCATCTGCGGAGTCGGATAGAGAATTACGTGGAGCGAGTGTTGCGGGAGGAGCTGGGCGATCTCAGAGATGGATTTGCTGATTTTCGAGGCGGTTTCGGCGTGGTTGACGATTGCCTTTGGTGGGGTGTTAGTAGACTGTTGGGGTGCAAATGCGGTATACTCACAACAGCCAGGAGTTTGAATACGCCCCAAGCCAAAGAGACGTACTCCGGGTGGTGTTGAACCATGACATCGAAGATATTGCCGTAGTAAACGAGCGTCTCGGATATTTCCGTAAACCAGAGTCGTGCTTTGGCTTTAGCTTTGCTGAGCGAAGTTGTCGGACTGGTCATAGAGGAAGCGGTAGTGGTAGGGGCTACTTCCTGGGAAGGGTCATTTGTTTGTCCGACTCGACGTTCGTACGAGAGTTGAGCATCTTTGAGGTAGCGCTGTATGTCGAAGATGGTGCGGCTTGAGAATTCTTGAGCGTTTGAATTATTGGTTGGTGGGAAGAGGCTTTCGAAGTCCTTGGGTTTGACTATGGTTTGGAGCAGCAGTTTTGCATGCGCGTAGGTCGATTGCAATATTTCCTTTGAACTGGAACGGCCATAGGATGTTAGATGTGCGATGCATTAGGGGGAACTGAGATTGATTGCAAGGTGCTTTTGGGCAGACAAGCTTGGAACACAGTTTTTTCTTAAGCTCACGTACCTAGATGAAGTATTCGCGTTGGAATACCAACCTGCTATGTATCCATCCTGATCCACGAACTCCATGGCCGAAGGTTGTATTTGAGGGTCGTATCATTTCATCCCGGCGCTTGAAATGGACAGAGTAATGTTAAACGCAAAGCCCAGCAATACTCTGCAATGAGCTTGCGACGTCACTCTGCGAGTTTGGAGGTGACTTTCTCATATGAACTCGAAGAACAATTGCCGGTGGTCATCACTGATAGAAGATGGACTCGGAGAAATGATGCACAGCCACACATGGGGTTCGCCTTGAGATATCTGGCCTCGTGCCCAAGGAAATTGTGGCTCAAGCTTTGTAGCCCGATATACAAGGCGTACAGAACTTTTGGCTTCTACGTGTCAACACCGCATAATTCAGCTAAGCTGCTTTCGGCTTTTCATACAGTCTGGCTTTGCGGGCTTCAACTTTCCAGCCTCGGCCAACACAACATAAAATCATCATAAACATACGAAAAGACACCAATATACAGACGATTTGCTCAGCATAGGATCTTTGCATGCTTGCTTGTATCTTGGTAGACTTTTATAGAGAAACGCTGGCTTTTAGTTAAGAGAGCCTGTTTGAACTGACGCTCTCATGCTGCGCTCAAAATGAAAAGTGGTATTCCACAGTGGCCCGGAATACTTAGCAACAGATACTATATAAAAATGAACTCTATGTCTTAAAATCCTTATTCCGAGATTATCTATGTTTCTACCTTGCTGTTGACTCTGTTCTGTTGGCTTTTGGGATAGTGCTTCCAGACCGCCGACAGTCCCCGGAGTCCCTAGAGTCTCCAGGCTTTTTCAAGTAATAAACAAGACGCTATGGAGGAGGAAGATGAACAGCTCTAGCCCCCAACCGCCCCTGACTCGCCCTGAGCCAGGAATCATGTTAGTGGTCCAGCACAACTGTGCCCGTACCAGCACTGTGGTTCACGCAGCGTTAGAGGCGGCGTTGGAGGCAGGGGTGGCCATATCGTGCCTCTCAGAGCCTCCAGTGACTGGAGGTGAGATCAGCCACCCAGGCTTCTTATTGTACTGGCCGGAGCGCCCCCGTGGCATGCCCGAGTGGTGACTGCGGTAAAGAGAGATATAATGGACAGAGTAGTAATCCAGGACGGTACTGATCTAGTGGACCACCCCTATTTTATAGAGGTGGACGTGGTGGAAAGTGGGAGACGTACTAGAGTGTTGAATTGTTATGAAGCCTATTAGGGCCCTCTTGCATGTTAATTTTAAGATGATCTCTTTAAAGTATTGTTGTTGCACTCGGGACGCAGTTGATGGGTGTTGTAGGACAACTCTGTCCGCGGTAAACAGGCTCCGCCTTGTATACACAAGTTACTCGACGTAGGTAACTTATAGCACTCTCAAGTTCGACATGTAAGAGTAACGTTCGTATTAAAGCCGAGATAGCTTAAAGACCAAAACCGTCCACTATCTTGTGCCACAACTTCTGAATGCAATCATACCTTGCAGTATGACAGACCAATTGCCTTTATTCATCTCTGGAGACCCAACGTTCGATGTTCGAAAGCGAGAGAATCTCTAGTGGCGATCGTTCCAGCATCACGAAAAAACAGTTTCCGACTAGGTGGTATTACCTCGGAAGAAGTCAAACCCCTGAGAGTTTGCTACGTAGCAGAGATGGAATGTAGTTTTCGAAGAGCTGAGAACGCGATTTCTGGGTGCGGGACTGTGGGACTTTAGGTACACGCCACTTGAGCCAATCGTATTGTAGCATTTAAACTTTGTTTTAACCTCATTTTCGTGCCTGGCGGATACGGCTTCGCCTTTCTCCCTGCACTTATCGCTCATATTCATCTTATCTTGTTGACTGTCATATTAGTGCTGCTTCCAAGGGATCAGCATAGTTCATTCTGATGGCCTCTGTTGTCCAATCTAGAAATACCGATAATCATCGACTTCGGTGGCCCGAATAAAGAATTCACCGAGGCCATTTCCAAATTTCACTCATCGCGTAAAAGCGAGAGGCAACATGTCAACAAACACAATACAGGCAGCTTTTGCCTACGAAGAACCATCAATTGCCACAATTCTCAATCAAGCTGGCTTGCTTCTAGTGCTGAACGTCGTCAATGTCTGCCTCGATAAACTGTTATATTGCGGGCTGATCGGGCAGCTGTTCATTGGCATTCTCTGGGGTTCGCCAGGAGCCAAATGGATTAGTACTGATCTCGAGCACGTCATTCAGCAGTTGGGATATCTGGGTCTGATCATGCTGGTCTATGAGGGTAAATATCATCTTGTTCGATATCTCACATTTCGCTCGAGTCTCTGACGTCGTATAGGTGGTTTGTCAATGTCAATCAAAGCATTGAAAGCCAACATCTTTGCATCAATTGCGGTTGCACTGACAGGTATCCTGACCCCAATCGCTCTATCATTTGTGTTGATAGAGCTTGTACCAGCAAGTTCACTCCAGGCGTTTGCCGCCGGTGCTGCTCTAAGCGCGACGAGTCTTGGCACTACAATTACCATCTTGTCCACCACCAACTTGATCTCTACACGACTGGGTACAGTGACTACATGTGCGGCCATGCTGGATGATGTCGTTGGTCTAGTAATGGTGCAAGTCATCGCAAATCTGGGCGGAACTAACGCTTCGTTTGATCCTATCGCTGTCATTCGGCCTGTGTTTGTGTCCATCGGCGTTGGTGTTGGTGTATTTGTTTTGTGCTCCTTTTGCTTGAAGCCAATCTTGAATGTCCTTTTGACAAAAGGAAATAAAATGCCAGACTTCATAAAGACTCCTCAGTTTGCTTTCTTGACTCACACGGCCATCCTCGTGGGGATGGTTACTGGAGCTACGTATGCCGGCACATCGAGTCTATTTGCTGCCTACCTCAGTGGAGTGATTGTGAAATGGTTCGATGAGTTCTCTGAGGAGTTGAGAATACAACAGATCAGCGCAAGCTCTGATCCTGCTCGATCTAGCACGGTCCGCAATCAAGCTACTTCTCAAGAACAGAACTCCCAAGCAGAGGTTCGTCTGGGCGAGGTTATTTCATCAGGCGCATCGGCGGTAATGCAAGAGGAACATGACGCGAACCACGAGACTCCCACTGGTGAAATGATCTACGAGAAATACTATAAAGGCCCAGTTGAGCGTATCTTGATTCCTTTCTTTTTTGTGAGTTTATAAATAATCTTTCTCTTTCTGAGTGAATGGAATCTCACAGTAACCCTCAGGCATCTATCGGCTTTGCGATACCTATCACCCAAATGTTCAAAGGAAACATAGTCTGGCGAGGCATAGTCTACGCCATTCTAATGGTCTTTGGAAAGATGGTTACCGGTCTATGGCTCATACGGTTTTCAACCAGTCCCGTGGGTGGATTGGTCAGAATCACGAAGAAAGCCTTTTCTTTCCTTAGTTTGGTCTGTACTGGAAACCGAGCGAAGTCAGAAAAGCAAGGGACTTCGAGTCCTGGAAAGAAGACTACCCGTCGGAAGAGTAGAGCAGTTGCTAGTCCAACTCGGCCCAACACTTCAAGCTCGTCTGCCGAACAGGTAGGGTCGACGAGTCGTGATACAACCGCAGAGCAAGCAAAGGCCTCCCCGACAGGGAATGAATCAACTCCCAGCTCCAGTCGCCGAGTTTCACTTCCTCCAAAACCGAAATCTCTGTACCCCCCGGCTATTCTGGGACTAGCAATGATCGCACGAGGAGAAATAGGATATTTGATTGCCTCACTTGCCCAAAGCCAGGGAATTTTCTCCAATGGTACTAACCACGGGTCTTCTGATATTTACTTGGTCATAATATGGGCGATTTCAATCTGCACATTGGTCGGACCCATTGCTGTTGGCACTTTGACTAGGCGAGTGAAGAAACTCCAAGCAATTAGAGTCAATTCCGGTGGAGAGGATCCTCTTGGCGTTTGGGGCATCTGAGCTAGACGGAGGAAGAGAGCAGGCAGTCTATTAGGTATATTCTATCTGTCAGTCTATATGACTGTAGAGTAATTATAACATGTATCTCCAGCAATTGTATATACACAGAATCGACATCTATGACTTTCACCAAGTCATCCACAGCCACAAGGCATATACATGAATCTCCCAAAACTCTGGACGTCTATTCAACAAACGGACTTCCTCCACTGACATCCATGTGAGCAGCATACATGCACCTCACACTGTTCCCATTGCACCAACCATGAAACAGCATATTCCCATCATTCGAAACCGTCACACCACCTGGTCCATACAACTGATCATTCGACGCCAACACCGACACGCCATTCTTACTATACGGCCCGGTAATACTCGGAGCAGTCGCCACACGCACATCATACTTGACATCCGTAAAGCAATGCGTCGAATAAAACAGTAAATACGTCCCATCACCCGCCTTCACCAATGAAGGCGCTTCCACCAACGGACCATCTGACGCATCCCTATCAATCAACTGCACAGCATCCCCAACAGGCGTAACCCCATCCTCCGTCACACGTTGCAGCATAATCGGCGTTGCAGCCAGCGGTTCAACGCTATTGTTACAATCCCCGCCATGACCAACGCTGTTTCCGTCGATTTTGTACAGGATGTAGCGCGTGCCATCCGAGTCTTGGAAACTGCTGGGATCGATGGCGCCGCCCTGGTCGAGTGGGCAAGCGAGTGGGTTGTTGGAGGTTGGAATGTAGGGGCCGGCTGGGTTGGCGCTGTCGGCTATCGCGACGCCGATGCAGTGGCGGTTGGGGTTGGAGGAGACGATGGCCGAGTAGTACATTACGTATTTTCCGTCGGACTATCATAAATATCAATTTTTCTGCGTATCAAAATGGTTGAAACAAGAAGAAAATTTAACGTACCCGTTGAAATACATCGGGAGCCCAATGGTCCGGCTCAGTCTCCCATCCCGACAACGTAGGCAGCGCCTCAACATCCAGCAAACTCCAAGACACAAAATCAGTCGAATGAGCTACCTGGATTCTCCTTCCATTTCCGTTGGTGCCAAAGGCATACCATGAACCGTCCGTATGCTGCACAAAAGCCGGGTCCGGGAAGTCCGTGTTTAGGGCAAGCGTAATACTTGTAGAACCATCGAACGAGACTCTCTTAGTGAGTAATTGGTCCGAGGAAGGAAGTAAAGGAGAACAGTAAGCGGTAGGTAACAGACCAAGTCCTCCCAGAATTGCCACTGAGACTGAAGGGCTGAAGAGCATGATATATGTGTAGATGCTTTGGATGAAAGCAATTAAACAATATAAAGATAAAGAATAAACGAAAGAAAATAAAGTTCAAGAACGACTCTAAAAAATGAAAAGAAAGCACGTCACGAGTAACATCGACCGGAATGAATGACTTCAGAACTGAAAGGAGCGACGTTTGTGCGTAGTTGAACAGATATATAAGTAATCCCTTTACAATCCCTCCAGAGGGCTACTTGTCTGCATACGGAAGACCCATCGTTGATTGTTAAAACTCGCGTTCAGGTTCTCAGAAAGACTGTTACAACCTAACTCCGCTGTGCCTGGCATAAACCGATAAGGGGCCAACCTTGCGTCTACCGGCTCGTGGGCAGACACGGATATGCGCAATTGACATAAGGAGGACGTAAACCCAGTTACCGAATAGAGTAAGGATAAGAGGAAGGGTTCCAGGATTTGAGAGTCGAAAACATCTATTTCATCACATAGGATTTTTCAAGGACTGACAAGGGTTCTTGTGCGTGGTACAACGCTAGGTTGGGATACATAATTTCTTACTTATGGAATACTAGGGAAATCTCGGGTTTGGGCGGGATACGAGGTGATCCCGGAGATTCAATGAGGTGCCATTTGAGTTACGCGTGGAGATAAATATGAATTGACCATTTCTTCCACTGAGAACAGCCATCTAGCTTTCTGTTCCCAGGTGTGAGTGGGACCCCCAGACAAATCTGTGGTAAATTGTGGTATATCCGATGAGCGCGTGGCAATCTAAAGGAAGAAAAACCTAAGATCCGATCCAAAAGTCGTAAGAATTGTATGTGAGGTTTGCCGCAGACGTCGAAATGCCGTTGTATCTCCGCTGATGGGATCCTGTCGAGGATGCGGAGCCGATTTGATGTAGCATCGGAATCCATGGTTGGAACGGAGGGGAAATATGGATCGTTCAGGTACCAGGACTAACCCATGCTTTGCAGCAAGGATGGTTCGGTATATTTGCCGGGATATTGATTTACACGTAGCTTGGTGATCTCGATATCATGATACACAAACCGAGAAAATCGTTCGTATAGATAGACCGAATCTACGAATGGAGCTCAATCACACTTGATCAATCTTCCAAGTCACGCAATATCCTTAATTCTTCACAATGCGCAATTGTATCAAATATCATTATGATCTGCTTTTCTGCTTCCTCTTCAAAACCCTTCACCATGCCTCTCAAACCTGTGACGTGAACCTATACTTAGTTAACCGATACCGACGCAAGGAGGGATATAAGGATTCGCGTACCAGGGTCGATCGAGTCATCCAAGCTGTATATCGTAATCTCTACCAGCACTCTCTCCTTCTCGTCAGAACCAATATCTATAGAGCAATCCCTTCGACACCCTTAATAACTGCCATCCTCGAAATTTTGAATCTTCAGAGGAATTGTATAGTTATATGATTGGTCCATCTCAAGCCTCTGTTAATTGTTTCCGTCGCGCCGTCAACGGCGACGTGCGGATCCTCGCCGGCCCCACTTTTGCAGATGGAATCGAGATCTTTCCGTTGAATGAGATGGATGAGATTAGGTAGCATCGACTCTATTTTTATGTCAAGATATTTAAATACAACTGTGCTTGGGGGCTTGGATTGAGGTCTAGACTGGAAATATCTCGGACTTTGATTATCCGGACCAGAATTGATGTATGTTGGTCGGGGTAAGTTGAAAGAAACCAGCTGGCAGTAGCTAGCCTTAGCCCTAGGATCAAGCTTTATACGGATTATGAGGACGTACTAAGTCCTCAGTTTCACTGACTTTGCGCTACTGAAAAAAAGAAAAGGCTTTTTTGAAAGTAAAAGTTCATGAATTCGTACCTATTCAATGCATCTATAAGTCGCTATGCATGTTTTACGGTGTCAAAATAAACTACCTCTCCTTCCTATCCCTCTTCTTCTCCCGAATCCCCTGCACCCAAAGCTCAGCGTCCTCAATAGCATGCACAGGATTCTTCTTATGCAGCAACAAGTGACCCTGAATCTCAGCAGGCGTGAACTCTCCAGCTGGGATCGCATCGGCAAATCTCTCAGCCATAACTGCGATTTCATCTTTGGTGTGGGAGTCAAAGGATAGGGTTGGTAGTTTTATAGGTGATGATACAGATGTGGATGGGGATGGGGAGTGTTTGGGGGATGGTTGAGGAGTACCCTTTCGTGTGGGTGGTGAGGAGGACGAGGATGATGATTTGGGCATTTCGCAGTCCAAGGGTGCGTAGATGGCCATGAAGAGATTCTTGATGGTGTCGCGGTCGGAGTAGCCAAATGCAATACTTAGGTCGACTCGGCCGGGTCTCAAGAGAGCGGGATCGAGTTTTTCGATGTGGTTGGTGGTCATTACTAGTATCCGGCCTTCGCTGGAGGCTACGCCATCGATGATGTTTAGAAGAGCGGAAAGAGAGATGCCTTGGTTCGTGGCGGTGTCGGTATCGGGTTTGATAACTTCAGTCGAGCCTTCGGTCTGAGTTGCATCACGGTCTTCATTCGAGTTGTCGTCACCTGCAGACTTCGTCGTTCTATCAGCTGCAGAATCAGTGGTTTTGTCACCACGCTTATTCGCAACACCCGCTGCATCAACATCCTCCAACAACACAATACATCGTCGCGGCAGACTCTGAAACAACGACGCCAACGCTTCCTCATTGAGTGTCTTTGAGTTCAAACTAATAAGATAAATCTTGAGATGCATCGCACCAGCAGCCGCAAAACAAAGACTCGATTTTCCGGTTCCAGGCGGTCCATAAAACATATACCCTCTTCGGTACGGAATGCCGCGGTTGGAATACCACCTTCTCGTTCTGGGGTGCAAGTATTCCTTAATGTCTGCAATAAACGCATGTTTCTGCACGTCATCCAGGACAACCGTCGACAGTGGTCTGGGGGGTCGTGCCATGCACCTCGCCCAGTCATAATCAGCACCCGAATCCCTCTGCGCTCTGTAAATAATCGTCTTGTCACCGTCACGATCAACGTACATCTTCTGCGCCTCGAGGAGTAGTTGCCTTAGCACCTCAGGGTTGCGACCATAACAACTAACATACAGCTTCTCAGCGGGCATACCCCATCCATAATTTCTTTTCTCGAGCTGCTCGCGTCGAAGCTTGATGCGATACCCCCGAAACCGGAACCAATGAATTCCCTCTGCGGGCGTGATGCGCAGTGGTTTGATTTTGTCCTTATTCACGCGGCGCGACCAATACGAATCAAAATCGTTGGAGGCGTCAGCAAACTCCTTCTCATCGTCATTCTCATCATCAGTACCATCGCCAGACATGTCGTCATCCGAATAATACGAGTTTGCGCGTGTCTTGGTACTCGCCACGGCGCGTGTGGTTTTGCGCGAAAAGCCCTGGCGCGAGACCCAGTACATGAGATAATTGAAAATCTCGTCGTCCATGCGCACTTCGATGGTGGAGGTGAAGTAGCTCTGGAAATTTTCGACGATGGTCTCGAGGCGGAGACGGATTGTTGCTACTACTGTCGCTAGTATAAAGACCATGGAGAGATATGCGCTGATGTCTAGCTGCAAGTATTTGGAGAAGAAGATTGAGATTATTGAGAAGCCCGGGAAGAAGGTTTCTAGGACGGGGAGGGTGGATAGTGGTGTTGGCGAGGTTTGTGCTGTGGTCGCATTCTGGGGTTGGAGGAGGGACGCCATTTTGATGATTCGTTCAGTGAATGTTCCCTTGGGATTGTAGGTAATGTTGATGGTATGGTGTTGTGAGAAGTGAGCGACAAAATACACACAATAAAGAGCGCCCCCTGGGCACTGGGTGAGAGAGAATGAGAATGATGTTAAAAATAAAGTCCCCAAGACAGGCCCGACCAGCCCTACTTATACATTTTCAGCCTCATGCAAAAATATATTAAAGTCAGCACTCGTTGTACAAAAATCCCGTTCAGCCTCCGCAGTAGCTAGCTTGCTGCATTGTTGCCTGAACTGATTAATTAAGCCCTAAACGAGCGATCGGGGTCTGGATTCGGTATATCGTCTCTACTGTAACTGTTTTGTCGCTTAAAACCTCAAGATCGGCGCAGTAAACGAGTGGATACAAACGTTTATGACGTATTCGAACTTGACGCATTGAACGAATTGTTCTTATCAAAGGTCATATTATTGAATCTGTGGCGAGCATTGTGGCACAGAGCAGCTGAGAAGGATGAGTCGATGAGTCGGTGTACATCCAACCAACATAATTGTGGATATGCGTCGCATAGCCATCCACCATGTAGGCGAGGTCGTAGTCGGGGAATGCATTGGAAATAGGCTGTTTAGAACGTTTATGCTACTTAACTCTATTCCAAGTTGTAAATCAATGTCTAGATCTTTTAATTCAGACTGGTCAAGCATTGAATTGTAACCTTGTACCTTCGTAGACAGACAAATGTTAGGGCTAGAACCGGCCCTCAGAGTCAGTCTGAAGATTTGCAGCTTCAGCCTCACGCGGGGTGACTGGCGATGAGTCATGATGGATGCATGATTGTTGTTTTTCAAGCATTGGGGTTTGCATGTGATCATCATAAAATTTCGATGAAATGTCTTATCAACTAATCGAGTCTAGTGTGTTGAACAAGAATAACTAGGATATGTGTTCCTAGTACCTTCGACAGGCAATGCAGGCTTTAACTTTAAGAATGCCACATAATCCCTTCCCCTGCAATACTAGAGAGCTCTCTGTACAGGTATTAATTACTTCCAAAATTTACAGTACTTAGAGGAAGCACTATCATAAGCCCTAATCCCGCTTGATGAGACATGTTTTCAGTGGCATTAATCATGGTATGCCTCTAAGTATTGTTGCCATGTATTGAAAATGTCTAACTACTGGAGATATTTTAATGGCAGTGCAATCCCATCCCGTTTCCAAGCAGAAGATATGGTTTGTGTCTGCATGTGTGAGAGAGCTCTGTGAACAACTCAAACTTCCGGAATAGGCAGTGGCGGCGGAGTCCCCAGTGTAGCAGGATCAAACGCCGGTTCATCCTTCTCATCGTCCTCCTCCGGACTTTACCAAAATCATTAGCTATAATGCACCTCTTCAATGACTGATCTGCTTCAACCTACAATGTCCATCTGAGACTCGCCGCCCGTGCATAAAGCACCATTCTCATACTCCATTTTTCGTCTTCTGTCAACCGCAACAACGACTCAACAGCTTCTATAAGCGGGTTCTCATAATCCTCATCATAAGGATTCAAACAAGATAGAGTTGCGACTTCGTAAAATCGCGGAAAGAATCCGGCGTGGCCCCAGTCGAGGAGATATATTGATTTTCCGTCTTCGCTGAGGATCATGTTTCGACGACAGAGGTCCATGTGGCATAGAACCAGTGGATGGGGGCTTAGATCGACAGACTCGTTCATCTTTCTCAGGATTATGCGCCTATTGATCCAGTCATTCAGATCTGTAATCGATTTGAAAGGTTTGCGCACACCATCGTCGCCCCAAAGGTATCCCCGTGGTCCGCGGTCACTACTGATTGGACCTGGTCCTTGCTCCGCTGGTGCTTGTATTTGGCCGAGATGTTCGATAATCTTCGCAACACGCGTTACAATATTGTGTTCTTTGACATCTAGGTCCGCTAAAGTCTGTCCCCGGATATACTCCATGAACAGATATCCTCTCCCTTCGTCATCTTGAATAAAACGATGAATCCGGGGTATGCGAACAATATCATGATCTTGCAAACTCTTGTACGCAAACCCCTGCATTGCTGCTTCAGCCGGAGTCACTGTCCATCCCCATTTAGCGACTATGGTGTCGGTGACTTTGACGATTATTGCCCCGACGATACCAGCCACCAATGCACCATCCTCTCCTTTCTGGATGCAGAAATTGATAAGACTGTCTTTGGGGGCTGTTGTGATGTTCAAGTCCATTTCTTTCAATCACGATTCGCGTAAAAAAAATGAAGTTTTGTGAATGAAGCCGAGAGATGTTAGAAGGAAGTTCACTTTGCGACGTCCATGGATGTTTGTATGGAGATGTGGCACATAGAAGAGTTGTCTTACACAGCCTCGTACATACAATACAGCCTTACGAGCTCTGTCGGTAGTATTCGAATAACCGGAATTAAATAACCATTAAGAACAAGACTAATTCTATGTCATTATCATTAATCAACTGATGACTGATTGATCCATGTCTATATCCCTAGCAAACACCACAACACCATATCCGTGCCATGAACCCAATGTATGTACCCACGTAAAACGCCTAGTAACTACTAATAACCCCTGTACAAATATCAAATGCGATATGCATTTATAGTTCAAGAACCCATTGCTCATAAGCCTGTCCTCTTATCTTCCCCGTTCGATCGTCATAGAGTTTAGGCTCGAAATCAGAAACTTCGCCATATTTGCGTATCAGATATCGCCAGTAACACGCCTCAGCCGCCGGGGTGAGGTATCTATCACGGAACGTTGCGACGGAATTATTGGCGATGCGTTCCGCGATTTGCGGGTTGTCAAGTAGATATTCTACTTTCGATTCTAGGTTTGAAAAGTCTCTTGCGACTTCAATATAGTTTGCCTCAGGACCGGACGCTATGAAAGCCGCATGGTGGGCTTCGCGCCAGATAAGAGGATGTGTGATGAATACTGAATGACAGTTGAGTAAGTATTTGCCCCGACCGGAGAATGAGCGTCCTTCAGTATGAGCCAAAAACATGTAGCGACAGTGATCTTCGATCGGGACAACGTTCTCCTCCACGCTCTTCTTGTTGCCCCAGTCCACCACTCGAACGGAAGCCCAGAATTTGTTCTTTGTAGCGTCAATCAGGCCATTCCGCAGTTCGACTGCCGTATTTAGGCTTCCTCTCCACAGCATTTGTTTCTTTTTCGACTGGAAATTCTCAAACTCGGCATCAACAGCCGCAATGCGACGTCGCGTTTCACGGTACGGCGCAATATCTACTTCCGGCCAGGCCCAATACCCAAAATCGGGCATTAGCCATATGTTGCTGTCGTCGACATCTTCCTCGTCTATATCGGCTGTGTCGCGTTTAGAGTACGACCACACCGGGCCGCCTGCTACTTTCAAGTCGTCCCAGACAAAGTCGTCGGCGGAGAAATGGAATTCGATGGAAGGAAGCGATTCGCGGTCGGGCATGGCGACTAACGCGCGGTGGAGAGAGTGAAGAGTGGATTTTGCACGCGACGCAGTGTACATCATGTCGCCGTATTCGATGATGTATAACTATAAGAGTCAGTAAATCAATTCCCACTAAATTGCTGAGCACGACTTACCTCTCCCTGGTATATCATCGCTCTCGCCATGCCCTGTCCGAGGTGTTTTCTTGAATCAATTTCCTTGAATGTAATAGGGCTGTTGGCCTCCTTCCGTTGCGCAACACTCTTATCAATCTCAATAAACATCTTGGGAAACGCCGCCAAACATTGCTCCGCGTTCAGCGCATAATTATTCGCATCGCGACTAGAATCAAACTGCCATTCTCCATCACTGATTCCGGCCTTCCCATGCTGTAAGCGCTCCGTGGCTGATTCGCCCGGCGCATAGCATTCCTTTTCAAAGTATCGGCTCGGTCGGAAAAGCTGTAGTTGTAGAGCGTAGCTTTGGTTTTCGAATTGTACCGCGAGTAGACATGCTGACAATAACAGTGCTAAAGCGCAGCCTAGAGGAACGAGTATTCGTGGGCGAAGGATATTCCAAACTCGCGGTGAGGTGGTAGTCCAGGCCGGTTTGGATTGTTGTTGTTTTGCCATTTTTTGTGTTGTTGTTGTTGTTGTTTGTTTTGCCTGGCCCCACATTGGCTGTGGCTGTTTTGAAGATAGCAGTTGTTCAGGAATGTGTCATTTTGAATTCAGAATAATTGAGTAGAAGAATCGATCGAATAATCAGAGGCAGGAAGAGGTTATCTGAAGGTACTGTCTGACAGATGTTGTCCAAAGAAGAAAGAAAGGAGAAGGAGTGGACAGGGACGCTGGAAGAGGAAGCTCCGTTGCGACCCACCAACACTGCGTCATCAGACTGAAGTACTTTGGAGGGACCTGCACTTTGCTTATCTGACAGCAGGACTTGGAAGTACACACCAAGTACCCTAGACTCTACCCTACGCAAGACAGGATGGTTTCTTCTGTGCGACTGAACATCTTCATCGACTCTGGGCGCTGGATGCTCATCACTGCACATCAAGTCCACTTTTCATCTTGTGACGACTCCACTGCGGCAGAGTTCTTATCTTTCAACTCGACAGCCAACGCCTAGGGTCCAATTGACCCGGACGCACAGTCCTCGATTGCGTACTCGCGGTACTTTGATCTCCTTTTACTCCCTCCACACTGTCCATAGGATTTGTTCGGACAGAAGATGTTCAGCCAGTGACAGCCACTGTCCCTCCACCTCCCCGTCGCCTCGGCCACGAATATCAGCGGCTTGATCGCGTTCTTTGATACGGAATCGCCACCCTAGAATTCGGCCTGGAGAAACGGATTGCAACGTCTCCACCGGACCAGGCCGTGATGATTCTCTATTCGGGCCGAACAACTGCCATCGGGTTGATTTTGTAGACCTATTATTTGCAGGGGAAATTAGTAGAGTTTGATTGAGTTCTGACTATTCGGGACGGTATCTAGGAAGGACCGGTAGATGGCTATGTTTGTGTGTAACAGAGGATGTTGTTTTAGTGCTTGGAGCGGATTGATGATTGCTACTTGGGGGTTGCGTTCACGTCCTGAGCAAGAGTACATCGATAAGCGCATACAACTTATTTTTGAATACCGAGGTAGTTATTATATATTGGAAACTTAGAATTAAAACTGAACGTAGTATTGACCGATTACTTCTTATGAAATTTTATCATTTCGTAATATCAATTTCTAGGGTTAATTAGGGTTGACTTATAGCCAGATTATCGATCAGGGTCGTTAGTGTCATCAGCCCTAAAGGATCCCTCCAGCTCATAAATTCAACTGTCATATCCTATATATTATCCCCAGATTGCATAATCTATACAACTAACGCCGCAGCAGCAATTGGAACTCCGATCCAGAGCATCATACCAGAGACATCGGTTGCCTTCACACCGTTCCCGGCCGGTGTTATCGTTGGAATAGCAGACGTCGTCGTTGTGGATGCAGCCGTCAAGCTAAAGTGCGTCGAAGTAGCGGCTGATGTAGGTTTGACTGCGGCTGTTGTAGAACTCGTTGAGAAGCTTGTTGAGTAGCTCACCGACACGGCCGTCGTATCAACCCAGGCAAACATCATGACATCGCCGACGCCATCCGGGCCAACTTCAATATTCCCATTCGCGGTTTGACCAGAGTTGGAAATGGGGATTCTGCTTGCCTTTGTCAGTGTTTGTATTGCAGACTGTTTGGAGGAAAGGGGACGTACGAGCCAAAGTCATTCCCCCAATCATCGATCAGAGAACCAGACTTCAAACTCCCCGATGCGATCGTATAATTCACACTAAACGTTCCCTCAAAATCGTACGGAACATCAAACGGAATAATCATGGCAACGCTACCATCTGTCTTATTTCCATAAACCGACGAATCGACGAACACCACCTCACTATCATTCTTCAGCACAGCTCCCGAGCCCGCCCTCCCAAGAAGCATCTTTTTGTCTTCTTCTTCAAGCGACCTTTTTTTATCGTTCGTAATCTTCGAGCAGTCGATTCCCTTAATCTTGACCCGGATTTGATCATTCTTTGATTTTCCGTCTACTGCCCAGCGCCAGCGACTTCCAATAGCACTATTGATACTCTGCGGAACACAAATGATAGATGCAAGTGCACCACCTTCCGCGGATGCAGCTGGAGGCCACTCCTCGCAGGACCATCGAATGCGATCTCCGTTGGGCAACGTCTTCCCAAAGATTCTCGCACAGGGACTTCCAGCACAACCTGCAGCACGACGATTTGCAGCCGCGGCTGCGTTCTGATTCTTACCATTATACGTCAGAAGAATCTCGTTTGGTCGATCTGCATTGAAACCGGGCCATTGCATATTCCCTCTACACATATTCTCAAAGATCTCATCTTCACCGGGGTAATCATTCAAATCAAGATACAGAGTATCAAGACACGTCGTGCTCGGAGAACAGAAATGATCATCGGACCCATCATCGTTTTTCTCGGATCCAATACAACACGTCGCGCCTGCCTCGCAGTAATATTCTGGTCCGCAGCAGGTTGCGTCCTTGGGCGCGCAGCCATTTCCAGAACAGCATTTTTCGTTAGTGCTGTCGCATTGGTATTGACTACCGCAACAGGATTTGCCGGCGTCGGCGCAGCCGGATTGGCAGCATGTTTCGGCGTCGGTGCAGCAACCTGAGCCGCTGCTGCAGCATTGGTAGCCTTCGTCGCAGGCTGTTGAGCCGCAGCAGAGGCCGCCCATGGGCGCACAGTGGGTGCTATTGTCATATTGTTTTTAACAGATAATTCTATGTTTTGCTGGGACGGCAGTAGCAGCATACCCGCCATTACAACAAGAACCCCCCGTCTCGCAACTGTGTAGTCCATCAGAGCAGCATACGTCGTATGCTGCCGTTGTGCAATGTATTCCATCGGGGCACTTAAGACAAAAAGTCAGTCAACATTACCCCCTACACAAATTTACAGGTGATACGTACGGGCAAAGGCGTCGCAGGCGGACACTCGAATCCCTGTCGACGATTAAACATCGACACATCATCTCTCGAATATAGAGAAAAAACTTCCGAAATATCTATACTGCTATTCTTGGATTGCGACGAAGCGAAATCATTCTTCACTCCAGACAAACGCAGCCGACCCGAAAGAGGGCTTGATGCTGAGGCCAAGAAAGGAAATAGTGACGCGCAAGCTGCGCTGAGAATGATGCTTCGGAGAGCCATCATTGTTCTGAAAGTGGTAGATGAACTACCGTGATATTTCGTCCTTGATCTCGAATGAACGGGACATTCATGAGTTGAGTTGGGATGGTTGGGACATGATGTTCATTTAAAGTACACCCACCATCTTACGACCTACTCCTTGAGGAATGCGAAGTGACGATCATCAGGCGAGGCTCTTCCCTAATCACCAAAAATCAACGCCAAAAGTAAGTCTTAATAGCTTAAAGTTTATCACAGAGACTCAGCCTACGGTGGCTTAGACACGAAACTGTCACTGGTGGGAGATCCCATCCTGTGCTATGCCAAACTTGAATACGAGCATAGTTTCTTGGATTGGGAGTCATGGCTCTATAAGTACTTGCCGCTCGTTTTGAGCCCGAGAGGGCTGTTGCTATTTACACACGGCCCGTTATGGTTACATTGAATACATTCACGAATCACGATAGGAGGGGCAGAACATTCAACGCTGATGTACTCGTACAAGGCCATAATTAGAAAACATTCAATCGATAACATATATGTCAAAGCGTCAAAAAGGGATCGACTAGTCGATGGCCTAGTGAAGATAAAGTTGAGGCTGTGAGACTGGTGCAGTGGGGTAAGTAACCTGAAGGCTTTCTCAGACAAACGAAGACGCATTCCTCTGAACAAACTCCTTCCACGAAACCGGCTTCTCCTCGAGGAGCGCAAGTGACGGCTCCAGACTCTCACCACCATAGTAACCCTCTGCTTCCATGACCTGTAGATTCTCAATCGTGCCCTGCGTAAGTTCTGGGGCCAAGAAAGACGTAAATGATTCTGGGGGGATCTTCACAGCCGCCGTCTTGACTCCGACTGTCTCCGCAATCTGCGCAACGATTTGGTTGGGAGTATAGTAGCCCTCCGCAACGAGGACTCGTTGTCCAACGGTGGCCGGGAATTTCTTGATGACTGCTTTGACGAATTTGCCTTGATGATCGTCAATCGTCTGCTCCATTCAATTTCTGTAGGGGCCTCTTACCAGTATCCTCATTAACATCCAAAACCGGCACCTTCGCCTTATCCGGATCAACGGGCCACTCAAGCGTCAAAACATCCCCCTTTTTCTTCAACGCCTCCAAAAAGTTCGTCATAAAGAATCCCGCCAATACAAATGTCGCGGGAACACCACTTGCGCGAATATAATTCTCAATCTCGGCTTTACTATCGAAATAAGCCACGTTCGAAAGTCGTCCGTTCGTCAACTCAGTGAGACCGCGGAGAGATGAGAAGATGAGATGTTGGACCCCGGCCTCTTTGCAGGCATCTGTGACGGCTTTGCCTTGGTTTACTTCTATGGCTTTGTTGGTGGTTTCCCAGAAATTGGTAATTAGGAAGACTGTGTGTGAGCCTTGGATGGCGTTGCGGATTTGTGGTGGAGATGATAAGTCCGCCTACATAACACCTGTTAGGCACATAATTAACAAGATGGGGAAATAAAACGTACGGCGACCATTTCGACGCCTAGTGAGGCAAGTTTCTTTGCGGATTCTTTTGTGACATCGCGCGTGATTCCGCGGATTTTGTATTCTTTGCTGAGAACGGGGTCGGCCAGGATGGCCTGGATGACGGAGCCACCTTGGTTGCCCGTGGCACCAAAGACTGTGATGAGTTTGGACATTTTGATTAGTCTGATTAAAGAAGTGGGATCCAAGTATGATCGATTCAGTTGTGCAGAATGCGATTGAGAATTTAAAAACTGTGTATTTCGAATCGACTAAATCTATCTACCCCAGCTGGCGATATCAGATTCTTATATACTATTACCTGTACGGCACTTCCGCTATGGTGTTTGCACCCCTGTGCGGGTAGTACGGGTATTACGGGTATGGGGGATGCGAGCACTTATTTCATCCCACTGTATCCGTAGATACCGTAGTTAGCGTCGTGAATCATCAACTTGATCACATCACCATCTGCATACAAATGCTCCATTTTCTGGCAAACCTGCCCGAGTGGCGTCTGTAAACGTGCAAACACCAAAAAAACCAATACAGCCATAATCAAAATCAATGACATATCAGTCCAAAAACGTCATACTTTGTACTTGGCAGCATCAACCATTCATTCTACCCGCGATCTAGATGCGCCATTGTACTCAATTCTGTATTTTGGGACGGTGATACGACCAATCTCCGTCACGGAGAAAATTTCCATAGTTAGTAGACTTTTTGGATTTGTCAGATGTTGTTCCCGTGGCGGCGGTTCTGGAAATATGTGAGCTTACTGATTCAATATTATCAATTAAGAAAGATGTTGCTATGGCTGGCGGGTTTGGTTGCGATGGAAATTTCTGGTCGTGCTACAGATCCCTCTATGCTCGGAGAGATGACCAAACTGCATTTCATCAAGCCATCTTCGCCAATAGGCAATCGATATCTGATCTGCGCAGGTTTCAATGATGATGAAGCTGTTCGGAATCGGTCCAGCCGATTCGTAAGGAATGTACTTGGCGCTGCTACGGGGATATATAATATGCTAACAAAGTTCCCATTGCGCAATATGGGCTTCCTATCTATCAGAAAGAGAACTCAAAAGCGAATGCTGTCGTGTTGTCGGTTTGGAAAACAGGTAACGTGAGAGTGTTCCAGGAATAGGCATGAGTGGCCGTACCCAGATACGTTGGGGCATCTACCTCCCCAAAGTGAACATCAGCAGCTACAAAAAATCCCCAGGCGTGTATATTTAGTGTTCCACTCGATGGTAGTCCAATGGATGAGAGCGAGTTCATCTGCAAATTCCAGGTACCTGTACCGGAAGGTCGAACACCAAGTAGCACTCGCGCAACACGAGAGCTTGTGTCGACGGTGGCATACGCATCCAGCTTGAGGTCAGAGGACGGAAGCGTTCCAACCCGATATCCCGTCATGTTCCGATAATAGTACTTGTAAACCTGGTAGTCACCGTTCGCGTAGTAGGTGCCCGTTGAAGTTTCGCCCAAGAGGCCGGACATATAGTTATGAAGATTAGTTTCTCCCCAGCCCCAACTTCCGCGACACCCGATCGCATTGATACGCTCCAGTTGGCTAATGAACCAAGCGGAGCCTGCGGGGACCTGTTCATTCTGAGTCGCGTACTCGTTAATGTTGATCAACCTTGTTGGCAGCCCGTACAGCCCGCGAAAGTAATCGAGACCGGCTTGACTTGAAACAAGGTCACCCGATCCTCCTTCCATGTGCCAGGTATATTGGTCTGGAATGGACTGGTTGCTAGCGACGAAGTGAGCCCATGCCTGGAACCAAGTATTCGATTGATATGGTGCATTATCAGATGATGGGCCAGAAAGTTGTACGGTGGCGCCGAATGTATTCCTTCGTAGAGGTTAGTTAGTTTAGTTACCATGCTCTGCATCGAGTGGAAGATGGAAAAGATAGATCCCACCTGAACTTGTAGTATGTTCTCCCCCACATCTGTAGGTATTGGGTTTGACTTCGATTCCAGAAAGCCGAGGCCTCAGGCTCATTCCAAATATCAATGACCAGTTTAGTAGAAATTTGATGGGACTTGATATCGGAGATCACTTGGTTCAGGTATGCATCCCACATGGACCAGTCTCCATTATCGCCTGGCCATGGAGCATTGCTGGGTTGAGTCAGATCAGCACCCCAGAGATCACTCAGGAGGAGAATGAAGGTTGCGTCGAACTCGCGGGCAGTAATATAATTTGAGAGCACCGAGTTGAATCGATTCTCCATAGTTTTCGTTAGCGGCATTCTTGCAAAGAGGAGACTATTTCTTACTTGATACTCAGTTAAGCCGAAGATCCAGCCACGGCCCGGGGCCGGAAGCTGCGAGCCCCCTGCTCGTTCATAATTATACCCGATATCCTTGAAGAATTGTACCTGGAGACTTGGTCAGAAATGAGCCGGAGAGACAGTAACATAGCAGAGTGGGAATATTCTACTGGAATCTGGTTCACAGTATCGGGAACACCGTACAGCAGTCCCGATGCCAGGTGTTGTGGCCAGCCGGTATTTTGATTAAAGTTCACCTGAGCTGTGATGGTGTCTCTTGTCTGAAGTGAGCTTGCAGAAGCCAACTCCACAAAGGCAAGAGCTTGTGCTAAAGTCCACCGCATCTCGATTGTTTTTATGATCCCCAAATTGCGAAAGAGGTAAAGAAAGCCTTTGCTTCAGGTACAATCTGGTGGGGTGTCATGTTTTATCTTGCCAATTCTTGTCAGGTCTTATTGCCCCAGCTCTCCTATGCATATTACCCAAGAGAATCCAGAGCACTAATCACGAACGGCAAGGCGGTCCTCGTAATTCCCGACATCAAGCACAACTAGTGTTCAGGCGGGGAACGATTCACACGGCTAAAAGGTCTAAAGGACGAAGGGAGACACTGGGATATTGACCCGCCCCATACCATAAGGGATCCGTAACATCTGCATTTGGTAATGAGAGAACAAAACGGTGGAGTGAAACATGAGGCATAAAACATGAAGTCCGAGCAGGCTGTTCGGGCACAATACTGGTTTGTGATCCAAATGAAATCAAAGATGGCTTCTGAGTGGAAAGGTGGACGGACTGGATAGAGAAGAGGAGTTTCCTAGGGCAGGTTGAATAGCCGCATTGTACGCATTTACAATGCTCATAGCGAGCAGAGATACGTTTTGTTAAGAATCCGTCCGCTACGAGCCGCCCCGTCCTTGGAATATGTTCCGGTATGGAATGAGACCCAGGGGATTCTCGAGAATACAATGAGCGGCTAATTTAGAGATCTACTGCGGGGCCCCGGACGCCGCCTTCGTCAAAGCCGCGACACGAGCGCCTCAACGTGATCCACAAACTCGTAAAAACAGGCATAGGATCGGTAAACTTATTTTCATCTCACGCCAGAAAAGAGTGATATTAGCCTTCCCCGTGTTTCCTTAGAAGTCACAATCGCGAGTCGACGGATGGAAATATTGGTTAATCGATATGACTACGATCAATTCATATTTGAATCAAAGCCAGCGGCTGAGCCGTCTCATTGATCTTCATCATTAGTGCGGGTTTCGGTACGCGTGATTGGTTGAACCTTGTCCTTTTCCGCACAGGGTGATTTTGATCCTGCGGATTCCTGCCTCTATTCCCTAGTCCCTACTCCTCTCGTATCCAGCTTCATTCCGTTGATACCTAGGTAGGTGCGAGAAGTACGACGCCCTACTCCAAAACTCTCTTGCTGTGCTGAATAGCCTGAATTCAACCCGTAGCCTGCTCCATGACTGATCTCCGGCTCTCTCCACAGTCCCCGGACCCTCCAGCCTGGACTTAGTCACTGGCTCTAGATATGGCGACGAACGTGAACCAGACCGAGCTCACTTTGGAGAAGTCCGCTCTCCACGCCATGGAGAATATGCTAGGCGCCTGGGCGGTCATCGGAGCAAGCAGGGCCACTAAAAAAGAATTTATGCACTTTTTGGCAAGCTCTGCAAGCTACTCACAAAGCTGTCGCACAGTCCATCTTGATTTCTATGTCGGTTATTATAGAGATATGAACTATTCTAAAAGAGAATTTTCTTTTCCCTATTCTATATTCCAAAATAAAGGATGGCTAGTAGATATCAGCGTCGTAGTAGACTTAAGCGGAATATAGCCAGCATAGTGAATTGTGCCTGAAGTAAGCTACAAGAGCTGTGCAGATAGAAGTACTTTTAAGTGCTCGGCCCAATACTAATACAAAGCACTCAGTAAATTTCTTAAAGCCAGGTCTGGATTTTTTCATATGGTATTGGAGAGTCTGATTTTCGGGTTGATGCCTTGTGTGCTAGGGATTTATCGCTTCATTGAAGGCAGTGCCCGTGACGAATAGAACGCTAGTAAACCTGAGTATATATATGTAAAGAAGGGGGATTTAGACCCTTACGGAGTGCAATTTTGTGATTAATATTTTTGGCTATATATAAGTCAGAATGATCACGAATGCGTACCTAGGTACAAACAAAATTACTGTAGAAGAGGGCTTCGACTTCGCTGATGCTGTTGAAATTCAGTCCGGTTCCCAATAATTCTGATACTTCAATTAAGTTATGTATTGCAGACCAGTCGCTTAGACCTCCATGGTCGGGGCAAGAGACTGCCATAGCCAACACTTCTCTACTTGGCTGTCCGTGATGTCTACCATTGCAGTATTATTAGTCTGCAGCCGAATCTGACGACCGTTTCCAATGCCCCATGGTTCCCATGTCGGTGCCCCATCCGCTCTGTAGGAGTTCGGATTTAGCTTCCGTACAAAACTCACCCAGTAGCCCATGGTAATGGGCACAATGGGTGCATTGACATTGTATAAAGACCCGACAGTCCATCCTGTTTGTCCTGGTCCAAAAACAGCCTGCACCTCAAAGGTATGGAAGACTCCAACACCAGCAGCCGTATTACCGGCATCAATTACATTAAACCAGTAACCCCATACGCGCTCCGGATCCCAGAACTGTGCTACGGACCGTGCCATCATACTTGATGGGCAGGTGAAGGTAGCGTCCCCATATGCAGCCGAAGAACTGGGGAAGTATGCGTTATGCTCAGGCAAGGGATCCATTTTTGGGTAAAACTGATTGATGGTGTCTAGTTGAAAGTTTGTAAGATGTGGGTAATTGCTGCGGAGGAATGCAGAGACTTCAGCAGCACTTGAGGCATTATTCGCGAACCATGAGCCCTCATTTGTGGTATGGCCGAGGAGTATTGGTACATCTGCGAAACGGCCCTCTTCGAAGAGGTTATAGAGCTGATCGGGAATGAAGTCGCCGTCAATGACAGGGAGCCAGTAGAAAAGTGGAAAGGGGTCTGTGGGTTGTGTTCCAGGAAACACAGTTCCATAGCTTTGCGCCTGGAGAGCCGAAGCGTTCATCTCTCGAAGACAACTTAGGGACGAGCAGTTGGTCATATTGAGCAACCTGCTATATTGCCATTCCATATCTTCCACAGTTCTCAGCGTGGGCCAAAATGGGCTTTCAAGTACCGCTCCGATAAAGTGGCGATGCTCTTCTTTGCCTCCATATGCTGTCAAGTGATGTGATACGGATCCTCCACCTGCTGATGAACCGCTGATGACAACGTGATCTGGATCACCACCAAACTAAGAACATGGAGACTGGTTAGTTGCTTGTAGAAGCTGTTGCTAGGAAGTTCGTTTGGATTACACACCTTGCTTACATGTTCTTTCACCCAGCTAAGTAGAAACTGTTGGTCCAAGAGCCCAACATTCAAGTCACCATCATTCCTGACCTCGTCACTGGCAAGGAATCCGAGCACGCCGACGCGGTAGTTAAAATTAATCTGCACGATATTGCCACCCGAATAACTAACGACTTCTGTGCCGTTATAGTTGGGGTTCCCCATGGCTGCGTATCCCCCACCCTGGATGTATACCCAGACTGGGAGTTTGGAATCCGCCGTTGCATTGGAAGGCTTGAACACGTTGACATATAGACAGTCTTCGTCGTAGCCAGAACCTAATGGCTGCCCTGTACCGGCACACAACGGGCCAAACTAATGACGGGGAACTTAGTATTAATCTCAATCTTTACGCTGTATTACGGAGTAGGTCTTGATGTGCTACTCACCTGGGATGCGTCTTGCACTCCACTCGCTGGTTCGGGCTGCCGTGGGGCCCTAAACCTGAGATCTCCTAATGGAGCTTTGGCATATCGCATGCCCAAGAACTGATCGACTCCGGCTGGGAGTCGGGTTCCACGATACAATGCGTACCCGAGATTGACCATTGGAGTGTCGGCCTCTGTATCGCTACTTGATCTAACGGCAACACCGCTGGTAATCGTCGCCAGACAGAGAAGCTGCGTGACGGACTTCAGTAACGGCATTGTGACCACTTGAAGGAGAACAAATTGTGGCTAAGGTTCGTATACTATCACTTCATCAGTCAACCACCTTCAAGAGAGTTGTGGACAAGCTCGTGATCTAACCTGCGCATTTATATCGAAGGGACCAAGGTTGGCAATGCATTCAATCCTGCGAGACCACCTGCAAAGATTCCTTACTGCACAACAATTATCCGGATGCTCTTTGCATTCTCCCGGTTTAGGCATAAAGTAACAGAGATTGCATCCTTTTCATCTCATTGAGCCTATGTGCTGAAGGTCATCAACCGGAAATTACGAAACCCCAATACCAGTAAGTAGTACATGCACACAGGAAATGTTACTATATCACCCACTAAGAGCTTTAGGACTTACAGGAGCGATGCTGGCGCTTGGGTTCCGTACGACCGATCCATTTATTCAGGGATACTACACGCAATTTAAGACCCCAGTTTTCATTTCTCATCTCGCAATTATCCTACGGAGTACCATATTAGGCAGGTAGTATCGGCTCGAATAAAGTGCTCAGATGAGGGAGGGGCGGAATTCTGGGGACCCCGCAGCTACTCGTCGAGACTATTCATACGTTTTATGGAAATTTCCTGACGAGAGTTGATCGACATCAGACGTACATAGTCCATTGGACATATGCTGTGTGGAAGTGCAGACGAAGAGACAATACTGAGCAGTACGTCTGACTATAAATATGGCCGCTTCTACCATGAAAGTCAAGGCTACCATCTGTCGGACAAGCATTCACAATGCAGTACAAATCTTCCTTTGCCCTTTGCTCCTTCTTTTTCTTGGGCCTCAGTGCCCAGGTCTACTCTGACTCCAGTACGTACTACTGGAAGCACTTCTCGACCTCAGGCACCATCAACCCCTGGTATTCAAATGACAATTCGTGGGGAGTGTCCGCCCCTGGAGGCACCGGTTTTGCAGTTATGGTCACTGGAGAAGACTGGGGCACTTGGTCCCCAGTCCACACTCTGCCAAAGCAACTGAAGGATGTTAGTCAGTCGCATAAAACCTGGATCTCTCAGACCGCCAGCCCCGAGCCAGGTTACGGATATGATGCCTGGTAAGAGCGTGTTCACCGTGACAATTTATTGCATCCTGGGATTAATGAATTTATGTTAGCTACGATATCTTTATCGATCCAGTTTACGCACCTACTGATCGTAATTCCATCAATGAGGTCATGATCTGGTTTGGCTATCAAGCCCCAAACGCACCTTTATCTGACCATTATGACGCAAATGGTCATCCGGTCCCGGTGCAGACCAACGTGAATCTAGGAGGTAGAGCATGGGATGTATATCTATATACGTGAGTTTGGGATAGGAAACTTTCCTTTCTTTAATTTCACTCCACCTGGGCCTAAGCTAATACAATACGTTGCCGGCAGGTGGTCCACCGGAGGCCATACCATGAGCTATCTCGACCGGGCAAATTCAGGCTGGTTTTCGGGAAGTCTTTGGCCTTTCTTTAATCATGGCATTAGCAACGGCTGGTACACTAGTGATCAGTACTTGAATAGCGTTATGGGTGGCTGGGAATTCGGGAAGGGCAATTATACAGCACTATCCTGGGGAGCTGTTGGCTTTTGAGTCTTTCCTATAGAAGGAATTCTGAGAGTATCAACGATTATGTGCTACATCGCTCAATCAATGGAGAAGGGGATGAAGAAGAAGTAACAATGGGAACCAACAGTTTGGCAAATTTCATAACAATGAAGGACCGTGTCTAGCAACTTTCCTGATATTTTCCGGGACACCGTAATATCTCCGAATCGAGCACCAGCGTATTAGCCACTTTCGTTTGAATTGAGCGCACCCTGTATACACGAGGTAGATTATCATGGTGGTGCGGAGTATAAGTAGAGGCCCTCATTGGATGACAATCGATATACCCGATCTACATTAGGTCGGCCTTTACCATGTACTATTGGCTGAACATATCCGAATTCCGCCTAGTACAAGCTATGGCCATAATTCTATTAAATGCACATTGAATGCGGATTTGGCCATACTCTATTGGTAGAGTATATTGAATGCCGACGCAATAGGATTTGGGTTTGCGCAAACTCAATCCCGAGGCATGGTAGAGTTCCCGTAGAAATCTGCGCACTACTGTAATGTTCATCTGGAGAGTCGAGACCAACGGTTTTGTTCTATTTCCATTGGTTTACATTGTAGGTAGCCGTGCCTATTCCGCCACTATCCCCGGTACTATGAACAGAAGCGTCGAGGGGCAGGGTCAGGATATCCAATTATCCATGAGAAATTGGGAAATTTGCTAAGGGAATTGTCAGTTTCAGAAATCATTCAAGTCTTTTATTTGGTCCTCTCGATTAAATCCAAGGCCGAAAAGCCTTTAGTGCGGATCATGCAAACGGCCTACTGGCCGTCGGCCTTCAGTGACTCGGCTCCCTTTGATTGCTCAATCCCATCGAGCTTCTGGAAGATGACTTGTACTTCGTGGCACCGCTGAGACGTGATCTTCAGGGCCAATCGAACGCGCCACACGCCGACCAGAGCTGGGTACATTTATCACGTTTTCTAATGCGTTTGATCCAGAGGACATTGGCCAATAAATAGGGGCTTCTGAGTTGGTTTTTGTTTCCTCTCTTTCCTATATCTCTCTGCGTTACGTTTTGTTCTCTCCCTATCAAATTTAATTTTGTTATTAATATGTTAGTGAAATGCTTCGAGAATACGACGCCCCTACCGACGGCTTTCAAAGCCAGGCAAAGTCAATGCTTCCGCAGAACCCTAATGGCCAAACCGGTAAATTAAACATAGACAACCATCTATTCATACCGAGAACTTAGATTGAGCCGCTAACAATCGCACTTCGGTTACAGGCGTCAGTGTGGATGGCAGAACCTTCGCTCTACATGGGAAAAATGTGTCCTATCAATTTTATGTAGACAGCAATGGCGATCTCTTGTCCACTCATTTTGGAGGTCGCATAGACGGTGTGCTCCCCTATGAACCCATACCAATTGTCACCGGTTGGTCCGGTATGATAGATCGTGTGCGTCGTGAATTCCCCGACCAGGGTCGAGGAGACTTTCGCAGTCCTGCAATACGAGTTTGCTATGCCGATACCCACTCCATATTAGCCCTGAAATACCAGTCTCATGAGGTGGTCAAAGGAAAGCCGGTATTACCAGGACTTCCAGCCACCTTTGGTAGCGAGAAAGATGTCACAACCCTAGTTGTTCATCTGTATGATGATCACAGTAATGTGGTTGTAGACATGTTATATTCTGTTTTCCCGGACTTTGACGCAATTGTGCGCAGTGTTTCCATAACGAACAAGGGCACCGAAGCAATTACGGTTGAAGAGTTAGCAAGTTTCAGCGTAGATATGCCCTATGACGATTATGATATGATTAGCCTCAGGGGTGACTGGGCGAGAGAAACGCAACGACAGAGACGACGAGTTGACTACGGGATACAAGGGTATGCTGATACATTCTAATGCCTGACGGGTATCAATTTTGAGGTTTTATGTGTGCCGTCTACTAATGTATACTTTGCTTGATAGGTTCAAAAGCAGCACGGGGTTTTCGTCCCATTTTTACAATCCCTTTTTTGCACTCATGTCGACATCTACCACTGAATCACAGGGTGAAGCATGGGGCTTTTCCCTTGTGTACTCTGGTTCATTTGCTGTCACTATTGAGAAGGGTGGCCAGGGCTTTACCCGGGCCGTGATAGGGCTCAACCCCAATCAGCTGTCATGGCCGTTGGGGCCTAACGAAAGTCTTACTTCTCCGGAGTGTGTCTCGGTTTACTCGAAGGATGGCCTTGGGGGCATGTCTCGGTCTTTACACAGTCTCTACCGCAGTCATCTTATGAAAAGCCAATTCACTGCCAGTATCCGGCCCGTTCTTTTGAACAGCTGGGAAGCTCTATACTTCAATCTCGATCAGAGCAAAATATATCAAATGGCTCTAGAATCAGCTGCATTAGGTGTTAAACTTTTTGTGCTCGATGACGGCTGGTTCGGTGACGAACACCCGCGTCTATCAGATACAGCCGGACTTGGTGACTGGATTCCCAATCCAATGCGGTTTCCAAATGGGCTTGGCCCCTTGGTCAAAGACATCACAGCCTTAAAGCCAAAGAACTCATCAACCAATATGCGTTTTGGGCTCTGGATTGAACCGGAGATGGTCAACCCAAAATCAAGTCTTTGTGAGGAACACCCGGAATGGATCCTACACGCTGGCCAATATCCTCGAACAGAGCAGCGGAACCAGCTTATTTTGAACCTTGGTCTACCCGAAGTTCAGGACCATATCATCAATTCAATCTCTGACATTCTGCTCAGTGCGGATATTACCTACGTTAAATGGGACCACAACCGATGTATACACGAGGCACCATCCCCCTCCAGTCACCATGCATACATGCTAGGTGTATACCGAGTCTTTCAGGAGCTTACTTCACGCTTCCCTGATATCTTGTGGGAGGGATGTGCCTCTGGTGGTGGAAGATGTGACCCAGGCGTTCTACAATACTTCCCTCAGGTTTGGACATCCGATAATACTGATGCTTTTGAGCGAATTTTCATCCAGTTCGGTGCCTCAATTGTGTATCCCGCGAGTGCAATGAGTGGCCACGTTTCCGCTGTTCCCAACCACCAAACGGGACGTACTATTCCATTAACTTTCCGCGCTCACGTTGCCATGATGTGTGGCTCATTTGGCTTCGAATTGAATCCCGCAGAGCTTCTACCTCACGAAAAGTCTGTGATACCTCAAATGATAGCACTCTCAGAGAAGATTAGTCCAATTGTGGTAACCGGAAATCTATGGCGACTTAGTCTCCCGGAGGAATCAAATTGGCCAGCAATGATGTTTGTGTCACAGGACGGCTCGGAGGCGGTAGTATTCTACTTTCAAATAAGATCGCTCGTCAATCATGCCTTCCCACGCCTGAGATTGCAGGGACTACATGCTCATTCAACGTATTTTGTGGATGGAGAGGGCCCGTTCTCGGGTCAAACATTGATGAATTTAGGATTGCAATATTCATTTGAAAGCGATTACGGCAGTAGGATTATTTTGTTGGAGGAGCAGCATGCATCTTAAGAGGCAACATGGGACTTGCACCCAGCAAGATTGCCAAGAGATATGGGGATATAAGGATTTATCCTGGACGCCATGGACGTGGCGAGGGCCACTTATTATGGATAGGTTTTGGAGACGTTACCATGCAGATTTGGCCTGTGACGAAACTCGATGTCTTCCGGATGATTCGTTCTTCGTTGAGACCTGTTCCCATACCTGGCATTACAATCCATCCCTTCCGAACCGAACTTTAATATCGATGTCGGGAACATCTTGTCGGATTAGAATAAAATGTTTACTCAGTTCAAGAGCGGCACTGTGACAGCGGTTTCCTCGTTGGAGATTTCTGGGGTAATTTCCATGCGACATGCCTGTAATCCTGGGAATCCGGCCTCCTCGTCATCTTGAAAATGCTTGTGCGGGGTTTAGGTACCATTCCTGATACAGTATAGGAAGTTGTAGTGCGTGTATCCCAATCAGGAGCATGACCGACGGGGTTTCATTCGTAAAGTTTTTGCCAATGAATAAAGGCGGAAGGACCGTTGAATGCTCTTCGGCCTCCCCCGCTCCCCAAATTTCAAGGTCGTCTTGAGTGACTTGATACCGTTAGTTGTTCCATCGCTATTCTACTGGCAGCCGCTAATACAATGAGACAAGCAAGTGCATGTGCTGAATGCCGGTAAGCGCTTACCCCAGTATTAACATGTGGAGAAGGTTTGGTAGTTAGGTACCTAGTGCTCCGGCTAAACCCTGAGCAGGAGACGCAAAAGAAAATGCACGACATCCTTCCAAAGCCATTTCTGCGACTACTGTGTTCAACATAGCAAGTCGTGTAGTCTGCTGCCTCTCACAGCATCTTCACCCACATCTTATACCTCTAATGCGTCTTGCACACGCAAAGATGGCCAGCTGGTCGTTTCAGATTATTCAAGTACAGGTTCCTCTCTTCCAGTTCCTACAAATGATCTGCCCTCCGATGGTTCGGGTCCAATTCAAGGGGCAGATACAATACCCGATATTGAATTGCAGGTGGAGCTGGTAGGCCTATATTTCGATTACATTCATGACCAATTCCATTCCATTTTCCATCCGCCAACCATGACCGAGCTTGTCAGACAAGGCAAAGCTCCTACAATATTGGTTCTCGGAATGATGGCACTCTCTGCAAGGTGAGTAATTTATTGAGTAGTTTCCGTGGTCACTTAGAAAGCCTTGGACTGATACGATCAATTATGAAACCAAAGATTCTCCAACAACGAGGTTTTTTACAACATCCCGGCTAAAGAAAGAGGACTACGCTATGTGAGACATGCTGAAAGACTGTTGAATCTCCATGACATTTCCGTCATTACGATACAGTCAGCCTTGCTTCTGGGAGCATTTTGGACCGGGGAGGGGAAGCCTACCTCGGAGTCTGTGTTTGTCAGTATTGCCGTTCAAATGGCATCATTGATTGACCTTGCATCATATCCGGTGGCTTCGCCGATCGAGAAGGAAACAAATATACGAAGTATGTATCCTTTATTCTATGTGGAATAATGACCAGATCAATTGATTCCTATTAGTTTGGTGGAGTTTACGGATGGTTGACGTCTGGGCGTCGAACGGCGTTGGTCTTCCACCGAGGCTCAGTAAGATGAAACCACCGCCGCTGCCTGGTGATGATGTGGCCTTCAATAGAGACAGTAACTGGGTGACGGATTCAAGCTTTAAAACATCCATTCCCAGTTCCTCGCTACTCGCCGAAATGGCGAAATTGAATTGTATATTCGCTGAGATCTATGAGTTACACGAAGATACGATCAAAGGACAAATGGGTGGCGCATTCATAGAGACGCGTGTCACCAGTCTTGGGCTCCAGTTGGATGAGTGGTACGCAGCGTTACCAGATCACATGCGAGACACACCAGAAAACCTCGCTCGGTTTGCATCAGTCGGTTTGGGACGTCTCTTCGTTGCCGTATATTGCGGCTACTACCACTATGGTCAATTGCTGTATTATCAATTCCTGCACGCCAAAACTCAGGATAAATTCTTTTCAACTGCGGCCACTTATGCGGTTCGATGCAATGCATACTCTGCGGGTCTCTGCGAAATCATTTATGCAGCACACTCTACTCCTGGGTGTGATGTCCTGTACAACATGGTAGGTCATGTTCTTGTGGTTGCATCCACCGTCCAGATCCATACACTTTTAAATTCCAGTTCCGAGGAAGAGATTGCCACCACTAGACGTCGCCTGGAACGAAATTTTGAGATCATGTTGCGTTTAGACAACCTGTGGCCCACTCTTGCAATGTGCCTATTACGACTCCGCATATTTCATACGGCTTGTCGTAAGAGCATGACGGAAACATTTCTTATGGACCGCTGGATGCTTCGCTTCCTGCGTGACTTTGGGAGGGCAGTCGATGAAAGAACTGATATGTCCTCGGAAGAGATCCCATTTACGCTGACTGGAATTGGAATTACATCTGATCAGAACGAGAGATTTGAAAAGGGATAAATTCATTGCCTACATATTT